>JARFJB010001545.1:1590000-2134241 GCA_036346205.1 Vesta saturnalis
AGTCGTGTTGAAACCAGTTAATTTAGGGCTAACCTCGTGTCCATGTAATAATGTCCGATAAAACTATTAGGGTTATTAGCTACTTTTATAGGTTGTTACAGTATAATCGTTCAAGGTGAAGACGATGCGGTGATTGTATATCAAAAATCTCGTTTGATCTCATGAGATGTGTATAGCTTTTCTTAAAAAATACCTGCGAAGCTGTCTCATTCAAAAAATCTCATGCAAAAAACATCAATGATCGTTAGCAATGTAGCTGTATCCTCTATTATGCTTACTTAATGTATACATATCACTAGTATAGCTTTTTTTATGTCGAGAGAAGAAGCATGATTTCGAACGGTTGTAGTATTTACAGAGCTCTATCGAAATTAATTAAATTTAAGAATAATCTCATCTTTATGTAATAATAGACGTAGTATAAAAGTTACATATTTTAAATGTATTTAATGTGTAATCACTGTTTAATGAGTTTTTATTATTATGCTGTAACATTAGTGGTATTAGATAGTTTTTACGTAACCTGAAGATTCAATTATTTAAAAATTAGTTTCCGCGTTAGCAAAATTTTTAAAATATTTGTGTTTTTGAATGTAAAAATTTTTTTTTGTAAGTACAACATGCTTGTTAAATACGCATTCAGGTTTTTCTGTATTACTTTCTAAATAGTTAATGACAGGTATGTAATGGGCTGTTTATAGCCACTCACAAAGCGTGTTTTAGTGAGACACGTTGTATAAAAAATTCAGTTTAACATATTGTACAGTTGAAGGAAAAACTTCTAAAGGTAAGCGTATTATTTTTAATATATGTTTTCTACCTGATATTGCTAACAAAAATGCCGATAAAGATTTTTTAAAATTTATTATTACGCAGGATGACTTAGAAGATCAACTCTACAAAATAGTATGTACGCACGGTTTTTAAACTTGTAGTTATTGTTAATTCATGTATAATAATAAACCATTAAAACCTTTTGACTTTTATTTCCGTTATATCAACTTGATATTCTTAAAAACATGTTATTTTAATTTAACTCTGTTATATATATATATATATATATATATATATATATATATATATATATATATATATATATATATATATATAGTAATCATTACTTTTTAATGGGTTTTACAACTGTTAATGAACACGTTACAATGAAACAATTTTTGTGTGTGTATGTAAATAAATCAGATATGTTCCGAATGTATAGGTGGTGGCTGTTTAGAGGGCCTGCCTATACATAAAGCATCATTGCATTAGGGTAGAAATTATTTATTATTTAATTACACTTTAATGCATTCAGTTTGAACTGTAATTTTGTTTCCGCAAACTGTAAGACATAATTTCGGTTGATTGATTAAGTTTCATCTGATGATCGAACATGATTTGTTTGAGATTGATTAATTAATTGATTTGTTTGTGTGTGTGTGTGTGTGTGTGTGTGTGTGTGTGTGTGTGTGCGTGAGAAAAAGAGAGAGGGAGGAAGAAATAAGATAGAGCAAGATAGAGCAAGAGAGAGGTGTGCATTATCAGCTTCAGAAAATGTTCATTAGTCTATACGCCACTAGATGGCGCTAAAATCAATTTTTTTACTCAAAGGGGCCAGGGCGCAGACCCTGATACAGGTCCTGCCTTACAAGAACCTCCTTATTATAATACAATTTTGTATGACGGTTCGAAGGCCTACAGCTGTAAGGATGTGTAGAAATAGGGGTGAAAAAATACGTCCTACACGTAAGCGAGTAAAAATAAGGGTGGAAAATGCGGTCTCACACGTGGATGTGTAAAAATAAGGGTGAAAAAATACGTCTCACACGTGGATGTGTAAAAAATTAGGGTTGAAAAAGGCATCCGAAAAGAAACCATAAAAAATAAGGGTGAAAAAACACGTCCTACACGTAAGCGAGTAAAAATAAGGGTGGAAAATTCGGTCCTCCACGTGGGCGGTCTTGTGACGTCAAAATCCAAGATGGCGGCCAAAGGTATCCCGGTACTACTCTTAAATAATGTTTCTCGAAACAGGTGGATAGGCAGAAGAGAATATCCGGATTTGACGCTCTTAGATTTTTTCCTTTGGGGTCATGTACAAAATAATGTGTCGAAACAAAGACCACTTAATTGGAGCGACTACAAGGTGCGAATAACTGACAAAATGCCACCTGTAGAGGTGTTGCACAGAGCTACAATATTAGAATACCAGTATAAAATCCGTAGTGAACGGAGCTCAGTATGAACATTTCCTTTAGTATTACTGTGTTTTTTGTATTTACTCTACCTTGGTTACTCTTGAAATATTTAATTTTAGTCTTCTGAAATGAACTTTTTTTTTTCTCGCTTACCTTTTTTTCAAAAATTGCAAAAATTTATGATTGAATAGAGAAAAATATGCTTGTTTCAAAATGATAAAGAAAGTGTGGATACCATTTCAAAATATCTGGTGCGGAACACGACCTTCCAACCCACAAAATTAAAATAAACGGGAAAATTTTAATATCAATTTTTTTAGAATAATTATGCTACCTCTTTTATAATAAGTTCATTACGAAAATAGGCAACATTGTAAACACAAAAACAATAACCTATGTCAAAGAAACGTTTAAAACTTCATGTCAGATAAAGGTTAATAGACATCTAGATGCTAACTTAAAAAAATTGCAAAGCCGTCCGCTTCTATAAAATCATCCATAATACGGTTTAAGCATTTTAAATCACATTTTTATATTTATTTCGCTTTATACAGGGTGTTGCTATATTCGACCGACAATGCTCTACCCTAGAAAGCTATTATTAATTGATAAATTTTGGTATAGACACATGAGCTCTTAAAGGACTTAGTTGCTGAGATACAGGGCGTTAAAATTTTGAAATCAAAATTAAGAATTTACCATAAAACAATATGATCTATAGGAAAGTAATATTTTGACATAAACTAACTTTTGAAAAATTTAACCAGTGGCACGCTATCGGGGTTAGTGGAAACTTTCCTCCCCCTATTTTTGACGCCACTGGAGAAAATATTTTTTTTTTACTTTTTTTAAATTCTCCGTTCATTTTTAGTTGAAAAAGTAGTAATATTTTATGAAGCTAAAATGAACGGTGTTATAGAGCTCTGCTTTCACCATTATCACACATAATAAAATGCTTATATTTTTTGGGTTTTTTAATGGTGTATTTTAAATTATACAATTTAAACGTTTCGATAACACTTACAGATATCTTCGTCAGTAGCAATATCTATTAAAATTGTTAAAGATGTTGAAAACAATTTTGTCAAAGTTGAAACATTTTTTAAAAAATGGTTAAAGATGTTGAAAATAATTTTGTCAAAGTTGAAAATTAGTACTGTACCTCCTTGCATACCGCACGGCATGATTAAGGATCTATTAAAAAGAAATATCTTACGCTTAGTGTCCC
This sequence comes from Vesta saturnalis, assembly GCA_036346205.1. Lineage (NCBI taxonomy): Eukaryota > Metazoa > Arthropoda > Insecta > Coleoptera > Lampyridae > Vesta > Vesta saturnalis. The sequence goes on from JARFJB010001545.1 coordinate 1,593,421, forward strand.
CATTATCCTTTATCGGTGCTGGTATTGAACTAGAAGAGTACTTTCACGTCTACAGTTTTAGACCAAAAGTTTTTATCGAAATTTCGTTTTTCTCTGTCAACATTTGTTCGTCAATAAGGGGCGTGAAAAATTATTGAAAATGCAACTTTTCTTTTGAGTTCTGAGTAGCGCCACAAGAGTTCTAATCATAACTCTTAATAAACATGGCTATCAAACCATTATTATCAGAGTTCTATCGAAATTTCGTGGTGGTACGTACGTCAAAATTTTTCTGTCTATACAGGGGTGTGAAAAATTGTTGAAAATGCAACTTTTCTTTTGAGTTCTGAGTAGCACTACAAGAGCTCTAATAATAACTCTTAATAAACATGGCTCTCAAACCATAATTATCAGAGTTGTATCGAAATTTCGTTTTCCTCTATCAACGTTTGTCCGTCAATAAGGGGTTGAGAAAAATTATTGAAAATGCAACTTTTCTTTTGAGTTCTGAGTAGCACCACAAGAGTTCTAATAATAACTCTTAATAAACATGGCTCTCAAACCATTAGTATCAGAGTTGTATCGATATTTCGTTTTCCTCTATCAACGTTTGTCCAAGTCAATAAGGGGGTTGAGAAAAATTGTTGAAAATGCAACTTTTCTTGTGAGTTCTGAGTAGCACCACAAGAGTTCTAACCATAACTCTTAATAAACATGGCTCTCAAACTATTATTATCAGAGTTCTATCAAAATTTCGTTGACCTACGTTCGTCAAAATTTTTCTGTCTATACAAGGGTGCGAAAAATTGTTGAAAATGCAACTTTTCTTTTGAGTTCTGAGTAGCACTACAAGAGTTCTAATAATACCTCTTAATAAACATGGCCCTCAAACCATTATTATCAGAGTTGTATCGAAATTTCGTTTTTCTCTGTCAATGTTTATCTGTCAATAAGGAGTTGAGAAAAATTATTGAAAATGCAACTTTTCTTTTGAGTTCTGAGTAGCACCACAAGAGTTCTAACAATACATCTTAATAAACATGGCTCTCAAACCATTATTATCAGAGTTGTATCGAAATTTCGTTTTCCTCTATCAACGTTTGTCCAAGTCAATAAGGGGATTGAGAAAAATTGGTGAAAATGCAACATTTCTTGGGAGTTCTGAGTAGCACCACAAGAGTTCTATCGATAATGATAAGGGTAAAACGATGCAATTGTGATAGTAAAGTAGTCTCGCCAATGTTGTCTGCACTTCGTGAATTTGTCACCCTGACTTTGCATCCTGATTATTTGGATTAATCTAGCAGAACTATTTCTACCACTATGATAGAACTCTAGAACTATTAGGGGTGCAGTAAGAACTCCACTAAAGTTTTGACTTTTTTCTAAATGAGGTGCTACCTTCACAGGCGTTACATACGCAATAAAATTTATCACTTAAAAAATAAAACATTGACAAAAGGTCAATATATGCAGTAACAAGTAACATAAAATGTGAGAGCTTATGCAAAGTTGCCGGAAACTATCTAAAACTACAAAAACAACAATTGTCAATAATGTAACACTTAGATAAGAGGAAAATATAAGGTAAAATTAAAATTAAAAAAGAGTACAATGCCAAATTATGAAAACGCAATTTGGTAAAATGACTAGGATAAGTAATGCAATAATTTATAAATTTAATTTTAAAATTAACGACACTAAACAATCAGAAAAGTAAAAATAAATTTAATAATAATATAAATCGCTAGAATTTTGTCCATTTTTTCGAATGAAATAATATAACTGAATATGCTACTAAGTTTATCGATATCTGAACGTTTATTTAAACCGTCACTATTAGCATTAATGTGAACCATTTCTAAAAAAAAAGGCGTTTGGTTAAGTTTTTTTCTTTGCATAAGATAACTGTTTCATTGTAATCCATCTCATGATGCTGTTGGACTACGTGTTCAGCTAGGCCTCTCGTTGATATGTTCCTTTTACAATCACTTTTATGTAATAACTGAGAAATTTTTCGAAAACGTGTAAAACTATACAGAATGATTAACTTACGCGAAATGTAATTTTTCTCAATTTTTTTCAAATGCAACACCCTGTATATTTTTTCACACTTCGATTCCCCGTGAAAAATAGATACTAATTGATAATAAGTTTCATAGCCCTAAGACGGACCCTTCTTGAGATATTGACGCTTCATTTAAAAATATTGACATACAGAAGAACAAATAAAACAAAACCAGAGCAAATAAGAAAATGAGAATGGCAAATAAATCCTTTAACTGATAAAAAACTCATCCGGTAAACGAAATATTCACTCGTAACAACATTAGAGGCGAAATGGATTGAAATGCAGCTCTAATTCCATTTTTCATACCTTTGTGTGTGGTGGGAAGATGTTGGTAAACTTTTTCTTTAACGTAGCCTAAAAGGAAGAAATCAAGGGGCGTAAGATCCGGTGATATGGCTTGCCAGTTTTGCACACCACCAATTTATCCAATTTGTATAGTGTTTGGCTTTTAAACCATTATCTTATTATTAATAATTTAAAATAAAAAGTCAATTATCGTTTATACCGGGTGGTCGTAAAGTAAGGAATAAATTCAATATCTGTAAAGCACAATTTTTTTTCAAAAACCGCTCGGACCCGTCGATTTTATATTTTTTCGGGGCATATTTTGGGAAAAAAAAATTTTTATACAGGGTGTCTCAAAAAAGATTTGCTAAAAAATTTTTTTTTTTCAAATTGCAACCCAATTTTTTTATTGCATTTTTGGATTACCCTTACAATTCTAAACATTTGTCATGTAACATGTGCTATACCTAAGTCCAAGAGTTTTGGAGTTATTCGCATTCAAAATTTAAAAATTGAAAAAAGATCATGAAGAAAACGAAAAATAAAATAATTTTATAACGTTTTATTATATCGAAAACAAAGATTCGTAAACTTAAAAATAATTTTATTTCAGCAAATGTTCGAAATGTCCTCCGTTAGTCAACTGACAACAGCCTAATCGATCTACAAATTCATGCTGCATATTTCGAACGATTTCGGGCGTTATTCGACGTAATTCTTGACGGATGCGTTGTTTTAAATCATCTAGATTTGCCGGTTGGCTTTTAAATACCTTGCCTTTAAGGTATCCCCATAAAAAAAGTCTAGTGGTGTTAGATCGGGTGATCTTGGTGGCCACTCAATAATACCGCTCCTTCCAATCCACCTGTTTGTCGGTGAGCATTTTCAACCCTTGATTTTGACCCTACTTAGAGCCCTTTTGGTTGTATTAAGAACTTTCTTTTACGGCTTCTTTTCGGAGGCCGTTTTCAAGCCTTGATTTTCACCCTAATTAGAGCTCTTTCGGTTGTGTTAAGAACTTTTTTGTCAGTTCATACCTATGGCTTCTTTTCGGTGGTCATCCCTTGATAGAATTTTCACCCTAATTTGATTGTATTAAGAGCCTCTTTGGTGGTTAGCCCCTGGAGGGTAGGCATATGCGTGCGCATACAATGTTATAATGAGGGGCCCTAATGCTGCCCCATAAGACAGCTATAAGAACTTGTGTTAGGTCTGCGCCCTGGACGCCTTGGCGGGAAATTTGAAATAATGGGGCCCTAGCCTTGTAAGACATTTATAACAACTTGTGTTAGGTCTGCGCCCTCTTGCGCGGCCCCTTGGCGAGAAATAGTATTATAATAAGGGGGCCCTAATTCTAACTTGTAAGACAGCTATAGGAACTTGTGTTAGGTCTGCGCCCCGGCCCCCTTGTACCGAAATTTGAATCTGTGTTGCTATTTATTTGTGTACGGACTAATGAATATGTTTTCTGTAATAAAGGTAGCGGTAGGACTAATTACGGTTTGTTTGTGACACCATCTAGTGGTGTATAGACTAATCAACATTTTCTGCAATAGAAGTTTATAATGCATGCCTCTCTCTTTCTTTCTCTCGTTTATCCATTTCTCTTTCGGGTTTTTCTCAAACAAACAAATCAATCAATCAGATCAATCCCAATCAACGAAATCAATCTCAATAAAACCAGATCATACATTACATTTTACGAAAACTAACTTACAGTTCAAAAATACTGATTTGGTTTAAGTAATTGCAGCTTGCTTGTTCAAAATCAGTCACAGTTCAAAATACCAAATATCTGTAAGGGAAATTAAAGACACAAGGTTTTAACGGTTTATTATTACATGCGAATCAATAACTACGAAGTTCAAAACCAACTAATACGTACCGCATAATGCTATTAATTTTAAAAAAATAACGTAACGCTCACAAACTTATCTAATTAACTAAATAAATGGGAAGAGATCGAGTAGAATAAGAGTTGATGCAGAGTTGGTTTGTTTATGACAGCCTCCTCCTATAATAACACATTAAAATCTTTATTGGCATTTTTTGTGAACAATATCAAGTAAAATATATATTAAAAAATAATAGGCATACCATCAGCTGTGTTTTTCTCTCGATTGTTGTAATAATAACTGCGTTGGAGAACTAAACTACATATTGAAATATTTTATACAGTTCATTAAACCGTTTTATGTTTTTACTCATGGATAGTTGATATAAAACTGACAATTGCATTTCCCAACATTAAGTAATATAGAATGTAAATATACAAACCTAATTATCTTTACCACACCTACTGCAACCCGTATTTACCTTTCATTTTCACACACTGTTTAGAGCAACCTTGTATGCATTTATAAAAAGCGATGTTTGTTATTTACAACATACATTTAAAAATGATTTCACCTACATGATAAAACTGTTTTTATGGATATTAGGTGAAATAATAATCATTTTCTACCCTAGCGTTTTATATAAGCAGATTCTCTATCTAAGCACACACACACGCGCGCGCGCGCACACACACATAAATTACTTTAAAATAAATAAATGATCTGTAATTAAGTAAGCAGATAATTAAATAAACACAATAAAACAGGGTAGAATATACCTGTGATTGCAGATTTTTTTTCAGCTAGTATTTAAGTAGTGATGATAACAGAATACCCTTTAGTATCGATTAGCGTTTCGAGGTGGAAGGTCAGTTTAAGCATCCCTCTTCTGCAATAGTAGCGGGGCCATCTGGTTGTGGGAAATCGTATTTTATCGTTGATTTTCTAAAAAATATGGAAACTGTCTGCGATACAGATAGGATCATAATTTACGATCTAATGCGCGAGACTAACGGTTCGGTGGTTGATATTTTTACAAAGGGTTATTATCACAGAAATCTAAGCGTGTTTTTCTTAACTCAAAACATATTTCATCAAGGACGTGGACAGCGAGAGATCTCTCTCAACGCTCATTACATAATCTTGTTGAATAATGCACATGGCAGGGCACTTATACAGCATTTAGCAAGACAAATTTCGCCTGACAACCCGAAATTTTTATAGGCAGCGTACCAAGATGCTATTTCTAATCCGCACGGATATTTATTGTTCGATTTAAGACAGAATACACCGGATGTGCTACGCTACAGAACAAACATATTCGGGCCTAAAGGTATCTGCCATATAGCGAAAAAAAGGGTTTAAGCCTCACAGTAATATATTGACGCTTTAATCGAAATCACCGATATCCTGCACGCAATATCCAGATTAAATAAAAGTCAACGTGACGCTTTATTGAAATGTGTGAATAGTAAGCAGGTGGAATGCATTTGCAAGTGTGCACATACCATTTTAAAAGCTGATCAGAAGCAGCGACTCTCTCAACATAAGCACACTTTAAGGAGGCACTCACAGAGGTGAATCTATAAAAAAGAAGAAACAGTTCCTCGTACAGAAGGGCAGCGTATTTCTACCGCTCCTGTTAGGACCATTACTTGGCGGAATTCTGAGTAATTTGTTTCTATGAACCACAATCTGAAGAAGATGATTATTCTACCTATGGATTTTATATAGCGCCTGCAAGCGCCAGATGTCACGAAAAACAACACATTAACGCAGCTGGGTAACGACATGGGTAAAGGATTAAAAAACAAAATGACCGACCATGACAAATTGCAGCAGTACAGTCACGTGCTTCAAAGATATCCACATTCCCCCAATCAGTTACGTCAACCCGATAGTATAACAATCAGCGGTGATGATGGTGATATCAGGGATTCGTCGAAACGCAAAGGTCTGGCAGACGACGAGATAGTATAACCACTGTGTGTTTCATACAATAAGAAAGGTGAGGCTTTCTTGCGTATACTGAATGCGGGCGGTGATGTATTTTGGAATAAAAGGGGTACTGTCACAATAAGAGGTGAGATCGTCCCTCATTCTAACATTATCGATCTGGTTCACGAAACGTTAAGACAGCGAAAAACTACAAACCCACACGTCTGGCGACAGTTTGAGGCGTATATTAAAGAAATAAATATACCACGAGAGTTTATCGGAAATACTCGAAGACGTGCTGCTACTGCATCACTTAACATTGAACCGAGCCTAACAACTATAGGTGAGAATTACGACGCCGATAGTGAATCGAGGTAAACCCCGCGAAGATCCTTTCGAAGAAGACTTTCACTAGATTGGGATACGTCGAGAACATAACATGGATGCTGTATACTATGATCCAGAGCATCCTGCCGGGTTTGCGGGTATAACGCCTTTGGTTAATGCTGTAAAGGGTAGATATGGTGAAGTAAAAAAAACGGCTGCAGGTTCAAGAGGCTTATATGCTTCATAAACCTGTCAGAAAAAAGTTTCCCCGCAATAGGTATATTTTGAGCAACATTTACGAGCTGTGGCAAGCGAATCTTTGTAATATGCGAACTTTAAGTAAACACAATAGTGGATACAACTTCATACTAACTGTTATTGAAGTGTTCTTAAAAAAAAGACAGTGTACAAAATTTTTTCAAAGAACAAAATATTAATTTCTACGTAACAAATAACCCTGATGTGAAAGCATCTGTAGTTGAAAGATTTAATAAAACATTGAAAACAAAGATGTGGCGTTATCTCACCTACAAAAATTCCTACAAGTATATTGATGTGCTCCAAAAACTTGTGACTTCTTATAACAATAGCCCTCATTCAAGTATAAAGATGGCCCCTGCAGCTGGAAACGATGTAAACATTTTGGAAGTATGGAGTAACCGGTATGGGAAAGACTTAGGCACATTACGTCATCCTAAATATAAAGCCGGTGAACATCGCCAGAACTAAGTACACCTTTGAGAAGGGATATGAAATGAACTGGAGCGACGAAGTTTTCACAATTAGTGCAGTGAAGACCTCAAGTTTATCGCATAAGCGACCTTAATAACGATCCTGTTGCGGGTACCTTTTACGAGGAGGAGTTGCAAGTTGTTACGGTTGATAAAGACGCCCTATTCAAAGTTGATATGATTTTAGATGAGAAGGGTCGCGGACGATATAAGCAATACCTGGTCAAGTGGCGTTGATACAGTGACAAATTTAATAGCTGGGTGTTAGCTTCGCAGCTGAGAGATATATAAAATGGAGTTTTATCTTACCTTATTAAGTAATAGTTCCATGACGTATTTTCCCGACAATATGACGTCAACTTTTATTACATAACTGCCAAAACGAATAAGATTAACAGGATCATGGGTTGTAGGTATTTCGAAAATTCAGTGCCCTTGTTCTTTTGCAGCTGTAAGTGCGACAGACAATTTAATTTATTATGGAATTGATCCACCCGTAAAAGAAGAGGACGTGTTAGAGACTATATTAAAAAAGGCTTCATCACATTTCCAACACGACAACTAGAAAGCTATTTATACCGAGGACGGATGGTATGTGTTACGTTTTGCCTCGGGGAATTATGTCAGCATTGAAGAAATTGCCAACGAGCTAAATAATCACGAGGTAATACGTAAATTGCTAACAATCGAATACCATAATGTAACTAAGCGCGTCACTGCGAAATTAAAAACCTCCCTCTCGCTATTCGGATTCTCACAACATTTAGCCTTACAGCTGGGTTATCGGCCGTATCAAAACATAGCTATCGAACCAATACCCCCGCACCCCGCTAGTATAGGGATAGGAGTACCAACGCAGATGTTTGTTTATTGCGACATCGTTGAACCGCAAATTCTGGGCGATGTTTTATCCCCGCTTATGCGTATAATAAATATTACTTCTGAAAACTACGCTTACGGAGGTCATAAAGATGTAGTTTTTTCGCCTGCACACTACATGCCCGTGATGACACGGGAATTTGAAAACGTCGAGATTAATACAAAAACAGATGCGGGTGCAGAAATGCCATTCGAGTTTGGGACGTCGTGTCTGAACCTACACTTTAAAAAGGTGCAATAATGGTTTGTCCTTATCAACAATATTATATGAATCTGGCCGGTAACTGTATTGGACCCATCTACAGAGGCTCACCATATCAACGTGGTCACGGAATAGATGGTATATTTAGAGGTATATTACCGTTATTTAAGTCTGGTGTAAAGGCCATTAGAGAAAAAGCTCTCAGAACGGGTGCTAATATTCTTGGTGACGTCATAGAGGATCGACCTGTTGAGGAATCGTTTCATGAAAGATTTCACGTCTTAAACGTAAAGCCGATGAGAAAATCCCTGGAATAATGGAGAGTTCGGACTATAATAGAGCACATCTGACTGATAATAACCAGTCTCCACCGAGAGCTGTTGTCGCTAAAGAGAAGAAACCTACTTAGGACGATATATTTTCAAGATAATTGCTTTTTTACATGCCCAATCATGCGAATGCGTTAGGTCCGAATTGGATCTGTTCGCTTTACCGTCGATGCGGACAAGTATCGAGAGTGGTGAATGGAAATTTTACAAGCCGTTATCAGCTCTTACTGATGACGCCCCAATAGAATTTGTAGTGCCTGTAAATAGAAACGATTACATAGATTTAAGTCAGACCATGTTGTACATCACAGATAGTTTTTAAGCAAGATGATACAGCAGTTACTGACACTGATGTAGCACCGGTAAACAATTGAATGCACTCGTTTTTCTCACAAGTGGAGGTTTACTTAAATTAGAAGATGGTGTCACAACCAAACAACACCTACGCCTACCGGCCATATATCGAAACGCTGTTACATTATGGAAAGGAGGCCAAGAGTTTACATCTAGGCTGTACCTTATGGCACAATGATACAACTGGGCAGATGAATAGACTGGCGCACGCAAATAACGGTTTCTACAAACGTCAAGTACTTGCAGCGATCAGCAAACAAATCGAGATGATTGGTCACGTGCACTCGGATTTATTTAATCAGGAAAAGTTTCTCATAAGCGATGTTGAATTAAATGCTAAATTTGTACGATCAAGAGATCTTTAGTCTAATGGTGGCGCGCTCCAATTTACAAGACGCGAATTATGGACGCTAGTTTACTGGTGAGACGTATGCGAATCAACCCCACCATTCTAACTGCAAACGCTAAAGCTTTAGAAACAACTGCGCCAAAATATCTTGCTACAAGAACCGACGTAAAAGTGTTAACTATATCTACAGGAATACAGCGAAAATCATTGGATAATATCTTCCTGGGGCAGATACCTAAACGATGCATCGTAGGTTTCGTCGCAAATAAAGCCTTCAACGGTGATTACCCCTCACATTCATTCAATTTTTATCACAGTTATATTAATTGCATGTCGTTATGTATTGACAGCCAACAAATTCCTTCCAAGGCTTTACAGCTAATGGTTTCTACGTAAGGGCATATCACACTTTATTCTCCGGTACGGGTATTCATTTATTGAATGAGGGCAACGATATATCGAGAAGCGATTAGCCCAACGGCCCAATGGCCTTCGACCTAACCCCCGACTTGTCTGCGAACGCTAGCACACACTGGAATTTAGTTAGAAACGGTTCCCTTTGCCTAGAAGTCGGCTTTGAAGAAGCTCTCGTAGAAACCGCGAACTGTCTGGTGGACGCCAAATTCGATAACGGGATTGAGATCGACAAACATCGGAATATGGTCGTGTATTTCGCCTGTTAAAAGGGAAAACTCTAGACCACAAGCTTCAGTGTATAACAACAGCTGAAAGAAGATAGACGCATGCTTGGACGTACAAGGGTTTAGAGGTGTTGATAACGAATTCATACCGAAAGAAATTGATTACAGATCATGCTTCGTTACTGCTGATGCTGATAAAGCCACCTCGAGATTATTTTATAACAAAGCCCTTGTCAAGACAGATAAGGTATTTAGAGGATAAATATCACGGTTTGAAATGGCGGTCAGGGTATGTGCCATACAACTATTTCCAAGAGGAACTGCTTCGAAATCTGTTGCCGTTTAACAAAATTCACGTTAAGGGAAGTGAAAAACAGCAGTTTTTAAGATTCCTTACCAAACCAATACTAAACTTGGACGAGATTGGTTGCCCACCGCTTAAAAAATCGAAAAAGGGAGCAAAGGCGTATAGTTGTTTAAACCATAAGATCGTGGAGCCTATATGCGCTCTGGAGAACGTATCACTAGTACAATACTGGGCGCACACCAACTCCAAAGATGTATGCGGTACAAGTGTTGAAATGTTTGAAATCGATCCCCAGTCACAAGAATGTGTTTCGACTTATGTGTGCTTCTAATCAGCTGCCGCGACACGCACCTAGACCATATGCAATTATTGTAAACACGGATCCAGGCAACAAACCAGGTCAGCACTGGATTGCTATCTACATTGACGAGAAAGGTGATGGGGAATATTTTGACTCCTTTGGACAACCCCCGCTAGGTTACCATTTACGTTTCCTTCAGAAGAATTCTAGATGGTTCCTCTACAACAAAACGGCGTTGCAGTATTACCATTAGGATGTATGTGGACTTTATACGATAATGTTTTTGTATTTTAGAATAAATAATTTACCAATGCTTGATTTTGTAGATAAGTTTTTCACTACACGTTTAGTTATAAATGATGAAATAATCCAGTTATTGTATAATGTTTGTTTTTCAACCATTCTACCCTGATAAATAAAAGCGTTTTTAGTACTTTAATTGTTTTAATTAAGAGTTCCGTAACAACGAAGACGTGCATGATCAACTTAGTCCTACCGCTAGCTTTATTACAAAAAAATATTCATTAGTCCATACACAAGTAGATAGCAACACAGATACAAATTTCGCAACAAGGGCGCAGACCTAACACAAGTTCTTATATCTGTCTTACAAGTTAGCATTAGGGCCCCTTATTATAATACTATTTCCCGCCCAGGGCTGCGACAAGAGGGCGCAGACCTTACACAAGTTCTTATAGTGTCTTAGTAGATTAGTTCAAATTGCCAAGAAATTTTCGCAGACTAACACAAGTCTTATAGCTGTCTTATGAGGTAGCATTAGGGCCCCTTATTAGAACATTGTATGAGCACCCACGCACGCATAAGTGATGATTATCTATGGGCTATTTTCCGTGTAAGTTAGCTACAATTAGTTAATTTAGTGCGTATCACTAAAAATGGTTCGATTTAATTGGATATTTGTTTTGGAAAGAAATTTTGATAAATACTTTTTTTAATCGTTACTTTTAATACATAAGTAATAAAGAATTTGTAATTTAAAATACCGATAGAAAGTTCGAAAATAATTTCGACAATATGAAAATATGTTATGTTTTAAGACAGCGTTGTTATTAACAGATATCAAAAATTTAAACTTTTTAAATTATTATAATTACATAAAAATTTGTTTTTATACAATATTTTTAATGGACTATTTCATATGTATTTATTAAATTATAATTTTATGTTAAAAATCATTTTTACGGTTTATATGAATAATTACAATTTTTGTTTATAATACAATCATTTTAAATTTATCTATGATCTTTTATAATTTTTAATAGTTTTTATATTTAAAAAATAATGATCATCACAAAATTTAACAGTTCAGAAGTTCGTCAACGAATACGAGATGCATTTCAAAAAATTACACCCGAAATGGTGGATCCAGCGACATCAAACATGTCAAGGAGGATCGAACTATGTATTCAACTTTCATAGCTGGTTTTTAAAAATACTCTAATTTTGTTTGCTACTGTTAGGTCAGTCTTAAATTATCACATTTGTTCATTATCATTAGATGTAAAAATAAACTGTTAAATTTTGTGATTATCATTATTTTTTTATAAATACTGATTTAAAGACTATTACAAAAGGCTTATAGATGATGATCATAGATGAAATGTGTATGGTTAGGAATGCCATAGCTGTGTATTAAGATTATACAAAACCTACAAAGAAATGTAGTAAAAAATTTAATTCATTTCAGTAAGAAACCATAAAGATGATGATTTTTCACAGACGAAACGTAGTAGAATAGTCAAGAATTTTATATCATTGTATTAAGCTATAAGAACCTAACAAAAAATTGTAGTAAAAAATCCAGGTCAGTATTTAAAAAAATATTGTTGAGGGTGGTCCTGAAAAGACAAAACGTCGTATTGAAATGTTTGGCATGGCAAGTTGTAGTAAATTTTATTTAAAAAAAAAAGTTTAGAGTAATTTTTTTGATATCTGTTATAATAACAACGCTAGTCTTACAAAACGAAAATGAGCATTTTCGGATTTTGTCGAATATCTCCGGAACTAGTCGGAAAAATCCAAACTTCTTTAGACTAATGTACTACCCAACAAATTACGAAACTTATTTCTCATTTAACCGATACTCTATCTATTACGGTTTTCGATATCTCTGTATACGCAAATTAAATTCGGTTCACCCTGTATAACTACATATATAAACTTTTTTGTTTATGTATTTAATTTGACATTTGTCAACAAATATTTCAAAATTTAATTTTTTTCTAATTTTATGTAAACAAAAAATTTTGTTCGCAACACGTGCGCTGTCACCTTTTTGGTGCTCGGCCTCATATTTTATCCCTCGGCCACGCCTCGGGTAAAAAAGAACGGCAATGTGTAAACAGCGCACTAGTTGCGAAAACTACTGTTAGTTTTCGTACATTGCTAGTCAATCTTAGATTAAAAACACTTTTCCACTGCTGTGTGTAATAACAAAATTATTTTTCTTAATATGAGTTTGATTCTCAAATATGTTTCTAGCCGGACATGCGATAAAGTAAAGGTCGATAAATAAAATAAAATATGTTTGCGTTTAATATGCAAATTGATCTACTGCCTACAGTTAATAAAACGAATAAGGAAATAAATTTAAATATAAAATTTTCTTATAAATACAAAAAAAAATGTTTGCCAAAGAAACATTTAGAAAGAGAGCACGAAGTATAAACAATCCAATATAGATTTATATGTTGCCTAAAGAATTTTAAAGGCACAAAAAGACGTTATCGTTGTTTGTAGCAAATGATAACTCTCAAAAACAATCGTAACCAACGAAGATCGAAGCTTTCTCTGATAGTCAATAAAACACCTTTCTATTCAATACAAAAAAAAAAAAACTTTTGCTGTTTACTTTAAGGATACGTTGATTGTTTCTAATTAGGTTAAGGAAAATGCGTGAAATGAATTTTGACGAGCAAAATTACGTAAAAAAAAAGGGCAGAACGTATTATAATAAAATCAATTTGGTTTTCCCAAACGTTAAAGGCAGTCTTGTATTAAATATAACTTAAGATAATATTTTGAAATTTACGTATTTAAAGAACAAAGAAACGCTATAGACCCCATATTAGAGATATGTGACAGTTTAGAAAATTTGTTTTTTGCTATTTCCGTTTAAGCTGCGTATTCATAAGCTCAATGCTTTGAAAGAAATAAACGCTGTCATATAAAAGTTTTTGAGCATCAGGACAAAACGAATATGAATGTTCCCGTTGTTTTCTAATGTTTAATTTTATTTTGTTTATGTGAAAACTTTTCTAAATGTGGGTAATATAGAACGCTAAGCCTAAACCTAACAATTGAAATAGTACGAAATAATTTAATCAATGTAATAGAATATTCACAGATAATATGTTTAGCATTGAATAGGGAATGAAAATCTAAAAATTACATTACCTAAAGGACAACTGCTTTCCTCTAAATTGATATCTAGGGAAATGAGTTTGTTGGTTACAAAAATAACCAAAAATCAAGATTTTATGCCTCTATATTATACTCTTGGGTCGTTGTGCGATTGTATGTCTGTACCTACGTCCCATGGAGATCATTCAATTTATTATTGAAATTAGCAATAAAGTGACATCATTATTTTTTGTTATCATAAAGGGAAACATTTTTAATTACTGTCCAATTTTATGATTGCTAATATGAACATTTCCATTAAATTACTTGGTCAAATAAAACATTGGTAATAAAACTTTATACGTCTGTCGTAAACATATATCTTTATATGTACTACATAAGTTTAATATTGAGTTTTCATTCATCGTCAGATATATGTAAACGCGTACTATACGATAAGTAAAATACTAATTTACGCGTAGAATAACTAGCGCGGCAAGAAATAAAACAATATTTTTGTCAATTTACAGTTTTATGTAAGACAACGCAGACATTTAATTAACGGTGAAAAACGTTCACAACTTCAATGGGGAGTATTTGTGCACCTTTATACATTTATAAATAGCTTATTACTAATACTATAATGATTCCATTTTATACTTGTGAAATTATTGTGACTCACTGGTTATATGCAATCTTGTTTTGTGTTTAGGACGTATTTTTGATAAAGTAAGTAGTCCTACAGGGCCGGTTCTGGACCAGTTCAAGGTCACTCGCCGTCTTGTGGCGACTATTTGTAGGACAAGTTGTTGTCTATGCTAAAAAGTAGGTCAAGAACAAATGGTTCTTGTATTGGCTAAATTAAATCAAATAGTTGGCTAAACTAAAAGTGTGTCAAGGTGAGTATTTGGCAAGTTAAAACATGTTCTGGAAGTTACTCAACTCAAGGACACACTTTTCTTATTTCAAATTATCAGAGTTAAACCAAAGCACCTTTTGCAAACGCTTTGAACATGTGTGCGAGATATCTAAAAAGTATAATGTGATGGATCTGGCTGTAATTAATACTAAGTGTACTGATGGACACAGCTGAATTTAAATGTGTATTACCTCAGAGATTTTATGAGTATATCAAAGAAGAAACCCGCATTGAAGAATTTAAAACGCTGATAAACACGAAGAATGTGTTTATACGTAGTTTAAGGGCAGATTGAAATTCAACAAGCATAACATTTTGTTTTTAATAGTAGTGCTACAAGAATGATTTCTTAAACAGTGTTTAGTCGTAGTGCAATTGTGAGCAAGTAATGTACAATGCAAGCAGCAATAAAATCATTTCTGGAACGATCAAAACTCAGAAGTTCACCGTATATATGGATACCCCACATAGTTGCAGTAACTGTATAAATAATAATTTAACATTGAGTTATTGGTGCTATCAAAATAGTGATAGTAGTAGTAGTAAAAATAAAAATGAAGAGAAAAAAGATGAAAGTTATTCTTCTAACACTGACTGGCCATTATTTCAGCAGAAAGATGATCATTTATCAGGAATATACAATCAAGCAGCTAAGGAATACTTAATCCATTGTGTTTATTATAAACTGTCGAATGTATTCATCATGCAAAGCATAAAAAATTAATACAGTACACACCTGAAACCGGCACCAGTAGTGCGTATGGAGTGTGACAACTGCGGTCAAAGCAATAATGTAGTGTTAGATGTGAAATAATGGAATGAACTTCTAAGATGGCATTTATATGTGGAATTACAATTTTTCCTATCTCAAGCAATTGAAAATCAAATTGATTGGTCAAATGTAAACGAATATGAAGATTTAATCTATGATCAACGTTATAAATCTCTATCTACCAATCTAGGTATCTATTACAATTCGGAATTGATTAAAGGATATGACAGAATTTTTAAAACTGTTATAATAGGAAACTGCAACTGCTGCATTTGCACACTCGATGCTCATAGTATTGAAAAACTATTCAATTTGAAGGATATAATGAGTTATAGATTGGAATTTCTTGAATCCTATAGTCTAGCGTGTTTGTATGAAAAGTTTACACAACAAGTTGTTAACTACAGCCGTTTTCGTGAGAAATAATTCCATGGTAGTGATGACATTTAGGATTATCGGTTTTAGCTGTTGGTGCATCAGGAATTGCTAAAGCTGCCAATGAAGCTGAAAACGTCAAAAAATTGAAAAGAGGCATCACGCGTCCAGTGGTTTGGTTTCGTTTTTTTGGTATTTTCTGAGCAATTTTGTGCTCTACTTTCCTTTTTCGTTTGTTTGTAGTTAAAATTCCATCTACTTCAGGACGAAATTCCTTTAGTTTGTCTACTGTATCCCACAACGCTGGATGCATTTTATTGCTCAGCTTGACGTACAATTGTGTATTTGTAAAATCTAAAGTTTTTCGTATATCTATAAAATAATTATAGAAAATTAAAAATATTTTAAAACTATAAATTTTAGCGGTATCAATGTATTTAGATAAAAGTTAGGTCTTTAAGAATACTATTCGCCCATATTAAAATATACACGGTGTTACATTTGAAATAAGAGAACTGATGTACATTGAACATACTAACGTTTCACACGGAGCCTTCTCTCCCCTATTCAATATATCAATAAAACGTTTACATGTTTTCAAAGCCTGTACCTAGCTTAATTATATCCCTGAACTAATTTATCTCAACTTAGATAATAAATCAAGAATTAATTTTTATTAGTAACGTTACATTCAGGAAAAAAGGAATTTTTGTTAAATAAGTTGGCAACGTTGCATTTTATATGGCCAAATATATACATCGTTAAAAATCTTATTGATTAGGCTATCCAAATATGTAATGATATATTTAAAATAAAAATTGATACCCCCACACGTTTACAAATCATCCTGTAGGTGCTCAATTATTTTAAGTTGTGCACGTATTGGAACCATATAACTTTTTATAAATGATTCTAATGACAAATCAACAGCGAACATAATTTTCCGTTGCGTGACGCTTAGACACGGTATATTATATATATATATATATATATATATATATATATATATATATATATATATATATATATATATATAGGTGACAAACTCGATGACCAAAACGAAACAGCTGATTCCTCTGAAAAGGAACAAAAATTGTTAATACCGGTGTGTCTATTGTTGATGGTTTCCAAAATGTTAACTTTTTTTAATTTTTCTATTTCGTGGACTTATTTTTAAATCACGCTGTATCTTCCAAACTAGAAGAGTTACAAGAAAACACATTAGGAGAAATGTAGAAGATGAAATTGCCTTAAAGAATATTTAATTCATTCGAGACAAACTCATCATTCAACATTTTTAATGACATAATGAATTCAGAAATGATTTTTTCAAATCCCAAGACAAATTTCGAAGTGGAATATTTTTCCAATAGAGATGGATTTGATACATGGCCGATAAAGGAAAAACCTCCTTTTTCATAAGCTTCACAACGATATGAAAAAACTTATGGTTGACGTACTAATTACTGAATTGTTACAGGAATACACCTCAGGAAAAACTTTTAGAGCATAAATTTCTCCTAATGTGTTTTCTTGTAACTCTTCTAGTTTGAAGATACAGCGTGATTTAAAAAATAAGTCCACGAAATAGAAAAATTAAAAAAGTTAACCATCAACAATAGACATATATTAACAACTTTTTGTTCCTTTTGGCCAGAGGAATCAGTGCTTCATTTTGGCCATCGAGTTTGTTACTATATATATATATATATATATATATATATATATATATATATATATATATATATATATATATATATATATGTATGTGTGTGTGTGTAGTGTAGTATAAAAATAATGTATGTTTGTATGTGTATGTGTGAGTGATTGATTAGTGTAATGTTGTATGGTGTGAGTGTAGTGTGAGTGTTGTGTAGTGTAGTGTGTGTGTAGTGTAGTGTGTTAGTGTGTGTAGTGTAGTGTGAGTGTAGTGTAGTTTTGTGTGAGTGTGTTGTGTGTAGTGTGTGTAGTGTGTGTGAGTGTGTGTTGTATGTGTGTGTAGTGTGTGTGTATGTGTGTAGTGTGTGTTTGTGTGTGTGTGTGTGTGTAGTGGTAGTGTGTGTAGTGTGTGTGTAGTTGTGTGTGTTTGTGTGTTGTGTGTGTGTGTGTGTGTGATGTGATGTGTGTGTGGTGTGTTGTGTGTTAGTGTGTGTGTGTGTGTGTGTGTGTGTGTGTGTAGTGTGTGTGTGTGTAGTGTGTGGTGTGTGTGTGTGAGTGTAGTGTGTGTAGTGTGTGTTGTTGTGTGTAGTGTGTGTGTGTGAGTGTGTGTGTGGTGTGTGTGTAGTGTGTATGTGTGTGTGTAGTGTGTGTGTTGTTGTGTGTGTGTGTGTGTAGTGTGTGTGTGATGTTGTGTGTGTAGTGTGTGTGTGTGTTTTGATGTGTGTGTAGTGTGTGTGTTGTGTGTGTGTTGTGTGTGTGTGTGTGTGTGCGTGTGTGTGGTGCGTGCGTGTGCGTGCGTGCGTGCGTGCGTGCGTGCGTGCGTGCGTGCGTGCGTGCGTGGTTGGTGGTGTTGTGTGCGTGCGTGTGTGCTGTGCGTGCGTGTTGCGTGCGTGCGTGCGTGCGTGTGTGCGTCGTGTCGTGCGTGCTGTTCGTGTCGTGCGTGCGTGCGTGCATGCGTGTGTGTGTGTATATAAATATTGTTATCAAAGGTCACATACAGATGTCATTGTCATTTCCAAATAAACATTTTGGGACCAATCTTTATTTGTTCTTAAATTTATATTTCACAATCATAACTAATTTTTTTTGCAGACGAAGTCTGTAAAAATAAAGAAAACATGAACAAAAACTGAAATTCATTAATGCCAAATAACCTAATATATTATATTATATATATATATATATATATATATATATATATATATATATATATATATATATATATATATATATATATATATATATATATTAGTTGTACTGCAAACACCCATTTTGTGGATGAAGCATTTAAAGGGCTTACAAATAAAAGGAATTAATATGAGCTGCAAAAACTTTTCCAAAATTTAAGTAGTGTTTAAACAGATTTGTAATAAACACCAATCAATGGACTATGTATAAAAGTTAAGCGATCGAAAAGAAACTTTTAGAGTCCATCCTTTAACGAATGGTGTTATTCTGTTATTTAACTTGTGATGGACTTTTCCTACAGTTTTATCGTAATAAATCTACAGTTTAAAGAGAAGCAATATTGTATTCTCAGATTCCATTGTTTCCTTTGATATGTGAGGGCACATAAACGATTACACCGTTTAAAAATAACATTTTGGATATTTGATTGATCTGAGAATATAATTCACATGTCACATGGTATATTTTTTATTACCTTCATTGGTTAAAATACAAAACAAAATCGCAGAATAGGCTATCAAATCGGTGATAATTTTATCACCGCACTTTGGCTATCACATGATTTTAATGAATAAAATAGTTTACTGTCAAAGTGACAAATCGCTTAAAATCATAGACTTTAAAAAAGTATATTTTCTATTAATGTTCATTATATTCTCTTACCAAATATGACACGTGTTATTATTAATAATCTATGATACCACTCGTTAAAACCTTTCAATTTTCTCGTTCACTCGTTCAATTTTCATCTATTTTAACTCGAGCTATCATCAATGATAATCATAACACTAGTTATATTATCCCTAAAAATATCCCGTCGTCAATAGCAACGGATAATCTTAGGATATTTTTACTGAATCATGTGCTTGAATGAATTACCGGAAATAATCCAAGTACTAGGGAGATTAAAAGTGAAAATTGCATACTTTGAGTTAAATGGATTACAACATTTAATTGCTTTCCATTCATTGAGAGTCGAGTATGCAATACTGATCACGATTTATTTATTACATAGATGTTTCATTGAATCACAGTTATATACTTGCAAACGTTTAAATACAGATTGAAGATAATGAATTTCAAACAGTATTTGAGAAGACATATGATCCTTAAAAATTGAGTTAATGTTTCGGTGATTAAAGATTGATAGATTGACTAATTTTTTTCGAAATTGGATGATATTTATGTATTTAAGAATTTTTATGACGGTCATTAGTTTATGCATATACGAGGATAAATTTTAAAGTTCAGTAAACGCCTCATATTTTTGTTTTATGAATATAGAAAGTGTGATAAATAATTTTACGATAACATGTTTCAACATTTTATTAAGCTGTGCATATATTTATTTTTAATGTTAATTGAAATTAAAGATTTCCACGTTGAATTGACGTGCATGTGTTTATTGTTTTGAGATTATGATGAAAGGGTGGTGTATGATTGAACATTAGAACTTGAATTGTGTATGATTTTCCCGGATAGAATTCATTTATGTATTTAATTTACATTTATTGTTTTTGTGGTAAGGGTAATGAGCTTGGCAACCCACTTGCGTTGGTAAACCTTCAAAACGCTAGCGCGATTCGATCGTCTAACTTATTTTAATGTGAATGTGGATAGTCCATCTAAGGTTATTGATAACGGTGTCTCCTACCACCGGGCAGGTCGTTTAAGTGGTGGTCTGCCATAAGTTGCTACAGCGGCAACTTCTGTTAATAGACAGGTTGAGGCCCAGAACTTAGTGCCTTTGTTACATCACATCGGTTTATTTGCATAAAATTTAGATGACTCTATGCAGATGCCAATGCAAGTGTCAAACTTTTTATTCATTATTAGATAAACCTTTGTTTACAGTTATGTTTAGAACTAAAATTTCGAAGACGTAATTTTGTTCTTGTCTATGGACGTGCCGCAATTATTCCAATATATTTTTTTAACATGCTAGTTATTTTTCTGATTGGTCAATGGACTTGATTTGAGAAAATGCATGAGTGATGTTTTTATAGAGTTAAGCTAGCTTCGAAAGCGTATACTAGAGGTCCGAACGACCGAATATACATTGATCTCGCCTTCCACGTTTTTCAAAATACAAGTTTTTCAGTTTTTCTGTTTATATTAATTTGACTGAAATTTCAGTCTTTACCATTTTCTGTGTCGCATTTTCCGTTACTAAGTTAGTCACTACTAAGTAATCTATTTAAATTAAGTAATGTTCTAGTAACGACGTTTTTGATTGTGTGACTTGTGATTGAATATGAAATTGTACAATTTATCCCAACATCTGATTCGCAGGTTATATGAAGAGCTAGTTCTCTTAATTGTGATTTTTGTTGGAGACTATCGATTTCATTATTGGCAAAATAGGTCACACGGTGAAATAGCTGTTAGTTGTCAGACAGATTTAGCTAAGCTTTGCTGTACTCGGTGCCAGAAATCAACGCTTTTGTTGCTTGAAAATGGTTTATCTGTTAAAATTATTCATTTTAATTTTCGTAAATTTGTAGAAATTTGTGCGATGTGCCACTGGTAAGGCCGTGAATACATAAAAATTTAACGAATTTCAAGCAGTAATTACAATAAAATTAAAGATTTTCAATATGTTAAAAAACGCAGAAATAATATGTTTTAGAATTCAGAGACTACAATTACAAAAATTGCGTGTATTGATATTTTATAGTTGTAAATGAACGAAAATTACCGAGGCAATAATTAGTTTAAAAATCAATCCGCCAAATAAAGTAATTTTCTGTCCACTAATTGTATTTCTGGTCACTACACAGAAATATCCTATAGATGAACGAGGAGTTTAGTGGTAATTTAAGATACGAGCATTTCTATCTCGAGCTGATGATGATATTGTAAACGAAACGCCAGAACTAAAACCAGGTATCTTAAATAGCATTAAAAAGTACATTAATAATTGCAACTTGTTTTTGATATATTTAAAAGCAAAGGGTAAAAATTTTAAAACGCAAACTGAAATTTTCGTTGATAACTACGACATTGTTTATATAAAGATTTATTGAACAGTAAGCTGATTAATTTTCTGCCTTACGAATAGTTTAGATTCATGAAGATTTTGTCTTTGACGAATTATTGAGCAAGTACTAGGTTAAATAACTCTAGTTCAAGGTGGTTGTCAAAATTTCGTATCTATCTATATAACTTGATCAAGGACCCATAAGGAATAATCAATACGTTTTTGAAAGTCTATGCCATATAACCTTTGATGTATTTGTATATGAAAAGGATGGTATTTATGTTTCTTTATGGTCCTCCACACACTAGGCTGACTAATTTCTGTTTCTCTTGCAATACCTCTTGTACTAGTATTTTGGTTGTCAACAACGGAACCTAATACCAAAAACTCATTATAATCATCAATTGTAACAGGCTTCACTTTTACTTGTTTTGGATAAGCTACACTTCCTGTATCACGAAATGTTTGAAGTAACCTTTCAAAACCTTTTATACGGATGGTTATTTTTCTGAGTACACTCTTGAACAAGTAAACAATTTTCATAGCATTCACCAATGGTTAAAATCATATTAATTCTTTCTTGTTGTGAATAAATCATTATTAAATTGAAAATATTTCAACAACTTTCAATAGGTTCGGAAAAGTAATAATACATAATGACAAAAGTCACACCCAATGTCAATGTTGAAAAATTAAGTTTTAGCTGTTTGAAAATGACGCATTTGGATGATCTGTTCTGGACACCCTGTATATTTTTATAAACTTAATACTTATAAAAGTTTTAATTAGCATTTTGTCTACTAGACTGGTAATTTTTGTCGTTCTGATTATAAAAACAAAAAAGTACTGATATTATTTTTACCAATATGATTTTCCCGTAAATTTTACTGAAACGTAAATAACTTGGCAACGCTGTATCCGACAACTAAAAGCGAGGTATTGTTGTAAAGCTTATAAAAACAATTTCTAAAATGAAAATATATAGGTGCTCCGTTTAAAAAAATTGAAATTTTTGCCACGTATTTATGACACCTGTACACAAAATAATTTGAAAAGTAGCTCTTTAGTCTACAATAACATACCGTTGGAATTTTATATAAATCTCTATTGATTAGATATATAGTATATATATATATATATATATATATATATATATTTATGATAATAATTATTTTAAAATTTTAATTTAATAATTAAATAATCGAATATGGAAAGTTCAGTGATTAGTATTTAGTTTCGTAAATATTAATATAATATGATATTAAATAATTTATAATTATAATTGTGCACCGGACTACCTCAATCTCATTGTGGGGATAGGGATCAGTATTTAGTGGAAATTATATTTAAACTTGTATGTCATTATATGAATTACTCTTTAGGAAAAATATCATATATGTACAAGAAATAAATCTGAACAGAATTTATACTTCTAACGCATGCGTTGTAACGTTCCTGAATTAAGTTAATAAATGTCAAAACTGTCAAACAATGATTTGCAGATTTAATGTTTATGTTTACAATGAATTTAAAATTTGGAAATAATTTAATGTTTTGTGTCGTTTACAGGTGTTTACACAAGTATTATTTGAAATTTTACACCAATACATATAATCAATAAATAATAATTGCAGGAAATCTAACACAACAATGAATACAATAAATAGGGCTATAATGAAAAATGACTCACATATACTGTTCCAAGTTCAAACTGATGTCTTCCTACAAGTTGTTCCAATTCGATGCAGGCACTTTCCAATTAATTCTTGCTGCTACCATATACCCATTTGCTGCTAACAGGTACTCGGGTTGTAGATCACGCTTGCTTCCGTAACTAGTAACGTTTTCTTTCAAATCGGCTTCACTCCAATCACAAATTTTATCTTGGTAATATTTTATTTAAATATATTATTGCTTACTGAATGGTATCGCTTATAAAATATTTAAAGGTTGTCCAAAATTTATTTTAATTTCACTTTTATTTTAGGTGCCGGTTCAATGTGAATTATTTAAAAGAATTCGTAACAGGAAATAAAACACCAATGATCAATAATAATTGCGACTTTAATTTGGTAAAACGTAATCAAATCAACTTCGACAAAACGAAAACTTTAAACGTTCAACAAAATCGTCACACAAATTAAATCGTAATGAATTTTTGAAACCGAACAGGTATCGGAGACCGAATTATTTAAATTATTGCCGGTATAAAACAATTGCTCTAGAATATTCTTCTCTCCGTTAGTTATAACTTTTTCCCGATAATTAAATTAGGTTAGAAAACTTACTTGTAACACAAATACACAACACTATTTTAACCTTTTAAAAAACTGAACAAATTATAGAGAGCTCACCACTTCCAGGGCAATTCCTTTTATACCTTTTGGTTGTTACTAAAACTTCAATTTTTTTTAGCAAATCTACCTTTGTAACTATGTTCTGATTGGTTGAAAAATTTTACAATTTTAACTAAAATAGAAATTTGGCCATATCTTTCTTATATACTAACGGATTTAAAACTAACGACAGAATTGAAAACTGTATAAAATTTCGAATAGATAGACATCCAACAAGATATGGATCCTTAAAATAATATGCGAAATGACCTAATCTAATTTAAATTTGCTTATAACTACTTAATCTTACAAGCTACACTTAATCTAATTACATATATGTAATCCTGGTAAAATTTGACATAGGAAAACACATTTAAAATTCGAAATCTTGAATTTATAGAAATTTTATGTTTATGTAGAAAAATTCTAAATTCAACCCCATTTCATGAAAATTTTGCGGTGAAATGCATTGTATCCTTTTAATACTATGAAATACTGAGGAAGACCTCCTATTAATCAATTTAAGAATATAATTTAAGCCTAATATTATTGAAAAACCATAAATTTGTGAAAAAACCTAGAATTTACAACATAACCAAACTTAATTCTAAAATTGCAAATAACTTCACTTAAAAACGTTTCTGTAACTCAAAATGTTATGCTAGTGGCTTGTAATACTTGTCTTTACTTTATTTAATGTTCATTTCACCTGCATTGTATAATATAGTGTTGCATTAAAAAGTCACATCGTTTAACACACTTACTTGAATTTTCACTACAAAAATGTATCTAACTGTGAATGTCTTTGTGTTAATATGTTTTATGCATTGCTCTTGTTATTTAAATTGTATCACTATGTTTGTCACACAATCGCATCCAAAAATATGTGAGAAATAATCCTAATAAGTCCATATTATAACCCTTTCATGAATTTTATCACATTTCCGGCATTCTAAAACTATTTACACAATATCCCTAATATAATTCTAACTTTACAATTTGTGTTTAAACACCTGTAAAATATTCACATGCCAAAATTCTCTGAAAAATAGACTTTTATTGAATAAAGGAAAATACTAAATTGACTTTACGAAAATAAGTTTATCTAACATTCCTGACATTTTGTTGGTAGCACAATGCTTTTTATAATGAAATCAAATTGTATAAATATTATTCAGATTATTTTGTCCAAAACAAAACCACCTTACACCCATCGTGAACCAAATTCTATCAAATCAATGTCTCGCACATGTATTAAGCTTGAAATCACCTTTTATAAAGAAATTACTATTTAAACTGTCCGATCCTTGTCTTACTTCTTTCTGAATATCTCATATATATATATATATATATATATATATATATATATATATATATATATATATATATATATAGGTATAGAAAGCTATTGTCGCGGGTCTGACTTATAATAAGTAAAACAAAGAAAGATACACAACAAACTAAAAGCGCTGATGCCATACATGCGTCTTTTGAGTAGGCTAGTATCAATGGCACATTTAATTGCTACTGTCAAAGAGAATTCAAAATCAGTGTTTTTGAAGTCCGACAGAATACTCATGTATTCCACTAAAGAAAAATACAGATTATTAAGTGATATTATTCAGGAAGCACTGGACAAGAAATAATGGGCAGGTTTGCTTTTTCCTTTGAAAACAAGCCAGTTCCATCAGAAAGTACGATTATGCGTACTGTTTGTAAATTTGAAGATGTGGATGTTTAAATAATTGTAGAAAATGCAGTAGCATTGATGGTAATGATGGTGAGCATCCTGGTCGTAACTTAAACCAAGAGCGCGAACTCCAAGAAATTGCAGTGTGTAGTTTATCAGAAACTAATTTCCGTGCAATAGTACAAAAATTGCTGAAGAGATGAATAGCAATATCTTGAAGAGGAACTTTGTTATAACTTGCAAACTACACAAGAAATTTTTCCAGAAAATCATCAAAACGTATGGAATTTTGTGAAGATATGATGAATCGGGCTAATGAAAACGAAAGATTTATTGAAAATATTTTGTTTACCGACGAGTGTTCTTTAATTTACATGGCGATCAGAATCCATCTGTCGCTGTTACACTCGGGAAAATAAACAAATACCTTAGTATTCCATACCGGCACAATACCCCAAAAGTTAATGTGGGCAGGAATTTTGGGCAATTCCATAATTGGTCCATTTTTATCAACGGAAACTTGAATGTGGACAAATATTTAGAACTGTTGAGAAACCAGATAGTTCCAGCTGTTCAACGCCTCAATATAAATTTTGATGACATTTGGTATCAAGATGGCTGTCCTGCTCATACTGCAATAAGAGTTCAACAGTTTTTGGAAACTACGTTCTAACCGTATTATTAGTGGAACATACTATTAAATATCCTCCTCTCACCTGATATCGCGCCGAACCACTTTTTGTTTGAGGATACGTATCCAGCAAATTTATGGGCACAGACATAAACGTGCTAACAATTTGGACGAACTTCGTGTCAAAATTACAAACTCTTTAAACAGTATCACTGAAGCAATGTAAGTAAACACCTGAACTAAATTTTATCACAGATTGGGTTACTGCCTTGCGCAAGGTGGAGGTCCTTTCGAAAACCTTATAAAGTGGAGTTTTGAAAAAGTGTATTCTGTTCATTTTTAAAATAGTTAATATTAATGTAAATGTTAATGTTCTTGTTTGTAGCTCTCGTAAGTTTCTTCTTGGTTCTTCTTACGAGTAGTAATCGAACGATGTTATAAATTCGCAATTACAATAAACTTCGATGTTTGAGGTATTATCAGTTAATGTTTAAGTATTTACTTAATAATTTCAAAGAACTTCAAAGACTTTTCAACATCAGCTTAATTGCTTTGATTTCGTTAGAAATGTTGAAGCATTTAAAGAGTGAGTTAGTCGGACTAGCAGATTTCACCGTATTTAAGGTTTTGAGTGAAGTTAACGTTTCTGTAGATGTATTATTAAGAGAACGAACTATCACCTTACAGTGACCAAATGTATATTGACGCTTTTCTTAATAAATCATTAATTAAGTATTTTTTACATACTTCTACTTTTTGTAGTTGTTGGCGTGTATTCTTCTCGTTTTATTCCTAAGCAGAACAACTACTGTCTAATTATACAATTAACTGGAATAATATATAATATATAATAATATATAACATAAAATAATACTGTGTATTCAAATAAAATATGGCATGGTGTCATCCAATAACACTGAAATATCTGACTAGTCTTCGAGCCACAGCCAGGAGTGTCAGAGCTCTAAATGATTGGCTGTTCATTGATCACCACGATATTGTTAGCACATAATATGTTTATGGTTAAAAACTGAACTGAAAATAAAATTATTCGCTGTTGTAGCAGAAACTAATCAAAGAAATTGTAATGAGCCAGAATTGGGTGAGAAAATTAATTGTTATTTTAATAAAAATTATTAAGATAATGTTGATAATAATTCATTTTATTCCAGCTCTTAAAAATATAAATAATCCGCACTTTTGCGTGTGCACCGGTACCCTCTTACACGATGTGCAGAAACGTTGCGACACTTCCTACCTAAAACCCCACTCATCGCAGGGTTCATAAGCGAAATTATTAGCATATTTTAAGCACTTTGATTCTGTTTGTAGAACGCTTCTCTACAAATATTCCTCCTGTCTTTCCGTTTGTAATAATTTATTATTACACCTGAAATTCTCTATTCCAGAACACAACCACCTGACCCGCTCTTAAAAAAGTTTCATTTGAATTAAATAGACTTTATTGTTCTATTGGGTTCTAACACTCCGAAGGATAACCAATTAAGAAATGAATTGGCGTCAAAGAGGTTTTGCGTATTATACTGGTCTTAGGTAGATTAACTGGTTACCAGCGGCGGACACCGGTACTATTATAGGACTTCTTCTAGTTAATGGGGCTAATATAAAAGCCACGTCTGGTTGTTAGATCACGCGCTGTAACCTCAGAAAACGACAATTTATAAATCCCATCCTGAACCCTCTGTATATAGTTTTATATATTCAAACCGTCCGTTACAGCTTTGAATAAATAGAATCTCTAGAATTTTTGATTTAGCTCGAGCTCGTTGCTTGACTATCAGCACGTTATAATTCATTCCCCTGTATATCACGAAAATCCACCTGTATATCAAATCCAAATTATTACCGAAAAACCTGAATTGCGTAAAACATCAAATTTATACAACTAAAAGAAAATAAATTTTTACGGTTTACTTCGAAGTAAAATATTTCTATTTTACAATAAGAATCCAATATATTAAAGAAATTTCTTTGCGCTTTAGCAAATAAAACTTTAAGATAATTATTCTTAAAAAATACAATTCCATATCGCTAATAAATAGTCACTTTCCATTAAAGTGTAAAGAATTATCCTCTTTATACCAATAAACCGAAGGTCAAACGTTGCATTTTAGCAGTTTGAATGAACTCTTTATCAATTTTACAACACATTGTTGAAAATATTTCCTGTATCATATGAAACATTACGAACATAAATTGCGAATCCTAAATATTTTCTAACCCCTTGTGCATATCTAATTGTATATATTAATTATAGTTAATTTAGAATTAGACAAATCACATACAACCGTTGTCTAACACGAACTTGTACTAACACTAATCGTGTAATTATCATAATCTGTAGGGCCTGCATTTCTTTAACCTGTTCCGTATTTCAAAACGCTGCTTAAGAAAATATGAGTAATAAATGACCAGTCCACGATAGAAATTTGAAATACGCTCTAACCTCGAATTCAACAACATTGCCTTTTAATTTGTAAAATAATACACAAAATAAAATTACCTGTCTAAATACCAGTAATCCTTCCGTTTGAAGTTTACACACACCCTTGTATTATTTTCACCTGAACACATTATATTTGTTTTCAAAGAAACAAAACCACAATTACTTTATTTTTTGAACACTACATTATAACACGTTTGGATACAGGAATTTCCAACCGACGACGATCCAAATACACAAGCGCCATCTTTCCTAAGTATTATAATCTTAGGATTTACCGCCAACATTTCAACGACCAGCACTACACCGAGGCACGGTGGGCTGCCCAAATACCCGGCGCTGTACGAAGAGACTCCTTATTAATTTTATTAGAAATTTCGTTTATTTTCCGTCATTTTGTCTAACTTAAGTATTTAAATATTTTACCAGAATATCTTTTTTGTTAAGTTGATATTATAATCCAGAAGTGTTATTTTTAATATATGTATTAAGCCTGGGTATGAATAATTGTTTAACAGTTATATAACAGTCTAAAAGCCCACTTCCCAAACGTCCTGACTAGTCGAGGTCTGCAACTTTATGAGTACTAGGATAAAACGATTTTATGATGCACAAGATTTTTTGTGCCTATGTCAACAATTGTTATTAAAATCAATATACAAAATTGTTGTACTTTTTAAAATTTGATACCTGTTGAAATTAAGTTGGCAATACTGACAACTGACAGTAACCAATATAACCTAAAAATACAATTGCGAGATTATTCACTACTCGAATTTTGTAGGTACCTTACCAATTTGTTGACTTTATTAATTCATAGATGCAATTTGTAGTGTATAAGGAATTAATACGGACATAATAACGGATGCGTACACGTCACTACAACGAATACCAGCTGTAATTTAATATTATGTTTACCGGCCTAGGCTTGAAAACAAGATATGGGTAGTTTAAAATAACGTCAACGTCAATAGATATAAGAAAAATTGTTTCTTATTCAAAGGTTAGACATTTTAATTTACACAAATTAGATTAAGTTATATTTGGTAAGTAGTTATTCAACAGCATTGACCTTTCAATGTATGAATAGATGGTATATTAAAGAGTTGAGTGAAATTGTGCAGTTTGAAGTTCGATTAATGCGATGCTTGAACTTTTGCAGATGTTTGGATATATTCAAAAGTTATTACGGGGCGACAGAAGTAACGTAGCTATAAACAAGTTCAAAAAAAAGACTTTGTGCTTTTGCTACCGTCATGGAAGGCCTCTAACTATAGGTTATTAAAATGTAAACGTTGATTTTACTAAGTTAGTTGTTCAAGATCAATTTAACTACTTTTGAGTTCTGCACAGTTTTAATTAGGATAAACGTCTAGCACTGTAGTTAACAATAGCAGGTCCTGTTTTCTGGTTTAGAACCCTGAGTACGGGTGATCTATGTGTCAGGATTTTCGTGCTACGTCTGGGGTATCGTAATACGAATCCAGTTAACAGTAAAAGGGCTTGGTTAAAAAGGAATCCATATGTGCATGTCTATACTTCTACCTGGCGATTTTAACAAAAGGTTTAGATAATAACATGAATGTTATATTTTCTCCTTTCAGGGCAATCTTTAAATTTATTTTCTGTACTTACAAATTGAAAATAGTATGTTATTTATGCTTACAATGTTAATATTTTGTTGTGTTTTGTAAAGTAAGAACTATTTTCAATTATTCATTGATATGAAAATTGAGCTTATGGCAACCCACACTTTTTACGTTTTTCTTTGGTTCCATCGGTGAACATATCTCTGGTGATAGGTTATTATTGTATTTGATCCCACGTTGATGTTCTCGATATTAATAGTTGAGTTGGCACTGTTATCTTCCCTTGTGCGAGGCCTGTAGAAATCTTGCAGCTCAAGCCGTGTAGGGCAAACACATCAAATATAGTTATATAATTACTTTAAACTTTTAGAGTTGATGGCATCCCTTTCTGAATACATTAAACAAGGCCAAACCAGCCACTGAGATAGGAGACAAAGTAAGATTACTGGTCTGTATTTTAACTGCGCTCCTGTTTCGTTCACTCCTATTAATAGTAGCGCAGAGTGGTACCCCAGAATTAACATAGCGGATGTTTTATACCTTTTATAGATAGTTCTTACTACAAATTTAACTTGCAGTAACTAAAATAAGCAAAAATTATCTACGAGTTGCTTTTGCGTAGTTTTACAGATTTATTTTTGGTTACTTCAGTAGATTTTGATGCTAAATATCTGTGGGTATATTATGATTGGTGTAATGGTATGGTATAAGTGTTAGGTGTTTCTGATGTTGAAAACAAGACAACAATTAAGTTCCGCCTGATCTGTGAAATTATTGTAATATCACAACCTTAACCATAACCTTTGTTATTTTATATACTGTATATTAATGTATTCCAGTAATGTACAGTGGCCGTCAATAAAATCGCGTACACCACGAACATCTACGAACATTTTGAAATAGTTTTAGAAAATATATTATACATCAATAATAAAACTGCTACTCAAAATTGAGAAGTAAATATAATTATTAAAGAAAAGTAAGTAATTGTTCCACTAGCTACTAATACGCTGTTCAGCCTTCTGGACATGTATAAAATTTAATTTTGGCAGTATTATTGGCTGCAAACCAATTCTGTGTTACCCTGGCGTGTGAACAAGGCAGTGGTCCTGCTTGGAAAAACTTGATGAACAGAAAGGCAATTATACTTTCATTAGTAAAGAACGCATTGTTCCAAAATGTTCTGGTCGGTAGATGTTTAAGATTTTCTTATGCATCGACAGGCCCTTCTTGATGTTGCTAGAAAATTTAGAATGAAGCGCGAGCGCAAATTATACCTTTGATTCACCTGGTGTTAGCTGAAGATATCGTGAGGAGTTAACACCTTTCTGTACCTGCAGATTATAAATAGGCTGCAATCACCCAGGAGATTTTGTGCTTGTGTTCGTCGATTAATAGTAACCTTTTCGTTTCCATTGAAGGGTAAATGTATTAATTTTAGTGCTTTTCTAGCTTTTTGGAGTAATATCACTCTTTAAGCGGATTGAAATAAATGTACCGTGTATGGTATTTTGCATTTGGAAAAGCTTGCGGATTGTTGTCATTCGCTCCATTGTACCCCACCCTGTTTAAAATAGACAATAAATAAAGTTGCTAATATATTTTGTGTGAATAAAGCCAGGTGAAGCAATTAATTAAACGACGCCTGTTGATTAAACTCTTTCGCTTATCGCTTGCGAGTATAAATTAGTGGTTGTTAGATCACTAACGTTACTAAGAGTTTTCGTCACTGCGTCGATTCGCGCTTGAGGAAAGAACTGAAGATTCAGTTGTTATTTTCCGATCAATTAAAAGGAGTCAACTGAACTGAGAATTGCGCCCTGTTTTTGTGAGTTGAAGACAAGTTATGCAAATATCTGTGCGAATTCAAAGTAATTATTAATTATTTTGTGATTTCATTAAAAACTATAGACTATCTAAATGCGGTGATGAACACGTTTTCTTTCTTGTATAGTACTGTATAAGTGCCCTTCGGGATGGTGGATCAAGTAGCGATTCGTGTTCACCGTACCTTTTATGATCTTCATGTTATTGTGTTTATTATTGTTTTCAATCTGCACTGATATTTACATTTTAAAATTTGTTAAATTTATGTTTTCTACGTGTCCAATATGGTGATAATTGGGGTTATTAAAATTAAGGTTGTAACATTATTGATTTTGGAATTTTGAACTTGTAAGTTTCAAGCAATTAATTACATTTATTATTGAAATTTTAAGTAAGCAACATTGCATCACTTCTGGAAGGAATTTATTTGTTTGATTTTAAAATAATTGCACATTTTGCTCATTGAATATTACTCGTTTGATATTAATGTTATATATATATATATATATATATATATATATATATATATATATATATATATATATATATATATATATATATCTATATATATAACTTCAAACTTATTATTTCTTTGTTTACGGTTCATATAAATTAGTAGACAACAATAGCATTGATTATTTTCTTGTTATTGGTTTAATAGTAATTTTTCAAATTATGGCCTTGATGTGTCGACCATTTCTGCATTATCGGTTCATCATTTTGATGAAAGCTTTTTAAGTTGATCAATTAATGTGAGATATTACTGTTAGTTTTGTTTTATTATTTTTTATTTTATTAAAATTAAGATTTTAGAAGTAAAATTTAGGATAACTGTCACTTACGGACTAGTGCTTATATTTACACATATTCATCAGATTACATACTTTTCTCATTTTACCACATACCGTTTAAGGTAGAATGTAGACTAATAAATAAATAAATAAATAATATATATATATATATATATATATATATATATATATATATATAAGAGCTAATCCGAATTCAAAAGCTATTCATTTTACGAATTATAACAATTAATTTGGGTTTTATCTTCGCTGCTCTAACCATTACCTTCTAAAGTGTGACTCACTTACAGAAATTAGAAATTCCTAGAATATTTTAAAGGGCCCTTTATTTTGTCAGCCACTGTTATATCGAGTGGGCGAGGAACCAGAAACAGTTCTTCGCAAAAATTTTCTAGACTTGAATATTTAAATAAATAGCACTACTTTCTAGTTTTTTTATAAGTTACCAAAATTCGTCTTAATGAAGGCTAATTTTTAATACCACACTCTGTAGCCATTGATTGCTGAACTAATTCTACACATGAAGAAAAATTATCAAAACATCCTATTATTTCTTAGATGATAGGTAAAGTTTCTTCATAAAACAAAACGGTGTTTAACCACGTTCCCCATCTGATTAACAGACTGTGGCGGTAGCGGTAAATGGCATGCGGTTTTATTACACTACCTTGTTAAAAGAGCTTTTAGGTGAACCTATGTAACCTGACTAATAACTAATAAATTTGTTTTGCCATCCTATGTAACGCATGCGTTAAATATGTAAATGTACCGTTAATAGGTAAAATACCTGTAACAGTCATCCTGCTTTCATCATGTGAGGAGTTTCACCAACACATTTTACACTTTTCTTCAACAATTTATTTGGAAAAAGTATATGACGTGAATCATTACAAACCATGCTACAGTACGATTGTTAGTTTTCTTTAATGCCGTACATGTTAAAACATGTGGGTTTCAAACGTCACTTGATGTTAATTTTTCCACAATAAAACCGAGATTGAGGATGTCTGGTTTTTAAGGGGTTTTCCTCATACATATATCGGAATGATCACTGTGTATACGCAAATCATGTGCGGCTACTTAGGCGAATGCTGGTGTAACATCATCCCCTCAGAACCTTAACTCCATTGATTTCGATCCTATCCTGACCGCACTGATCATTGATCCCACAGGTATGTAAACGTAATGTATATCCAGGTTGCACCATAATTCAGGGACTGATTGTACTGATAAATAATGGTAGTTATCCATATAGACCATATTTGGATAATGATTATTTAAAAGATATAGTATGTTCAAGTTTTAGTTAGAAATCCAATTTTTAGTCATATTCTAAACCGTTTGAAAGATTTAAATGAAATTTTACACTTTTGACAGTTAACGTATAATGTTAAAGAAAAAATAGTGCTCCACAGCGTTTTCACAAAATAAAACTTATTTTGGAGTTCTTGTTTAATTTAAAAGAACTGTTTGCATACTCGATATTTTTCAGTGGTTTGGATAATATTCTTTAATAATAGTCTTCCAAAAATTGTTAATATTGGTGTATCGATAGAGGAAGTGAAAGCAGATACGGGTCAATGAAATTGTCACCCATAATGTAATAGCATGATGCCCTTCGATTTCCACATTTAGAAAGGTCGTTGATACGGGAAATATTCTGGGCTTGTAGTTTTACCTGGTATATCCTAATTGAAGTATTATCATTAAGCATCAGTTTCTCACACAGTTGTTATTGAAGGTGGTAACTTTGTCATTTAAGTTGTTAAATTAGTTTTAATGCGTAAATTAAACAGAATTTGCGGATATGCATCCTGTTTACGGGAAGCGAGATGTAGTCGAATAAAAGCTTCACAATTGTAAACAGACAAATTTTCCATAGAATTCACAGTCGTCTTAAACAAACTGGCAGCCAACGACATCACGGATGTCCAGATCACCCATTTTCAGAGCGTACTGTGGAGCTCGAAGGTGTTGGGCTTCAACAAATCGAAGTCAATCCTCCTACTAGTGTTCAGGCCATTGCTGATGATGTAGGTACAGCACATGAAACAGTTTGGCGTGTTCTGCGCGAAAATCAACTTACCCATACCATCTTCAAAAGGTACAAACTACAAAATTACCCATATCGACGACGTTTTGTCGCTGACAGTTGCAAAAGCACTTAAGGCAACTTTAGCTCGGATGAGATAAGGTTTCTTTAATAGTCATAGTAGTTACATATGGGAGCTTGAAAACCCTCATGCTGTTGTTTTTCATAACAATCAACATCAGTTTGCCATTCATATTAGTGCCGGCATGGTGGATGTCAACTTAATTATCCCTTATTTGCTTCCTCCTTGTCTAACTAGCTACGTATATGAACAATTCTTGGAAGACGTCTTGCCACTGTTATTAAAGGATGTGCATATTAGATCAAGGGCGTGGTTCCAGCACGATGGGACACCTGTGCATTTTTTTGCGGCAACTGCAACAACCAAATAAAGTTTTCCTCACAAGTGAATCGACCGAGGAAAACCAATACAATGGTCGGCGTGATCCAGTGACCTCAATCCCATTGATTGGCCTCTTATTGGCCTCTTTCACCCAAATGCAAAACACACATGGCATTTTTCAAAGAGTTCGAGCATCAATAAATAGGCGAGCCCAACTATATATTGTACAAAATGGTCGAAATTTTGAACATTCCTTTGATTTAAGAAATAAATACATTACTTCTGAATTTATTGTCTTAAAATCAATTAGTTTGAAAATTAAGAATATTTAGTTAAAAGAATACTATCAAAGCCATTGAAAAATGTCGTACATATAAACAGTTTTTATTTTTCCACTCCAAAACGAAGTGTCAGATAAAAAGAGTCAAGTAAGCTTTTTCTTTGGAGTTACAAGGGTATTTCAAAAATTATGTTCATTTAGAGAAAAAGCAGCGGAGTGCTAATTTTCTTTAAGAATGTGGCTACACACGTCACTGGAAATATTGAAAATAACAGATTAAAAAATTGCCTGCATTAACTGTCAAAACGTGCCAAATTTAAATTAAATTTGTCAAACGGTTTTGAAGATGCATAAAATTAGATTTATTGATTAAAACTTTAACAGTCTACATCTCCTTAACAAAGCATTATTGGAATATGGTGCAACGTTTATGAAACACCCTGTATGTATGTATGTATATATATATATATATATATATATATATATATATATATATATATATATATAAAATCGGTTCAACTGGCACCTGAGAAGAGCATATATGGGCGTTGTGGCACCATTAAATTTGAACCACATGCGGTACAGAATCCACCAGTTTTCAGTTATTCTACGTCCCCTTTTACTACTCTATTACCTGACTCAATAATCCTTCGTACTTGTTACTTAATATCTTATTTACAACTTATTTTATTTACAATAGGATTTTGCTTGTAATATTAATAGAAGTAATGTTTTATTCGAAAGAATGCTTTGCAATTTATAATGCTTAGGTTCAATGAGGAAATTTATATGCAATTATTTGTGTGCTTCATGCGTGTTGTTTGTCATGTTTAGTTTTACTTAACACATCAGGAAGTGGACAAAAGTTTTACATTTCCTTTAATAATTATTATAAGCGGATTTTTGTGCTCGATTCCTTACTTTATGCTTAACTAATACGTGTGTGAAAAATGTTAATTATATATACATATGTACATGTATATATGTTTATGCTATATTACGTATGCAATTTATTTGTAGATATTTAAAAGTTTATTAAAAGATTTTTATTGCACATTATATGTTTAAGTAAAACAAATATTGTAGACGTTTCATATAATTTAGTGCTTTATACAGAGCTTTATTTACTAAAATTAATATTACTATCAAGAGCAAGATTTATCAAACCTTATAAGGCACGATACTAGATTAAAAGTTATTTAATAACTTAATCAGAGTGGAAATAACATAATTTTGTATAAATTTACATAAAAACGTCACTAGGTAGCAACATAGATGCTCAATAAATTAATTTAATGCATTTTTGTGTTCATACAGATTTTCACCAAGTGATATCAGAATCGTTATTTATGCATCAATTTCGTTGGAGAAACGTCACAACCATTGTATCGATGCTCAATTAGTACATTTTATACATTTTTGTAACCTTATGGATCTTGAGCAAGAGATATCAAACCTTATTTAAACACCAATTTTTGTGAAAAGCATCCTAAAGGTAAATTTTAAGATTTTTTTTTGGATTTTAACTAAAAGATGTCAAAACCGTAATTTATGCACCAATTTTGTTAAAATACATCCCAAAGCTTTGTATCAAAATTTATTACATTTTCCATGACCATATGGATTTTGGCCATCAAATGTCAAAATCGTTATTTATGCATCAGTTTAATTGAAAAATCGTCCAAAAGAATTGTCTCACTGTTCAATAAGTAAACTTAATGCATTTTCCGTTACCATGTAGATTTTGACTAAGAGATGTCAAAATCATTACTTATGCACCAATTTTCTTTCAAAAACGTACTAATGCATTGATTTGATACCCAATGCGTAAATTTTATTGATTTTGTGAAAATATGAATTTTACTAAGAGATGGCAATCGTTATTTGTGCATAAACGTCCCAAGGTGCCGTATCGATTCCTAATAATTAAATTTAATTCATTTTCCGTAACCTTATGGATCTTGACCAAGAGATGTCAAAATCATTATTTATGCACCAATTTCTTTAGAAGGCTCTATAAGTGAATTTGATGTATCTTCTGTGACCATATAGATTTTGTCCATGAGATATCAATGTCGTTACCCATGTACCATTTTTAAGAAAAACATACCAATGCATTGTATTTTTCTGACCATATAGATTAAAAAACCAAGAGATGTCAAAATCGTTATTTATGAACCAATTTTCTTAGAAAAACGTCAAAAATTCTCGTTGTCCAATAAGTAAATTGAAAGCATTTTCCTTGATCACAATGATTTTGACTACGATATTGTAAAATCGTTATTAGTGTACCAATTTTTCGTGGGAATATGAATGTTTACTAGATGTCAAAATTGTTATTTATGAACCCATTTTGTTTACAAAAGTTCGAAAGTATTCCAATAAGTAAATTTATTGCATTTCGTGATCATGTGCATTTTGACCAAGGAATGTCAAAATCTACTTTAGTTCCAATATAGTTGAAAGACATCCCAAGGCATTGCCTGGCTGCCCAATAGGTAAATTTTATACATTATCTGTTATCATACGAATTTTGACCAAGAGATGTCAAAATTGTTATTTATGTACCAATTTTGTTGGAAAAGCATCCCATAACATTGTATTGATGTCCATAAGTAAATTTATTACTTTTCCGTCACCATATGGATTTTGGCCAAGAAATGTCAAAATCGCTACTTAAACACCAATTTAATTGGAAAACCGCCCCAAAGGATTGTATTTTTGTGACCAAATGAATTTTGGCTGAGATTAAATGCTCGTCACTTATACACTAATTTTGTTGAAAAACGTCCAAAAGAATTGTATCTACGACCAATAAGTAAACTTAATGTGTTTTCCTTGTCCACATGAATATTGGTTAACATGAGTAAAATCATTTATTATTTCTTCCTTTAAGCATGAAATAACGCATAACATTATTATTGTTCTAGATCTTTAATAATATAGAAAGTACGGCAATTATTAACAGTAATATATTAAGTGCATTGTGACTTGCGACAATACTGGCTAACGGATAAATGAAATTTTATTGCAACAAGCTTGAATTCATCCTTAGCCAGTATAATCGAAGTAAAGCACGAAATATATTTTACTTGACTATTTCATATATTAATTACACAATGGCCCAACCACGCTTTACTTAATTATATCAAAAAGGAAAAATATCAAATAACCTAAAATTCTTTTCATCTTTATAAATAAAGTTTAGTTCTCATTTGCAATAGAACCTTTCAGATAAGCTGAGTGTAAGTACAAGGGCAGCGTGCCGGAAGATTTTTATTGCACTATTGCAATAAACTATTACGTTTTACACTACAAATCAAGCAGAAATTGTTCGATTTTGAATGGACGTAAAACAAATATATGGTCACTTTGAACGTTTACCACTTTTATAAAAATATATTAACATTAAGCTCTTCTAAGATATTTCTAACTAGACTACTTAATTGAACTAGGATAATCGATAGTCAACCATTATTATTTTTTTGCTTTAGTTATTTTGGTAAACAAAAGAAGACAACCTTGAATATATGTCTAAAGATTACAATTGAAAATTAACCGCTTTATACCTGCACCTTTACATCTTCGTATTCACAACTCATAATAACAGTAAAAGATAAAAGTGAACTTTACGCATTTTGTGTAAAGTAATTTCATCATAAAGATTCTGTTACTTTTAGCTAGTCGATATTTAAAAGGAATGGGCACTGGTAGCGATTTCGAATTAACCAGTAGATTATTTAATTTTTAGTTAACTTTCTTAAGTAATTCGATTTTCACAATTATCGGAGCTTTAATCTGATGAGTACTTTTAGTATTAAAATTACTTTAGCAGTTTATGTAGAGTACTTTCTATCTGTCGTAACAATGCACTTTAAGATATAGTTTTACTGAATTGTTTTATTCAAGTTCATGAAAAAATCCGTGTTATGCTCCGTAATTAAACATAACTAGTGCATTACCCAAACTTTACGTTATAAAAAAATAAGCTGTTATTACATCAGTGAAAAGAAATACATTTCTGTATAACATTTTTTAAGATAACATGAAAATAATAGTAACTAGATATTTGATGAAGTATCTTTCGACATAATCTAGGATCCGTCAGGTAGGAAAAATATAATTAATGAACCGTTTGCAACGGAAATTTACCCAACATGTTAACAAAAAATGCGACTTAAACTAAAATGTCAACTTTATTACTTAATTTTTTAGGTATTGATATATTTTCCGAATTTGTAAATGTGATACACAGTGTTAATTACATTTACAAAATCAAAAGTGGTAACATCACGAATTGATAACATATTGATAACAGATAAAAAGATTTAGATATGTTTTAGTTTATATTCCATTTTATACATTCATAACGTATTTACACTATACACGAAAAAAACGTTATTAAAATTAAAATTATGCTTCTATTATTGTAGCAGGGATTGAATAAGTGTATAGACTAGTATTTCCTACAGGTACCTGAACAGACTGCTTTTACTACAGTATATACGAAAAAGGCCTTATTTCTTGTCCAGGCTTTGGAAAAATTAATAATAAAAATTTTATGGTGATGCTTAAAAATATTTTGAAATTTTATGACAAAAATTATGATACAGTTTTAATAACCGTATAATGGTGCATTTAAATTGTGTTTCTACGGGAATATTTAGTGGTTAAAAGATAAACAAACTATTTATGTGTCCTTTATAGCAGATAACGGTTTCTGCATTTATGTGTCAATAAAAATTGGTTTACATAGTCGAATTTGCTAGATACACTAATACTAAAGGTCAATACAGTACAGTTACACATTTTTATAGGAATACTACGATTCACGGCAGTGTTCTGGATTTGGTAATTCATGTTCCTTTTGAATCTGTGGAATACAATTAAGTTGTAAAACTTAACTATTTGTTTACATAGACCTCCTCCTGAGTAGTGTATTATCTTTGTGAATGGATAAAATCGATCTTTGTGTTATAACAATTTGAAATAAAAATTATTAAGTAAAATAATGTATGAATTTTAAACTCATTAATGCATTATTTATCATGTGCCACATCAGTAGTCATATAGAGCCGGTTCTGACTCACGATGTACGAATCTTCTGTTGAAGGTGAAGTCAGTTAATCTGTCGTGTACATGCGTAATCCTTCGCTAATCATACAGGGCCGATCCTGACTCACATGACTGGTCATATAGAGCTGATCCTGGCTCACGCGACAATTGCAATAAGTGTGAGAGTGGGAGAGAGAAAATGTGAATGTCGTGCTCTTCAGCTCTTTCAAGGTCAAACTTTTGGAAATTTAAATTTTTGGAGCGAAAAATGTAAAGCTAAAACTAGAAATTGCAAGATCATCATATTCTTAGAAATCTAAAATAGAATTTTCACGGTCAAAGATCATTGACCTGCGGTACATTTCTTAGAAATCAAGAAGTAACTAAATTGAGTCCAGGTTAATAGGTCAATAAACTTATCGTAGGTCAAGGAGGCCATTATGATCATATTAAAATTCTTAGAAATCTAAAAATAGGGTTTTCAGGCAATCGAGAAGCAGTTTTCAATTCAAAAGGGTGTAACATATTACATTTCTCAGAAATATAAAAACATGGAAACGAGAAGACTGCCAGATTGTGCTATACGCCAATAAGTAGATCAAAGTCGAATGACTAAATTGAGTCTGTATGATTTTCAAACGGTAAAAAAGTATGCCTTCAGTTTGAACTGTATTTCTGAATTAAGAACATAAAATTAACTAAAATGAAGACGTGAGAATTGAAGTCCTCCCTTAATTCTGCTCCTTCAGCTCCTCGCCGGCCGCTATAGCACTAAGTGTTCTTAAATTAAATTCACAAAGTTAACAGCAAGGTAGTAAACACTCAAGCGTTCATATACAACATCCAACGACGTCAAGCCAGGCAATGTTGAATGTTGATAAGGAAGTGCATATCGCAGAGCGGTGTAACCCCAATTTCTAGCGCGTAATGTTTGAATAATTAAAAAAGAAAAGAAAATGAAGGCTTAATTGTAAATAGGCTTTGGTAGTTTTGGCGCCGCGAACCTTCGTCATAGTGACATTAAAGGCGAAAATCTAAACCCGTATGCAAAAAGCAGTTGACAGATTTATACAAGCGGGACACACGTAAATTACCCATAGGAGGTTGTAAAGGTTTGGGGTTTAAGCGCCAACAGTTAATACACTTAAATATGCGGTTACAAATGGTGCGCTTCGATGAAATAATCCAAAAGCGTTGAGACAATAAAAATTGGACAGCCTGTACACCGGCATGAAGATAGTTTTGATGATAAAAATTAATAATTAAATTAGTGATTCTTATTGGGAAGTAGCAAGGAAATTTCTTTAGAAAAGGCGACATGTTGAACTGTTTTAATTAACAACATCAAAGTATCGTTTTCCTTTTGTGGTTAAAAACTCGAGGACGATCGGTTAGAGGGTGGCGGACATTATAAATAAAACGGCTAATGAAGGAAAGTATGCGTACTAGTCGTTGCAATTTTGAGTGATATGAGCAAAGATTCTATAAAATTAGATTCAACAAGTATATTTGTTAGATATTAGAACGCTGTTCGGAAAGAGCTTGATGGTTCCTGAGATTCGTGAAGAAACGAAGACCAATTGCGGGGGAGAATTTTTAAGAAGACTTGGTCCCGCCCACCATAAGGAACTGTCAATTAAATCCCCTAGAATCATGCCTCTAGAACCAATTTCTGCGGATTTTCAGAAGAAATAACATGACGTATCTAGCTGCTCTTGAATGAAACTAACGCGGTTGCTGACGAAGGTCTTCCGTTTTTTCGGTGATGATTGAATCCATGTTAAGGACGGAAGAGTCACTCCAAGCATAGACGACGGGTTTAATGGAAGTTTGTTCTCGTAAACTGAATTATAGAATGTAAAAGACGTGAAAGGAGTACACAGCCACAAAGTTCGTGCCTGGGAATACTAATGGTGCAGAGTGGAGCAACTTTAGATTTTGAACAAACAAATTTGTGTGTCAACTTGGCCGTTCATTCCCGTAAACAAGAAATAAATACCTGCGCAATAGCCTTTCTCAGAACTGTCACAAAACCATAAATTTCTAGA
Source organism: Vesta saturnalis (assembly GCA_036346205.1). Taxonomy (NCBI): domain Eukaryota; kingdom Metazoa; phylum Arthropoda; class Insecta; order Coleoptera; family Lampyridae; genus Vesta; species Vesta saturnalis. The sequence continues at coordinate 1,636,369 of JARFJB010001545.1, forward strand.
TCCGAAATATTAAGCGAAAGAAGCAATCGAGGTAACTTGCATTCGGACAAGCACAAAATTTCCGAAACATAACGACTCAAACGCGAACAATATTAGGGGTGTAGCATCCCAATCAGACTTAATAGACCAGAGTCGCTGAATTAAATATTTTACAAATAATGTAACGGGCGATATAATACTTGTTTAACAGTGAAATTAGTTCATCTTGTAGTTGTTTACACTACGAAATGGTAGAACCACCTGCAAGTAGACTATCCACATAAGTATTATGCAAGATAACATCAACGGCCAAAGGATAGTTTGATTGCTCACTTTCAGCTAACACATTTAAGGTCTTAATTGCTAAATAAGTAGCACAAGTTAAACCATAAGTGACGGTTAAAGATGATAATTGAAATAAGATGGTTTTCTGAAAAGCGGCATAAAATTCACTGGTAATCAGTGTGATCAGGATTAATTAAAATCTGTCTGAACATTTGACGAATATCGGCCAAGAGGACACAGCGATGTAATCGGAAATTTATTAATAGTGATACGATATCACTCTGTAGTTTTGAACCAGAAAACGAACAATCATTGAACGAATGTTGTCCAGGGACCTTAGCGGAAGCGTTTAAAACCACTTAATTTTGTGTAAGGACTAAAGAGTTTAAAATGCAATAATGCGGAATATAATAAAAGTAGTCGGCGTATGAGCAGTGTCAAGTAATTCCATATGACCGGAATTTAAATAGTCTTTCATAAAATCAATACACTCGATATAACCACGGATTTTGACAAAACAACGTTCTAAATTTAAAACTGTCTTATAGCCAAATTTCTACTATCTGGAAAATTAGAAACGCAGTTCAAGCGGTAACGGAGCAACAAATCGACCTGTCTCGGTACGATAAGTAGTAGACGAATAAACTATATCACATGATTTATCATCAGGTGATAAAACGTTGACTTGCGGTACTTCCTCAACTTCCCAGAATTGTTTCTAGCGGCGCGTCTGAACAAAAGAAGTTTTGACAAATATTCTTGTTAGAAATTGAAAAGTTTTCCCATAAGCACGAATCCAAAAACTGTATTAACAGCTTCAATATGACTTTTCCATTTTATAATATAATGGAAATAGGCTAGCGCCTATCAAACAGTCAACAGGAGATGTACGGTAAAATTAGGATCAGCTAGTGCGCAGTTAGATAGATGACACCAGGAATTATTCTGAAGATAAATGTTGGGCAGAAGTCCACTTATATTGATTCTGCTCCTTCAGTTCCTCGACCGGCTATAGCACTAAGTATCCTTCAATTAAATTCACAATTTAACAACGGGTGGTAAACACCAGAAATTTAACAGTGGGTTGCAACGTTTTAATAATGCGTACGAACGCATACACTCATATCATTCGTGTCCAACATCCAACGACGTCAAGCCAGGCAATTCTGAATGTTGATAAGAAAGTGCATATCGCAGAGCGGTATAACTTCAATTTCTCTAGCGCGTAATGTTTGAATAACTAAAAAGAAGAAAAGAAAATGAATGCTTAATTTTAAATTGATTAAGTAAAAAAATAAAATAAGAATTAATTTAAAACTAATCTAGAGTCAATTCAACCTTAACAAGAAAAATATTTACAATAAATTGAAATATGAACGGAACATTAAATTAAATAATAAATTTGAGGAAACAGAGTCAAGGTCGATAGTCTAAACTAAAAGTAGGTCAAGGTAATTTAGCAAGTTGCGATAGGTGCTCAAGGACACATTTTTCTTATATAAACTGCAGCGAGCTTTGTGTGTTGAGATCAGTCAGTTAGCAAACATGGAATTAGCAGTGTTAAACCAAAGCACCTATTTAAAACCCTTTAAAAATGCGCGCGAGCTCTAGATATCGAGAAAGTATAAAGTGACGAATATAGATATAATTATACTAAGTACAGTGAACGTAGTACAGTGATGGAAACGGATGATTTTAAATGTGTTTTACCTCAACGCTTTATGAGTATTTTAAACAAGAAATACGAATTGAAGAATTTAAACGCTACTTAACACGAAGGATATGTTCATAAGTAGTTTGGTGCAGTCAAAACAACAAACATGATATTTTGTTTTCAATAGTGACGCTACAACCCAGCCATACGTAAATTATGATTGAACCAATTGAAGATGTTATAAATGCCAAATATAATATTAATTCACATAACACTATGCTTAATGGAAAAATATTGTATTATCATCATGCCTATCTAATGTATAGCATTTACTAAATAAAGAAAATATAAATAACTATGATTTATTTTGTGTTAGATATTTTAAATCTGGAAAATGGAGATACACAATTCCTGATAATTGTAAAGACATCTCATTGATTATAAATGAGCACAGGTCAAAACGGAATCCGTTTCAGTACAGATAGTCCTTTCCCAAAAACAGCTCAAAACAGGTTCTTCAAGGTCAAATTTTTGTGTTTTAAAATTATAAATTTATTTAGTGTAAAACGCTCGATCACCATTTTCGCTTATCCATAAAATTTACATGAACTTGATATTTCAGTTTAAAAATTAGCTAGCCGTTTATTTATAGCACTCGCTTTCTGAAAGTCGGCAGGTTCTTGTATTTCCTAAGCTTTTCAAGGTCAAAGTTTATTGGTATCATATTACAATTCATACAAACCAATTTTCAAGGTCACGGTTTATTACCATGCAGAAGGTATCATGTTACAGTTCTTATGTTAGGCTCTCAAAGTGCTTAGAAATAGCAAAATAAGCATTCTTAACAAATGACTCATGTAACTAGCTTTGCGCATGCGTAGGTCAAGGTGAGTATTGTCGGACTTTGTGCGTGCTTGGTATTGCTCGGCTATCCTCGGGGATCAACTCATCCATATAAGTTGAAATTTTATAATCACGTCATTCGCATCGACATCATATTTTTCTAAAACGTATATATGTAAGAGCACTGTTTTTTACAGTAACATCGCTTACGTATTTACTATTGTAATAGTCTGTGTAAACCTAATCTTTTTCTTAAATGCAACATGATTGCCTAACTACATACAACGCGCTAACCAAGGCAGTCGGACAAATATAGAAAAGTAATGGTTGTTACAATTGATGTGCAAGGATTCAAAACAGCATGAAATATATTTACACCTAAGGAACTAGTGATATATAATGGGGAGCAAGTTGCTCATTCTGTATTCAAGCATCCATTTCCATGGCACACCTTGGATATTGAATTTCAAAACAAGGTAACTGTTAATTCACAACCACCACTTTATCAAGTGGAATACGGATATACCTCTCACATCTATTCCTCGTATAGTGATTTCATATCGTCAACAGATACGGTGTTCTTAAAGGACGAAAGAAAGCTGATTATATTAAAAAATTTTAAAACAACGTATTACGGTGTTTGAAGAACAACTTACTGTACCTTAATGCATGCTGTTTTCTTCAAATAAAACACTTGTCACTGCGTTTTGGCTCATGTATATCATTTATATGAAAAATTGTAATGAAATTCTAATAAATAAATATTTATTAACTAAAATCAGTATACATATCTGATTCACATGTATTACCTCGGCGCTTTTATGAAAATTGAATTGAAGACGCTGCTAAACACATACACAAACACACACTCATACTCACATCATCATCACACACGCACGCAGCACGCACGCACGCACGCACGCACGCAGCACGATTGCACGCACGCACGCACGCACGCTCGCACGCATACGCACGTACGCACGCACGCACGCACTGCGCGACGTGCACGCACGCACGCACGCAACACACACACACACACACAACACATACACACACACACACACACACACACACACACATCACACACACATACACACACATAACACACACATACACACACATCACACACATACACACACATACACACACACACACACACACACACACACAGCATTCCGTTCGGTTTCATGGTCATAAACATGGATGCTGAAATTAATAGTAATACCTTAAACTGCTTTCAGTCTGGTTCGTTGAGTTTTATGTTGGAAACAGCTACTGCTTCTGAAACGGCTACCTGTTTTTGGGAACGAGTACCGGTTTTAGGTCTGTTTTGAGCTGTTTTGGAAAACGGGTACCTGTTTTGAGCTGTTTTGGTCTGTTTCTGGAAAAACAGGTATATATTTTGAGCTGTTTTGATCTGTTTCCGGAAAACAGTTACCTGTTTTGAATTGAAGTCTTCATTTTTTTCTATTCATCTTAAACAGCTCTAAATCTAGATTTAGGAAAACCTATATTGGAGGCTTTTATCGATGTAAAAGTGCTTCGCTTGTAACGTGCCAATTCTTGTCTGTCGTTACCTCAATTTAAATTTCGAAATTTGCATTATTATTGATTAGTACATTTGCATTGCATTGGTATCTTTAAGCATTTCTTTTTTCGTTCAATAATTAGATTTTTATATCTGAATATTTTCTCTTCAGTCTGCATAATTGCGAACGTCCCTGTGTATATTTTAGACATTCAACTTTAGTTCTATGCGCAACGTGAATGGAACACGCTTATGAAATTTCCGTTTATTATGCCGCGCAGTTCAGACGTTATCTTTTTAAGCTTTGCTTCCTTTATAAGGCGTCTAATTACATTTTCTATATATTATATTTAATATGGAACAAGAATAGGATAAACAAGTAACAAGAAAACCGCTTATCTTAAGAAAAGGCTTTTATTTTGATAATGTTACGTATCGTTGAGGAGCGTGGTATGACGTCACGAACTTAACTTGTTTAAAATGGCGAGAGATTGAACGTCATCTTTATGAACATAAATGGAGATACCTTTGTTTTAAATAAATCACACCTGCTGGTCAACATTTTGTGCCAATTATCTAATGTTACCATATGCTGCCGTTCGTCTAATTTTTATGTAGAAGACAGATGAAACTTATAGTGCTTACTATACGTTTCTGTTTCGCTTATTGTACGTTAATTACAAATGGAAAGTACCTTTACATTATCGTATATTTGTCTTGAATTGAAATGAAAGTTCTCAAGCTACAGTTCGTTTAAGACGAGATTAAAATATTTATTTTGTACAAGTAAGTATCCTTTTAGTGCAGTTAAGTAAATAACAAACCAGTTGGTATTATTTTGATACGCTTAAAAAAAGGAACAGCTGCGTCCTGCTCCTGAAATAAAAACATTTGAATTCATAACCTATCACAACTGTAATTGGTTGACATAGGTCAATACACGTTTCACTATTGAATACATGTTGAATAGATTGCATTTTGAATTTTAAGTAAACATAGATTGTAAGCTTATCTACAGTGTTTAATTTAGTAATTTTAAGATTGTAAGGCTGTACGAGAAGTATCGTTTTAGTTATTTTATTCTGATATCAATGAGACATTTTGCTTTATTAAATATACATATAAATACAGTTGTTTAGTGCTTATTCAGTTTCCCTATTATGTTTTTGAGATACAACCTTTCTCATTTTTTGTTGTATTTTAATTATTAAACCTAGAAATTGAGTGATGCCCAATAAAACAAATGCTAATACTGATTACATCGATGAAAAAATCTCTGCTTACCTCACACCTGATGAATGAGTAGTTTGTACTCACTGAGCTAGACCGTGATGCAATTTATCTTTGTAATATAACAACTACAACACGAAATAATTTTTTTATTTGTTATAAGAATAATAAGTTATTCAGAAAGCGGTAGATTAGATTAGATTATTATAATGCTCGATTTAACATTTGCTGAATCATCAACCCATAATAAATTGTATAAATACATTGTAAGCGGTATGTCACCCAGTAAATTCATATGGTCTAGGATTCCATCTAATTCATTAAAATCTAATGAATTGTAACCCTTATCCGTACACAGTTTCATAAAACTTTTAATGGTATTGTCTAATTTAATTTTTTTTCTCAAATAACGTCTTAATAATAACTTCATTTGTACACTTTGAATTTATAGCAAACAGTTAAAACACTCATCAGGAATAACGATATGTTGTAATATATTCAGTACAAATAAATAACTATCAGAGGAGGACTTTCCCATCAAAGAATGCTTCAGGTACTTTCTATAGATTTGGTCACTACTGTACCATAATTCTTCCTGCAATTTGTTTTCAAGACTGCTCATAATGATAAAATTGTTTTCTGAAACAGAAGAGGAATAAAATTCTATGTAAAGTTAAATCTCCAAGGTCTAGTATTAGTGAAATTGAAATTTACTAATCGTTTATCATCGTAAAAATTAAGTATTACTTTATTCTTTTTTATTGTAATCACATCATGTTTCTTTGACCTTATCAAATTTTGATATCGCCTTATTAAATAGAACATGTTTATAATCATTTATCGTGATCTGTTTAACATTTGCTTGGGTAGAACCCTTTGATTTTTTTAAAACTTTTCATCAACAGTGTAAGCATATATTTTTGCACGAAGTCCTACAAATTTCAGCATAATTGCGCCATGATTTTCATCTCTTTTTAAGCCGGGGACGTTTTTACTTACTAATGGAATTCCTAAGATATTGTCAGGACTATAACCAGATGTTTCGAATCAGCAATGTCTTCTTTAATGCATTCATAGAAATTAGGAACTGAAAAGACGTATATGAGACCATCCGTATCTGTGTACAAGAGCTTGGCATTATTAGAAAACTTGGGTAGCGTGTAACCGTAATGAAAATTGTATAAAAAAATTTTTTAAACGTCTAAAATACTGTACACAAATATTGTACAACTATGAAAATTTGGTTTTGCTATGTAAGCAAGAGCACCATAGCGACACTCCCATTTCGTTACTAAACGTATATCCTTATGTTTACGTACATTTTCCATCAGCACTATTAATTATTAATTTATAAAAATTTTTATCAAATTCATTTTGAGATTACATACATAATTACGTTTTCGATACAATGTAAGTAATAATTTTTTCATTTTGGAATCAGTTATGAGTGGAACCATATGTTCGGGTGCCAATGGTAGATTACTGTGACTCTCATGTAATTCTATGGGGTAGTCTAAATCAGAATCAATTATATAGCCAATTTCCGAATCATCAGGATGATTTATTAAATCCAAAGCTTCAAAATTAGCTTCACCCGCAAAAGAAAAATCGTTATATGGTAAAAATTCTGACATGGCTGCCCCATATATGTTATTTACGTCATAGTACATTAAATACACACTTTCGGAAGTGGGATCAAATTTTTCTCCCATGTACTTATTGTTAGCTTTAGCATACTGATTAGAACATTGAGCCACACCACCTCTAATTCCTCCTTCAGTAAACATTAGTATATCAATGTTTGTAAATAGTTCTAACTTTACTTGCGTAATTTTAAGCATAGCATCGAATGCTAAACCGAGGCGACTGTATAATAGTGCAGAGGATCAAGTTTGTAAATACTTAAACAAGTTTGTCGAAAATTTTCGAAAATGTCAGCTAAAAGTAGAACATCTGTTTTTAAATACAAATCTGAGTATTCCCCTAACGATTTAATATTGAATCTGCTCCAAACATTAACCGCATGTGCAAAACCTGCATCATTAATTCTCTCATTAGTAAGATGACTGAAAAACGCTACTTTGGGAGGTAGCCTGGTCTCGCTTAATTTATCCGAAGTATCAATATATTCATAAGGAAACACACCTTTCTGAAGTAGTAGTGAAAATTCCTCATCATTGTTACAATTAGCGCGGGAAATCAGTTTTTTTTTATTTTCCAAATAGTCTGACAACTTTTCAATACTACTACTCATAAATCTGAAAGAGTCAATTAATCTATACCTAATTTTAGTGCTTTCTATTACTTTTCTTTGTTTATGGGCAGCAGTGAAATCAAGCCGGGAACAGTAGCCAATTATCTAATGTTGAAATGATAATCATAACCTGACAAATTATGAAATACGACTGGTAGAATTTGGCAGTGTATAGTTTAGGTTACAATTCTGATGTGATGCCCCTCGAAATGCTCCAGTGAAATGGTTATGGTCTCAAACTTTTATATCATATTCAGTAAATGGCTTTCCGCAAATGTGACAAACTATAGCGCATTCAAATTTCTCAACCTGAGTGGGGCTTAAAGTATTATTTATTATTAAGAATTATTTTATTAATTTTGGGTAGTCCACTGTGCAATACTTTGAAGTTCTTTAACAAACCATTGAATGCAATCGTTTCCTCTATAAAGTCTAAATTGAGATAAATCATCATTGTATGAACACTTCAATTAGTAAGCAATTCTGAAGGGTATATGTTTGGAGTGGAATAGCGTATTACTTTCGATATCTGTTAAATTTGTACACTTTTCTAAAATACTTTCTAAATCTGCATAAATTACAAACGGCGCATTTTCCTGGAATGCGAAATTTTTGAACTGCAGAAACATTTCTGCTTCGGTATGTAGCTTGACAGAGCATCCATTAAGTTGATGACAGTAAGTGATGTATTTCTGTAAGTGATCCGAAGAAACGTGGTTCAAACATCGATAACAAATATATTTCTTGTGCTTCTTATTTATTTTTTGTATTAATATCATCCGCAGCTTGATAATTAGCAGAAAGTACTAAAAGATTTATAGCCTCGCTGACACTATTTCCATTTGCACTTAACAGAAATAGTAATACACTTTTCCTTCGAAAAGAAAACAAATTAATGGAGAGCTTGTTTAATTTTTCAAATTTTTTTACATGATCTGGTTTAATGGGAAAGGGAATTGAATCATAATTTAAAACATCTCTAAAATGAGTATAACTGTAAACTCTTCCGGTATTACGTTTCGCGGGACATAACACTGAAACAACAGCCCACAAGAAGCAATACTCGTCATCATTTTTAACATTCACCACCTCATAGTGCTATGAATTAGTGAACTTTAACGTAAGTTGAAAGACCACCTCTAAATGGAACATAGCTATTAATATTCACCTTTAAATGTAACACTTCGTGTAATTCCCAACCAGAATCCGTTTCGGAAAACTTCTAATTTTTTTGCAGTTTAATATAAACATTTTTATTACACCACTCACGCAAATTGGTCGCAATATCGATCATATAATTTTTTATTGCAAGAGTCTTCAACTGGATAACATTATTTTGAGGGTGCATAAAACTGCAGATCAAAAGGACATTTACCTTTGGCATCGTTTGCCTTAGAATTACTTTAACCTTTCGTGCAAAACTATTGTATGCATTTTGTAAATAAATAAGAGGGTCCTTGATGTTTGCTATATTGACTATAATTCTTGTAAGTAAGCTACCATTAAAACACGAATCTAGAGAGTACCAACATAATTTGCGTGTACGCTTTTTAGTGACATTGACAATTCCAATACCTGTTTTCTCTGAGCGTACTTTAACTGTTTAAGGCTTACAAGATAATACTTGAACAATGATAAATATTTTATTTATTATAATTGATATGTAAAAATGAAGCAACCATGGAAATACTTTAGGTTTCTAATTACAATTCTAGTCACGGGTGCAATGTACTGACTGGTATAAAACTGCTCTATCTGGTTATATGGTCATATAAACCGACATTCAAGGTCAAATATATGACCTTGAAAATTCTATTTTTGGATTTAAACCCATTGCGGTTCAGATATTGCACTTTGTAGCGTTATCTATTAACCCTGCCGACATCAACACTTACCATGTCTTATGCTCCGTCACCTTTACCTGCAGAGGTCAGTAACCACTTCCACTTCTTGCCAATTCCGCTAAAGTTAACAGATTTGCATATATATAGTCTTAGAGTTTTATGTAAATACTCATTCATTCATGATGGCTTCCACCGCCAAGAAATCAAAATTATCAATGAAAAAGAAGGCTAATACATAGCAAGACATCTTGATGCAGCCATGCCGCCAGCCCACCACAGCACCAACCCCGACACCTCCAGTTATCTCTATCAGAGATAGTGATATGGAGGAAGAAGGATTTTTCTCGATGTTTCGAAAAGTGAGAACCTTACTTGAGTTCTCATTTACTGATTTATCTAACACATGCTAATTATTATTAATTTTCTAATACCAGTTCACGTACCAGAGCAACTATGATCATCACCAGAGCCACTACCACCTCCGCTTCGACCCATTGAGTAAGGGGGAAAAATTTATGCCTCAGAACGGTATCAGGGGGAAGAGGACGTTACAGTTCCACTTACACAATGTCCGTCAACATTGAATGAATTTAAGTCGAAAAGTCTCTAAGGTGGTTGTGTAACATTCTGACGGAATATGAAAACAGTGAAGTGTTGTGAGTGACTCGCGTTGAGCGACTAATTGTTGAGTTAGCTGTAGCTAACCAACAGTTAGAGCAAATTAGATTAAATAGAGTAAGAACTGAAAACGTGTTGCGTGCATTGGAGGAGATAGATACGTAGTGTGTAGTATAGTTTAGGAATTTTTTTTAGGTTAGTTTTTTCAGAACTTATTGTACATATTTTTAATTGTAATAAATGTTATTAATTCATCTCAAGCCGTTTATGTAAACATTGAAACTATTTAACAGTTTTATTTAAAGTTAAAAGAAAAAAAATATGTAATTAGCTCCAAATCATTTAAGATAAATATATATAAGTGTGTGTGCATAATTTTTAAATGATAATCATAAACAGATTAATTATTTATCCAAAAAAAAGCTTGTAGTTCAATATCCCTATCACATATATGAAGAAAGTGGTGAATGCTGCTAAAAGTGCTCACTAAAATTTTCATTGAAAATATAATTAACTTCAAATTATTTATATGTGCAGGAAAAAATATTATTTTTTAAATAAGCAAAAATGTTTTAAATCCATGTATTTTTATGATTTTTTCCCTGAAAGGTTCATATACAGTAAGGCCGGTAGGTAGTTAATCTGTTTAAAAAAAATTCAGTTTATCCACCTACATATATTATTTAAAGTGAAAAAATTTTTCCTATAAGATATCGTGAACAGATTAGTTTAATTATTTATCCAAAAAAAAACTTGAAATTTAATTTTAATTTTCATATAAAACGAGTCTTATTTAAATTGGACAAGTTTTTTTAAATTATGTTGTAACTTTTCATTATTAAGAGGTCAACACAATACAGTCACTTTAATTTTATTGATGTACACATTGAGTTTTTAATAAAACTTTAAAAAAACATACATCAAATTATACAAAATTTTATACTTGTAATGTACAATGTAACCTGTGCATAATGCTGACTACATTTAAAGATAAAAACGCTAAAGATAGACTGATGGCTATATAAATATAATGCCAAACAAGTACAAGTTGGATAAAAAAAGTTACCAATTTCAATCTTTAGTTTATTTATAAATAAAGCAGTTTTACTTTTTAGCTTTAAATAAATACATACATCAATGATATAATGTAATCAACATTTCATTCTAAATATAATTTGTGTAACTTGCTGAAGAAATGTCATTAAATGAAACCTTTTAATTTTCATATAAAACGAGAATGTCATGTGCGAGAGCGAAAGAGAACGATGAACAGTTATACTAACTTAATCTATTGTCAGAAAGAGAAAACATGGGAGGTTGGGTGCGCGGCCATGTTATTCACTTGTAAAAGTCAAAAACAATTTATATACAGATTATATTTACAACATATATATATATATATATATATATATATATATATATATATATATATATATATATATATATATTTAAATCAAACAATGAAATCGTTAGCTATGTGTATGAGTGAGAGGGGATATATTAGTGTGAGAGAGAAACAAACAATGAACAGTTAAAGTACATTCTTAGTTGTATGTGTATGAGTAAAAGGAGGTATATATGTTTGAGAGAGAAGGTATTCGACAGCGAGAATCTATTTTAAAAACACTTTATAAATAACCTCTAAAAATTAATTTTAAAGCATAAAATTATTTGATGTACGCATTGTTTCTAATAATGAGTACATCAAATTATACAAATTATGTAAATTTATCAAAAAGTGAGTATGTAAACAATATTATGGTTGGATAATTGTGATATAGAATGTTGAGTAATGTAACGGAAGCGCTAAATATAGACAGTGTTCATTCAAGCGTGTGTACTTTGATTTCAAAGCGAAAATTCTCACATTATCCTGTAAATTTCTTAATGCAATTGAAAGTGTTTCTATAAAAATTTGGTAGTTGCTAAGTAGAAAAAAGCAGTTTGCTTAAAATTTGAATGTCACTTTAGTGATAGTTTTAATATTGTTTGGTAAAATAAAAATGAAATAGATAATTGTACCACTTGTAAAAAGCAATCACGTTTGTAAAAACGTTATTGACATATAACTCCAATTGGAAATTAAAAAATTCGTCATTTTTGCGACTATAATTCTCAGCCCCTTGCCACGATGGGAGAAAAGGACGATATCGAGTCGTGTTTCATTCATCATTAAATATAAATACAAAACATGTTAAAATGATTCATTTAATTAAAAATTACACATCATACATAACTTTATTGATATCACATTTTAAGATTACAAGCTTTTTTTTATATATTACAAGCTTGATTCATCATTAAATAATAAACACAAAACATGTTAAAATGATTTATTTACTGTTTTGAATGAATCTATCATTAAATTTTCACTTTTTGTTGCACACTTTTCTTCATGACACATTATTCCCTAATCACATATCAACATTAATAATTTATGTTACGACTTAATTGTCAATAAATTTCTATTTCACCTTTCATGCATGTTATTTCCTAAACCCACATTTTTTATATACATTATACATGCACGCTAAAGATTACAAGTTGCACATGTTTATTTTTTAACTCGAAGTTGCTTCATTTTTCAATTCAGTTCATACAGTTCTATATCTAGTTTTAATTGTTTTATTTCTTTCACCAACTCCTCAAGCCCCTTCTTTCGCTCATCAATACTTAATACTTTTGCTTTACTTTCTCTTCTTATCATGTGTATTACTTTCATCATTCTGCCAATAAAAAGTTTACTGAATCGTACGCAACCAAGGAAACCTTTTATTATGAATGTGCATCCTTCAAAACCACTAACCTAGACAAAAACTTCTTGTTTCCATGAAATGGTGCTATTTTTATATTTCTAAGAAATGTAATATGATACCCCTGCAGGTCATTACTCTTTGACCTTGAAAACCCTATTTTTAGATGTCTAAGGATTGTGATATGATCATGATGATGACCTTGAAATTTCCATTTTTAGCTTTAAATTTTGACCTTGACATTTCGACCTGGACGCGCTCGACACATTTAGATTTCCCCGCCAAAAGTTTGACCTTGAAAGAGCTGAAGAGCAGGACATTCTCTCTCTCACTCGCACACTTATTGCAATCGTCGCGTGAGCCAGGATCGGCTCTATATGACTAGCCATGTGAGTCAGGATATGATTAGCGAAGGATTACGCCGACAGATTAACTGAATTGGCCTTCAATAGAAAATTCGTATAACGAGAGTCAGAACCGGCCTTATATGACTACTCACATCAGATTTTTCAATTAAATAAACTGATTTTTAAGGCTTACTTAGTTTCATACGAAATATCTAATAATAATAGCTTACTTGAATTACCTTGTGTATACTTTTTTTAAGTATTTCCAGTGTTTTAGGTCCTTTTTTGATTTTTTAGTGTTTGTTTATTATCCTACAGGAAACTTTAATTACGAAATCTAATTTTTTTGATGAACTTAATGGTTCCGAAATATTCATAAAGTATACTTTAGCGCCTTCTATAAAGTACCCTTATTTGTGAAAACAATACACACACGCACTCGCACATGCACACACACACACACACACACACACACACTTAAACGCACTCGTTGAAAAGGTCTAGATGGTTTCAAAAATATTGCAAGCGGTTAAATCCGTTGAAAAATTCATTAATTTGTATTAGAGAACAACACATCGCGGTTCGCGTATATGGAAGTAAAAACCACGAATTTTAGTAATAGCGTATCATAACAATATAACCAAGATTTTTGCAATAAGATTGATAAATAAATACGATTATTTAACATATCGTACTCAACAAAGTGTTCCATTAGAAAGGCCATACAATTTAGTTTTTGTCTCTCATAATACGGCCAAAGTTTTTTAACGCAATCTATCCATAAAAACCTTCAAGATACGGTCCAATTACAAAAATTATAAAATAATCAGCTAGTAAATACAGATTTTCAAACAATGTAAACGAAGTGGTAACCATTAATCTAAAATCTTAAAGTTTTTCTCATCGAAAAATGAACAAGCATTCTCATCGGAAATACTCTATGAAAAAAGATACTTAATACGTTCGAAACAGTATGTTGTGTTCAATACCAAAACATCATAAAATCCATTGTTGCGTATCACAACTATATTTCCAGTCTATTTCCCAACCAGTTTAATCTGTAAATAAAGGTAATCAATGTGACAAGAGCAGTATAGTGTTCAATACCAAAAATAGTTTTGTCTATCACGATATAACCAAACTTTGGATCCTGACAACCTATGTACTTGAAAATCAATAGGCGCTATATATCAAGTTTAAAAAGTATATGACGTTCTTAGACCGAGATAACGTGCGTACAAAAAGCGAATTTTTCAATACTATAAACGATCTTGACAATACTATAAATTCTTGGACATCAAAGTAATGTGTTTGGACGTTTTCCTAACGAAATTTCTTCATAAATAACGAGTTTCACATCTATTGGTCAAAATGCACGTAATCACAAAAATGCACAAAATTCACTTCTTGGGCATAAAGCTAACGTGTTTGGACGTTTTTCCAAAGAAATTGGTGCATATATTATGATTTTGACATCTCTTATCCAGTATTCATGGGGCAACGAAAAATGTATTGAAATAAATCTTAGGCAAAGATATAAGGCTTAGTGGTTTTTCCACCAAGATTACTACATAAATAAGCATTTGTATATCTCTTGGTGGAAATCCATGTGTTCAAAGAAAACGCATTCAATCCATTTATTGGGCAGCAATTTAATACTCTCAACGAAGTTGATGCAAAAATAGCGATTTTACATCGCTTAGCTAAGATGCACGTGGGCGCGAAAAATGCATTAAATTTACTTATTTACTTTGGGACCTTTTCCCATCGTAATTGATGCATAAAGAACGAATTGGACATCTATTGTCCAACATCTAAATGGTCACGGAAAATGCATAAAATGTACTGATTGGTCTACAATAAATCCTTTGGGATCTATTCCCAACGAAATTGGTGCATAAATAACGATTTGGACATCTGTTGGTCAAAATACACATGGTTACGTAAAATGCATAAACTTTACTTATTCGACATCGATATGAAATATCGGGACATTTCCCCAAAGAAATTGGTGTATAAATTACGATTTTGACATCTCTTAGCCACTATTCATAGGGTCTCAGAAAATGTATTAAAATAACGTATTTGGCAACGATACAATGCTTAGAGTGGTTTTTCCAACAAAATTGTTACACAAATAAGGATGTTGACACCTCGTGGTGAAAATCTACGTGTTCAAAGAAAATGCATAAAATGCACTTATTGAGTAACGATGCAATACTTTGGAATGTTTTTCCAACGTAATTGGTACGAAAATATCGATTTTCACATAGCTTGGCTAAGATGCATGTGGTCACAAAAATGCGTTAAATTTACTTACTGAAGATCGATGCAATGCTTTGGGACCTTTTCCTAACGTAATTGGTGCATAAAGAACAAACTTGACATCAAGTGGTCAAAATCTGCATGGCCACGGGAAATGCATAAAATGTACTTATTGGACTACGATAAATACTTTGGGATCTATTCCCGACGAAATTGGTGCATAAATAACGATTTGGACATGTCTTCGGACATCTCTTGGTGGAAATACATGTGCAAGAAAATGCATTAAATACACATATTGAGCAGCGATATAATAGTTTCGGACGTTGTTCCAACGAAACTGGTGCAAAACATAGCGATTTTCACATCGCCTAGCAAAGACACGTGGTCGCGAAAAATACATTAAATTTACTTATTGGACATCGATGCTTTAGGACATTTTCCCAATGTAGTTGGTGCATAACAAATTTGACATATATTGGTCAAAATAAAAATGATCACGGAGAATGCATAAAATGTACTTATTGGACTTCCCAACGAAATTGATGTATAAATAACGATTTTGGACAAAATCAATATGGTCACGGAAAATGCATAATCTTTACTTATTCGACATCGAGCCGAAACGTTGGGACATTTCCCCAAAGCAATTGGTCTATAAATTACATGGTCACGGAAAATCCAAGAATTTCACACCTTGAGAATCGAATTAATGAATTTAGCTACATAATGATTTCTAACAACGTAAAACTTGTAAGTATAGTTTTTCCTATCACAACAATAAGATCAAATTTTGTATTTGTTTTAATGTGTAGTAACTAATTCAAAGTACCATATCTTAGCATCTTAAGCCATTCGACATTAATTAAAAGGGCAAACAAGGTGCCGCTAGTATTAAAGTTTTTTCAAGAAATAATTCTATATATAAGCTAACACAATATAACTCAATGAGAGATTAAATATTACATATTATCATACACTAAATAATGGTAAAATGTGTTAGAATTTACAATATTTTCCACAAATGCAAAAAAATACATATATGTGCATATAGTTGTAATTTTATTGTAATAGTCCTTTCCCACAAGACAAAGTTGTTTGCTGCGTTAAATGTAAAGTAACAATGGTTAAATCAACTTACTGGTTCATGAATGTTCATGTATCTCATAGTCTAAAGTAGTTATGAATTCGAACTAAATACTCCAATATTTAGTTTGTCCTACAAAGAAAACAAACCATCACGTTCCAACAATAAATATTTGAGAGATCACCAAACTAATCCCGCCCACTTTCTTATATATGGTGCCGGATAGCATATATAAATTTTCTTATATATTGGTGTATTTGTGTATTATATTATATATATATATATATATATATATATATATATATATATATATATATATATATATATATATATATATATATATAATACTACTAATATTATGTAAGTCAATATGGGCAACATTTTAAAAATATTTTTAAACATACTGGTGCTCCAAAAAAGTGGAATATCAAAGTTATACTCAAATTTTATTAATTAATTATTTTAAATAGAACACCCTGTATTTTATACGCTTATCGTTTAGCTTACTTAATTACCTTTCAACTTCTATAAGGGTTTCCTATACCTAAACCTTCCAATTTTCAACTGGTTTAATAATTTGTCTGTTCCTGTGTCATTTGTAGATTGAAATATCATCCCAAAATGCCTACTCTTAATGATTTATTTGATGTGTACAGATGTTGGTTTCATGGTGAAACAGTTCGTAAATAATCGTAATAATTTAATATAAAATCACATTAAAATAGTTGAACACTTATATTTAATGTAACTTTTCGAATACAAATGTTTACGTTTGCATTTCGGGAATGTAGTAATTCTATTCCCTTCATCAGAACACGTCAATAGTTAAATTGAATAAAAATATGTTATAAATGTTGTAGCATTACTAATTAATTAATATATGTGATCAACTATTTATTAAACAAATACATTCTTAATTTTAACAAGCATAATGGTTACATGAAGAAATAACGTCCCATACAATTGGTAACGTCTCTCAATCCATGAAAACCATAATAGTTTAAGACCCCCATCAGTAATAGTTAATTAAATTTTGATTTATGTAAAGAGGTGTTTACTATTCAGTCAATAAATAGACTAAGGGAACAGTATTTTACTTAAACTTATTTGAATCTGTAGGAGTTAATTTTATTAGGTTTATTTTTTCCTAAAACCCTACATTTTCAGAAAAATTGATATAACTAGAAACACTCTCTATGTAGGTATAGGGAACCCTTACGAAAGTGCTACTCATTTTTCATGTAAAATTCGAAAATGCAATAATATACGGGGTGTGTCATTCAAAAATACATAACATTGATATGCCACTTTTTTGGAGCACCTGTATATTTAAAAATATGTTTAGAATGTTTCTCATATTGACTTACATAATATGACTGTATTAGAAATTAACGATTTCACGCCACTTCGCCGTATAACTCCATGGAGTCGGTCGTGATTCACCATGGATATATATATATATATATATATATATATATATATATATATATATATATATATATATATATATATATATATATATATATATATGCTGGGAATCCATTGCTGTGGCTGAAGGAGGGTGGAAAGATTAAGCAGAGAATGAGGCATGTTGCTTTCCTTTTTTCTTTTTTCCACAATAATGTTAGCTCCATTTCGAAACGGTAGTTTGAAAGTAAAAACAATATTTTATTTGTAAGAATTACTGATTTATGAAACGAAAGTGCAAAATATAGTCGAAACGTGAAAAAATATGAAGCATTTCATATATTATAAAAATGTTTACAGAATATGAAAAAAACCTCAAGGTATGATGAAATATGAAATTATTTTATTGCGTTTAGTAAACGTGTGTATCGTAAAACGTAAAAATTCTAATCCTGAAACAAATTTAAATATTAATATATAGAATATCAAATCTCATAAAAATCCGAAGCTTAATGGCAAGTACGATACCAAACTTCAATTTTTTAGTGTTCCACTTTCATGGCAACTTAGCTATAGAAATATGATACAATTGCACTAAGCAGAAATATTTGTTAATTCAATTTCACTGTTCCTCTCGGATCTATGGTACTCAATTGATTTCCAATTAAAAGCATCACGTAGTTTTCTTTTGCTCCTTTACATTAGGGCTAACAAAATTTATAACAATCAAGAAGGTCTGAAAGGAAAACAAACCGTTTCAGCCTCGAGGATTACTTGATCCATTTTCATTCAATTCGACAGATAATCTAATATTATTTATATTGATTACTATCCCTTCCAATCTAAAATAATATTTATATGTAATAATATTAAATATTAAAATACACTATCAATAATTGCTTAATATATAAAAAAAAAATTTCTTTGTTAATTCATTTTAAAAGAATTAAACGTATGTAAATCACTTACTTGCCAGTCAGGAACAGTTTATTGTTATTAGTAGGTAGTAATAAAGTATGTATTAAATTGCAACCAGGGTTCCAATGCAATTTTGCGCTCATTGTAACATATTCCATCCATTTTAAGTTATAATATAACATTTTAAGGATTTAAAAATACAATCCTGTAATAACAGGATTACATGAAAAGGGAAAAAACTTGTTTTGTGTTTAGCACTGTTTTCCCTTTCTCTTTGTAAAATCGTCTATACTTCACAAAATATTTGATTAACAGTTAACAAAAATAAATGGTTAACTAAACAGTTATTACATAAAAGAAATTTCAAAAGAAGTAGATTAGGAACTGTAATAGTCAGAATAATAGGTTTTTCATATTCTGCTTCTACAAGAAGTAATAGGTAATTACTTAGTAATTAGAATATTTTGTTGTTATCAGTAGAATCTCTAGTAAATCTCTATTTAGTACAGTAATTAATTTGGATCATAGGTAACAGTTTTAGAATAGTATTTTTTATTACAAGTCAGGTCAAACAAATTTACTGGCGATAGGATGACTGGCGAGTCATTAGGCGAGCCTCTCACATCCTTGAGCCAGTAAAAACGGTCATCTGGCGTGTTATGTACAATATTTTATTTGTTTTTCATTTGTAAATAAACCGAAAACTAAATTTTCCATTTCTTTCATAACAATCATTATCTTTTTAAATATATCTCGTTACCTTTGAAATCATTACTCTGACAACGGCACTTATCGTTTATTTTACTATTTATTATTTTGCGTAGTTAACTTGTTAAGATTGACTTTCAACGGCAATAAGCTGTCTTGATAAATTGATATTTAGAAATTTGTAACCAATAAAACCATTAAACGACGAGACTTGTTCGTACGTGTCTTATGGAAATCGAAATTTACAGGCTAAACATTGGTCTTTACCTTCCAACCTACATATACATAAGACTATGCAACCAACTTTTTTCCTCACGAACGCTACATCTACTTATTACCCCATTTTCCTCATTTTACGTTTAACAAATTTTCGCCAAGATCGACCACGATGTGTGTGTGTGTGTGTGTGTGTGTGTGTGTGCCTGAGTGAGCGCTTGCGTGCGCATGTGTGTGTGTGTGTGTGTGTGTGTGTGTGTGTGTGTGTGGTGAGTGTGTGTCTGTGAGTGAGTTAGTGTGCGTGGGTACTTTCGTGCGTGTGTGAGAGAGAGTGTGTGTGTGTGTGTGTGTGTGTGTGTGTGCGTGTATGTGCGTGCGCGTGTGCATGTACGTGCGTGCGATCATGCTCGCGTACGTGTGTGGATACGTTCATGCGTGGATGTGTACACCGATTTGTTTAGAATTCGAGCAAATGGAATAATTTTTATAATTTTTTAATTCCAAACAACTTTTATTAACGAAATTTATTAATTGCTTAGAAAATAAAAGTACTTGATTGTTACGCATAACTCATATTTTTTGATAATTCCCGCACGTAATTGGAAAAAAACTAAATTTTGATAATATTGTTTTGAGGCGATGCCCAACTTTTTCTAGAAAATACAATTTTTTTTATACATTTTATACATTTTTTTTATACATTTGTACATATAAAATGCAACGTTGACAAGTTATCTAACAAAAATGCATTTTTTTCCTGAATGTAAGGGTAGCAATAAAAATTAGTTCTTGGTTTAATATCTAAGTTGAGACAAATTAGTTCAAAGATAAAATTAAGCTTTGAAAAGATCTAAACGTTTTATTCAAGTATATAGGGGAGAGAAGGCTCCGTGTCAAACTTTAGCATGTACAACGTACATCAATTCTCTTATTTCAAATGGAATACCCTGTATATTTTGATATGGACGAATAAAAAATACATTTTTTCGATAAAATTGAAGATGACCGTTTCCCACATGTTGCCAACTTAAATAGACACGCGACCGAGGATTGTGGCTTCGCTGTTGACCTTTCATTAAAATCATTTATACAAAAGTTATATGGTTCCAGTACGTGCACAACTTAAAAATATTTTAGCACCTACAGGATGATTCGTAAAAGCAGGGGGGTATCAACTTTTTTATTTTAAATGGAACATCCTGTATATCATTACATTTTTGGATATCCTAATGAATAAGCTTTTCAACGATGTATACATTTGTACATATAAAATGCAACGTTGACAAGTTATCTAACAAAAATGTATTTTTTTCCTGAATGTAAGGTTAGCAATAAAAATTAGTTCTTATTATCTAAGTTGAGACAAATTAGTTCAGGGATAAAATTAAGCTTTGAAAAGATCTAAACGTTTTATTGATGTATATAAGGGAGAGAAGGCTCCGTGTGAAACTTTAGCATGTACAACGTACATCAATTCTCTTATTTCAAATGGAATACCCTGTATATTTTGATATGGGGGAATAGTACTCTTAAATACCTAACTTTTATCTAAATACATTGATACCGTTAAAATCTATAGTTTTTAAAATATTTCCATTTTTTCATTTTCCTATAATTATTTTATAACGTAATGATTTAATAGAGTGCCATGATTTAAAAACAATAAAACAAAATTTTAATAGGTCAATTATTAAATAATTGATAAATGATTTACATAATCGGAGAAGACCAAGGTAATTGTTTACTTGCTTCTAGAATTTATAAACAAAAATTTGCCGATGCCCGTTGTCCAGATGAACGGGTTCTTGAAAATTTAAGAAGTAGATTTGAGAAAACAGGATCGATTGCATATAAAAAGAACCATTGTCCAAATCCTGTAAACAACGAGGAAACTCCACTAGTGGTGCTTCAAGCTAAACAAGAAAACCCTCAAATAAGTATTAGAAAAATTGCAGTGGTACATGATTTACAGAAATCAATAATATATAATACAATTAATGAATATAAATACCATCCATACAAGATCCAACTCCACCAGGCATTGGATGAACATGATTTTGAAAATAGATTAAATTACTGTCGTTGGGGATTGCAACAACCACATAATATTTTTAATACAGTTATGATGACAGACGAATCTACTTTTCATAACAATTATTTTGTTAATAGACAATATACATAATTGTCATTATTACGCCATGGAAAATCCACATATAATTAGACACAGAAACAATCAGCATCGATGGAGTCTCAATGTTTGAGCTGGTATTATTGGCAACAGATTATTAAGACCCTATTTTTTTGGAAAACAATTTAAATGCAGTAAATTATTTAAATTTATTGCGAACCAACGTACTACCATGGATTGAAGAGAACATCCCATTCGCTAATGAGAAAATATGGTTCCAACAAGATGGCGCTCCTGTGCATTCGGTTCGTGATGCGACGAAGTTTTTAAATCAGCAATTTCCTGATTTGGATAAATCGTTATGGGCCTATCAGGTGGCCAGCTAGATCATCTGATCTGACTTTCATGGACTCTTTTTAACGGGGCTACATTAAAAATGAAGTATATAGAACATTGCCGACTACTGCAGAAAATCTGAGGGAAAGAATTCAACAAGCGTTTCGCAATGTAACCCGAAAAATGTTGCATAATTTACAACATTCCTATAGACAACGATTGAATCAGTCCATTGAGAAAGATGAGGCTTGTTTGAACCTTATTTATAACTTTTTTAAGTGCAGATTTGGATATGTTTGACTTACCTACTTCTTGTTCTTGTTAATTGTTTGTTTATTACTTCAATATTACATTGTTTAATTTATTGTCTTAATAAAATTAATTATTACTATTACTAATCTGGTATTGGAACTTGAAATCAGGGCACTCTATTAAATCGTTACGTTATAACATAATTATAGAAAAATTTAAGAAATGGAAATATTTTGAAAACCATAAATTTTAGTGGTATCAATGTATTAAGATAAAAGTTAGGTCTTTAAGAGTACTATTCGCCCATATCAAAATATACAGGGTGTTCCATTTGAAATAAGAGAATTGATGTACGTTGAAGATGATAAAGTTTCACATAAATCAATAAAACGTTTACATCTTTTCAAAGCCTATACCAAGCTTAATTATATCCCTGAACTAATTTGTCTCAACTTAGATAATAAACCGAGAATTAATGTTTAGTGTTAAACTTACATTCAGGAAAAAAATACATTTTCGTTAAATAACTTGACAACGTTGCACTTTATACGTACAAATGTATACATCGTTGAAAAGCTTATTCATTAGGCTATCCAAAAATGTAATGATATACAGGGTGTTCCATTTAAAATAAAAAATTTGACACGCCACCTACTTTTACGAATCACCCTGTAGGTGCCAAAATATTTTTAAGTTGTGCATGTATTGGAACCATGCAACTTTTGTATAAACGATTTTAATGAAAAATCAACAGCGAAGCCTCAATCTTCAGTCGCGTGACGCTTTGGACACCAGGTGTGTGTGTGTGTATCTACATATATATATATATATATATATATATATATATATATATATATATATATATATATATATATATATATATATGTATATAATAATAGTGTAATAGTAGTATTTATTGTCCAAACAGGAACCAAATACAGGTCAAAATTACGTGCTAAAAGTATTAAGTTGGGGTGAGGTATGCAAGCACGCACACTCACTCTCACACACTTACACACACCACACTCACTCACATTCACCTGCACTACACTCACATCACCTCAATCACACTCACAGTCATACTCACTCACTTTCACACTCACCACACTCACACTCACACTCAACTCACACTCACACTCACACTCACACTCACACTCACACTCACGACTCACTCACTCACACTACTACACTCACACTCATCACACACACACACACACACACACACACACACACACACACACACAACACACACTCACCTACTACACTATCACACACGCTCGCACACACGCGCACACACACGCTCATACAAACATTCACACACACGCTCACACACGCACACACAGTACACACACAGCACACACACACACTCACTTACATGCACAGACATACACATACACACTGCAGGGACAGGCCAATTGAAGAACGTAAGTTAGGTGTTGCAAATCACTAACGTTTTAATGGGTTTGTTTGATTAAATGCTGATGATTTTAATTTTTGGAAGTTATTGGTCCCCAAAGCACAAACATACCGAATTTTGAAAGGTATCTGTGAAGTACATCTGGACGTGGAGTGTCACAAAAACAAAAGTTATAATTTCTATCCATTATTAATAGGATGGGATTTTTAGTTGCGTTAACTGTGGTTTTCAGATGGATGAACCAAATGTTTCCACAGGATTTACGGCGCCTCGCGCTAATGTTCTAAGGCCTTGTGAAGTGCAACGTACTTTTCTCAGGGTTTTTTAAGGGATACGATTATATTTTTATTTCTCCTTACTCATGCTTTTCGCTTCTTCCTTATAAGATCAGCTACTGCCAGTAGCGATCCGAAATTGGTAGAATATAATATATTTTTGGTATACGGAACGCCACAATGTATTATTGCCGATAATAGTATGCAGGCCCGAGGAAACTAAACTTTGTGCATTATATCACATAACAATTGTATACACGGCCAGATACCATCTACAAGGTATTCCCCCAGAAGCGATTAACCGTCTTTTAAAGTTTATGCTTAGGGCATCATCGATCATGAGCCAAAGACCTTTCAAAAATTGATTGTACTATTTCTACTTCTAAACACTGTTATATTATGCGACGGCGTTATATTCAGTGGTCGTCCAAATACTGGGCAGGGCAAAGATATGTTCATTCCTGTTCTTTTTTTTTTCTGGTCCGAACTAATAAAAATATTTCTCTTTGTACTTATGAACACGTTGATAAAACCAGTAATACCCTCGGTATATGGTTTTGCAAAGATGTGGAGCTGGATTACACTTCTCAACTTCTTGATGATTCCGACGATTAAATATTGCATTTGACTTAGTGTGATTTATGATTTAATTTGTTGTGTTTATTTGTAGCCTCCCATAACTTTTTTGCATGGTTGTAGAAGGGTTACCTCCTCTATGACTCATAAAGGAGGAGGAGTCAATAGCACGCTTCCGTATGTAAAAGGAACAGCAAACAAGTTTTCGAAAATCCGCAGTAAACATCGCATAGAGACAATGTTCAACACAGACAGAAAAATATTTTCATTGCTTCCAACACCGAAAACCAAAATTAACTTAAAAATGTCGTCACACAAAGAAACCCTTACCGTCGCAAGTATAGCCTACACCAACAGGACCCCCAACAGGAATAACAAGAATTATCGAGATAACGAAAAAAAGGAAAGTATCCAAAATAAAAGAAGTGAAAGTATTGCAAGTACACAACACTAAATATAAATAGGAACCCGCACAGAAGGACTTCGATTCGAGTAACACGGGGTAGAGCTAAGCGGTTAAAGAGAATCTGAAGATAGCAAATGGGACGAAGTCGTTTCTGTACTGACAGGAGTCAGAGACAACGCCCGCAGAAATAGCTTTATTACATATATATATATATATATATATATATATATATATATATATATATATATATATATATATATATATATTTTGTATGTGTGTGTGTGTGTGTGTGTGTGTGTGTGTGTGTGTGTGTGTGTGTGTGTGTGTGTGTGTGTGTGTGTGTGTGTGTGTGTGTGTGTGTGTGTGTGTGTGTGTGTGTGTGTGTGTGTGTGTGTGTGTGTGTGTGTGTGTGTGTGTGTGTGTGTGTGTGTGTGTGTGTGTGTGTGTGTGTGTGTGTGTGTGTGTGTGTGTGTGTGTGTGTGTGTGTGTGTGTGTGTGTGTGGTGTGTGTGGTGTGTGTGTGTGTGTGTGTGTGTGTGTGTGTGTGTGTGTGTGTGCGTGTGTGTGTTTTCTATATGCATTGTTACGCTAGAATTATACGTAAACCCTAAATTATGAGGAGAATGGCGTCCTTACTGCGCTGGCATAGTAATGCACATTCAGAAATTTTGAGATTTTATCGTGTTTGTGATACCGGTGACCATTGAAATTGTTATGATATACTAAGTTATGTTGCTAATTAATAATTTCGTTGCCAGATTTTTCATAACTATTCTGAAAAGTCATTTTCATGGGAATATAATATATAGTAATACAAAGGCAATAATTACATTTCTTATAACTAATTTAGAGATTATTTCAAGTTAAATAGAGCACTTTGCAATTGTTGGACATTTCGTGGTACCTAGAGTCTCCTCAAGAAATCCACCAACTTTTTCTCTGCCCATGTGTAGAATTAATTCATAGTATGTGTTCTATTTTTAACAACATATCTGCTTACATCGGCATTTGATTTAAAGCATTTGATCCAGTGAGTTTACTAAATTATTGATTAACCTTTGCACCACCATTATATTACATTTGTAAATCAGATAATCGCGCTATTGAATTTTAATGTTATGTGTTTACTTACTGATCGACTATTACTTGTTATTCATATGTATATTTATACTTGTTACCTCACCCGCAACTTAATACTGTTTAGCATGTAATTTTGTCTTGTGTTGGGTTCCTGTTTGGACAATAAATACTACTACTACAGTATTATTATTATTATTATATATATATATATATATATATATATATATACACACATACAGGGTGTCCCAATGGTGCGTATTCGGTCGATAGCTCCTTAGCCATTAAACTTAGAAGATAAGTTTAACCCTTTCGTCCCTAGCGGTATACATGTGTACCAGCGATTTTTAAAAAAACTTGGAAGCCCGATTTAACGTTCTATCTAAGCGGCATTTGTACCACGCCGGATTTTTGGGTTGCGACTTTATGCTATAGGCTAAAAAATGTCTCATTTTTAAGTCAGGTTAGGTCAGTGCACAGCTGATTGCGAACGAGATGCCACGTGATTAATATTTCTGCATGTTTTTACGAATTGCTAGTGTATGACTTGTTCTAAAATTGTTCATCAAGTGTTCCTACATTGAGGTATGTATTAGTTATAGTTTTGTATTAGTTATAGTTTGTTTACTGTTTATTGGTGACTTTTTTTGCTGTGGTACATATGTATACCAGTCGGGTTATTGATGGTACATATGTTTACCAGCAGGTTTTAGTGAATTATTTTTTTACTATACACCAAATAGGCAAAGTACAAAAAATTTTGTAAAATAGTAAAGTAATTGCATGTAGTTTATATAGCGTAAAATATTGATAAATAAACCAATAAATTTTATAAATAGTATCTAGGTTGTACTTACAAATATTACATTTATAAATATGTTGAACTTTATTTTTTTCAATAAATAACATTTTTTTGTTTCTATGATTTGGTACCTATTGGTACATATTTGTACCAAACAAACATCCTGATGGTACACATATGTACCGTGTCCTCCCCAACACCTCCGTGAAAAAATATTAATTTTGACGGTAAAGTATGACTGGTTGACAAATAATCAACAAATTAAACGTAAATTTAACTTTCAAAACTGTTTTTTCATATTCAGGGACGAAAGGGTTAAATACGAAAGTTGTCTATTTTTATAAGCTGCATAATCTAAAAATGGTTTGGTTTCTACAGGGTGTAATACAAAAGCGGTATAATATAGAACTTTTGATTTTTAAATAGAACACCCTATATATTATTTTATTTTTCGATCCTCCTTATAATGTTACATCTTGCTTACTTACTTACAAACTAAATCTAAAGTTAACTAAAAACTGACATTTTTATGTAGTAATTCAAGTAAGTGTATCTCAGTTATTTTTAAAGATAAAAAAATAATCTTTGGTATATAATTTATTCATACATGAGCTTACTTTAATCTCTTCTCAAAATTGGATTTCAATATACACGGTGATCACAAAAATTAATTCAATAACATAAATTTGAAAATGCTATATCTTCATTTTTTAAATGGCACACCCTATATTTTTTTAATGCCTTGTCTTCGTCTATTAATCAGCTTTCATTTCTATTAAATATGTTCTATACCTATCTCTAATAGTTTCGGAGATATTTAAGTTTGTTGAATTTTTTTCGTTGAAGAAGAGCAAGATTAGTCGGTCAAAGCAAGCTATGAATACATAAGAAACTAAAAAACATATTAACTGAAATACAAACACTTAAAATTATAATAAATGATCAATGTGATCACCATTTTGTTGCTGTCATATATGATGTCTTTGAATAAACGACAAATTTACTTTTCGTAACGTGGATACATTTATATTTTGAATGATGTCTCTAATTATTGCCTTCATATCATCTACAGTCGTTGGAGAAGTTTGATAGACTTTTTCTTTAATCCAACCCTAAAGAAAAAAGTCCAGCTTTGTCAAGTCAGGAGATCTTGCAGGCCAGGAGATCGGCCCTCCTCTTCCAATCCATTTGTTTTGAAACTGGATATTTAAATAATTTCTAACGTTTCTGCTAAAATGCGGAGGAGCGCCATCTAATTGCAGCCACATTTCTCTAATGGTATGTAAAGGTAAATCGTCAATAAAAGTTTCAAATTCGTTGCGCAAGAAGTTTAAAAATGAATCTCCATTGACCGTGTTTTCAAAAAAATATGGTGCTATAATTCTTTCCCCAATAATTCCGGCTCAAACATTAAGTGACCAGCGGTGTTGATGATCAACAGGAATTATAAATCTGGCATTCTCAGTATCGTAATAATGAAAATTATGTCTATTAACGTATCCATTTTTGTGGAAAGTAGCTTCATCAGTAAATAAGATCGTGCTAAAACAGTTGGGTTTTTCTAAATTTTTATTTATGGCCCAATTGCAAAAGTTTAATCTATTAACGAAGTCATCCTCGTCTAATTCTTGTGCAAGTTGGACATGGTATGGATGATATTTATATTTTTTTATAATTCTATTAACTGATATTTTTGAAACTCCAACTTCTAATTCCAATTGTCGGCAAGAAACGTGAGGATTTTCAATCACGGATTGAAGAACTAAATTTTCATTGCCTTCGTTAATTTCGGTTCTTTCTCGTTCTAAATTGTCTTCGTAATGAATACTGCCTGTTTGCTCGAAACGCTCTTTCAATCTTGCAAATCCTGAAACTTGCGGGTGTCGTGCATTTGGAAATTTTTGCTTATAAATTCGATGAGCTAAAAGACAATTTTTATCGCTTTTACCAAGGATATAAATCATATTAACAAGTTCTTCTTTCGAAAAATTCATTTTGTAATTTAGGAACTAAGTATACAATACTTTTTTTTTTTATGATTGTGGACCTGAACAGGCTAAATAAGGCCTATCGTGCTAAAGCACTCAGGAACACTTAGGAGGATGGATAGAGGGATAATGAATTGCCAATAGATGCCTATGAACAGCTACCTTCAATTTTCTCATATCATAAGTGAGAGGAAAACAGGAACTAGGGAGATCATTCCAGAGTTTAGAAGCCGTGTAGAAAAATGTGGATTGCGCCCGTTTGGTACGACAAGTGGAGATTTGTACTGCATACTGATGATGTGATTGAGCGAACCGAGTGTTTCTCGCAAAGATAGCCGGAGATGGTATCAAAGAATGTAATTCACCAGCACAATAGCCGTTGTAATAACGATAATACAAAGAAAGAACTGAAACCATCCTTCTATGTTCTATGTCTTTGTTGATTGAATTTGCCATTTCAGCTTTAATTTCTTGATTTGACATAGAAGGTGGATTATCACTATGAGTAGACTGAGATGAACTACAGTGAAGAGTGCTATCGTCAGCAAAGCAATGGATGGGGTTAGTTGTTGAAGAAATAAGGTCGTTTATGTACAGCAGAAAAGTGTAGGCGCTATAACGGATCCCTGTGGTACGCCCGCGTTAATGCTAACTTCTTTTGAAAAAGCCATCAACTACGACACGTATTCGTCTTTCATCAAGGAAACTAGAAACCCAGTTGATGAGCGCATCATTTAACCCAACGAGGTGAGTTTGGCAAGTAAACACTTATGCCAAACTTGGTCAAATGCCTTTGAGATATCTAAAGCGACTACAACTGTTTCACCGGACTGCTCTACTGTATTGTTCCAAACTTGGGTCACATATGAAAGAAGATCGCCTGTTGAACGACTTTGCCTAAACCCATATTGATGGTCACTAAGGAGTTTGTTAGTTTCAAGGAACGTGAGCAGTTGCTGATTGATGGCTTTTTCCATGATTTTAGACAAAATGGAAGTGATGGCAATTGGTCTATAATTTGAGGGATCGGTCTTATCACCTTTTTGGGAATAGGTTGAACATTTGCTAACTTCCATGATGGAGGAATTTCAGAAGATATAGAGATCGTATAGAGCTTAGATAGGACTGGTACTAGTTCAGGGAACATTTCTTTAAGACAATAGCTGGGATACCGTCTGGGCCAGTCACCTTATTGAGATCAAGCCTACTGATGATCGATTCCAAGAGCTTGTACCGAAAATGAATTGGTTTCATAACGTATGAAGAAGAGTTGACTAGGGGCACATCTTTTCCAGAATCATTGAGACACGAGTTTGATGCAAACAAATCCACAAAAACGTTGGCTTTGTCTACAGAATCAGCAACTACCGATCCGTCAATAGATGTCAGGGGGGGAAATGAAGATGTTCTACTACTAATGGCTTTAGCTAAAGACCAAAATTTACGACTGCCTAAAGGAGATGTAGCTAGTTCATTGCATTTTCGTTGTTCGAACAACTTTTTAGTTTTAGTGATGACACTTTTGCAGATATTTCTAGTACCAACGTACTCTACATGACTGTCAACCGATTTATTAGATTTCCATTTAATGTAACATTTATTTTTAAAGATATTGCATCAGAACAAGCCTTGTTGAACCAGGGTTGGGAACGTGAATGACCTACACGGTACTGTTTTTTCGGAATGTATAACTCCATTCCCATGAGGATGACTTCAGATACTGAAAGAGCGATGTCCGAAGAAGAGGACGACTTAAAACAATATTCACGCCATGGAAAGGTTGCAAAGAAATCCCGTAAATCACTCCATCGAGCTGACTTAAAACACCACAAGGTTCTATCGGTTTTGCGAACAACAGTGGAATTAGGTACAGTAGAAATGATTTTTATTAGACAATGGTCGGAAAGACCTAAAGGCGAAAGAACGGAAGTTTTATAAACAAGAGGGTTTGATGTAAGAAAGAGATCTAGAAGATGTGGAGTATGGTTAGGGTTATCAGGGATTCTTGTGGGTTCAGAAATCATTTGTGTGAGATCACATGAAATAGCAAATGTTTCTGCACTATGACCAGCGGGATTTGTAGTAGATGAAAATTGAAGCCAATTAGAGTTATGAACATTGAAATCGCCTACAAATGAGATATCGCAAGATGGAAACTGAGACAGGAGATAGTCAACTTTCGTACTAAGGTAATCGAAGAAGTCTTGAAAGTTGCTGTCATTAGGAGACCTATAAATGCAACAGTAGAATTTCACAAAATTAGGACCAGAATGTTTAAACCAAATCACGTCAAAATTTTTATTTTCTAAGGAAGAAACCCTCTTGCAAGCAATTCTGTGCTTGATGTAGGCACATACGCCTCCTTTATATCGAAAGTTAGAGTGAAGATGGTATTGAGGAAATTGCAAGTCGGGTGACTCGGAGCTTTCCGAGGAGACTTGTGTTTCAGACAGAAACAATATATCAGGTTGTAATTGTTTACGATGTTGGTGAATAGCATTAAGATTAGACCTGATACCGCGGATGTTGCAGTAGTGAATCAGAAAGTTGATACTTTCGATGACCTAGGTCGCTTGGGCCCTGCCCTCCCGGACATCCGAATGGGGCAGGATTTTACGTCCGGAATTTATAACCCTAGAAACCACACCCACCTTATTTTTTAATTTGGGACATTTAATCCGATAGGAAGAAAATGAGGGCGAGAAGGAAGAATAAGGATGAGAATAGATTGAGGATGATGGAAAAGGTAACCGGCAGCCCTTACCGAGCTCAGAAAATCGGAGACCCAATATTAAGGAGCCCATGGTAAGGGTGGGTGGTACTTCCCCGGCTGGCATGGAGTATACATGCCTACCTACACAAATATTAGCACTGTTTGACAAGTTTGATTTCTTCATTTGTTTTCGTTCATCTTTTATTTTACACTGTTTTTATTAAATTCTTTAATTTTACGATGAATCGTTTAAAAACATCTCAAATATCTGTTTCGTTGGTAACACATCATCAGTGTTATCAACGAAAAAAATTGAACAAACTTAAATATCTCCAAAACTATTAGAGATAGGTATAGAACATATTTAATAGAAATGAAAGCCGATTATTAGACGAAGACAAGGCATTAAAAAAATATAGGGTGTGCCATTTAAAAAAATGAAGATATAGCATTTCCAAGTTTATGTTATTGAATTAATTTTTGTGATCACCGTGTATATTGAAATCCAATTTTGACAATAGATTAAAGTAAGCTCATGTATGAGTAAATTATATACCAAAGATTGTTTTTTTATCTTTAAAAATAACTGAGATGCGCCTACTTGAATTACTACATAAAAATGTCAGTTTTTAGTTAACTTTGCGAATATCTCAAAAACTGTAAGATCTAGCTTGTAAGTAATTCTTATAAAAAAGATGTAAAATTATAAGGAGTATCGAAAAATAAAATAATATATAGGGTGTTCTATTTAAAAATCAAAAGTTCTATATTGTACCGCTTTTATATTACACCCTGTAGAAACCAAACTATTTTTAGATTATGCAGCTTATAAAAATAGACCACTTTCTAAGTTTAATGGCTATGGAGCTATCGACCGAATACGGACCATTGGGACACCCTATATATATATATATATATATATATATATATATATATATATATATATATATATATATATATACCGGCGTCCAAAGCGCCACGCGACGGAACCTATTAAAAAAGAGGTTGCATAATAATCCTAAAAAAATCGTTATTAAATTTAAGTTATTTCTTTTTGTTTCTATTTTGTAGGTTGGAAAGTTGTGTGTTGTTCCACACCAGATATTTCTATGTACATTAAGCCAAACGACGACCCTTGATTACCTTTACATTTATGAATCTTTAATGTTACCTAATATTTTTTTTTATAAATGTTTATCATTATTTATTCATGGAGCCTGTCAAATGAATTTTAAATTATTCTAGATCTACACAGTTTTAGTATTTTAAAATATTTTTGTTAGTAAGAGTACGTGTAATTAAAATTAAAGTACGTACTAGTAATATTTTTTATTTAGTAAGCGAAGTTCATTATCATGATTTTAAATTAATTAAATTTTTCTTTTGAATATTTTAGAATGAAGCTTAGATTTTGAAGTAAAGCTTTTTGGCAACTTCAATAGAGTTAACTATCGGCTTATTTAAAGTTGTAAGGGGTGATTAATTTAAAAGTGATTCTGTAATAAATGAAATGGTAATAATTAAGTATACCTTAATCATTGAAATTAATTTCACCTATGTACAACTAGCGCTCACATCAATAATAAATTAAAAGGTATTAATGTTATAATTTATATGACTACTAAATTATTCGGACTTAACATAAACCTTTAAATTGCGATTTTACTATAAAGAAAATGTATAACTAAACAACGTTTAGTTTCACATCATACCAAATTCTTTTTTGATGACGTCCTGTTCTGCGGACGAAGGTAAATAGTTTTTTCAAAGAGAAAACTAGTTTTATCAGCAAATGACTTTATGAAATCTCTACTAAGGAGCGATAATGAATCATACTCAGAACCATCGCTTCACTTAATATATGAATGAAAAACCCAGATATAGGTAGTATACAGAGAAAGGGAAGCAATTTTAAAGGGGAATGAATAAAGGCCTTGAACGAAGTAGCAATCGTTATCCCGTATTCCATCCCCTATAAAATCCCCAACTTTTACTAAATTCAATACAAAACCCTTAACAAGGTACACCTTGTTAGTGCGTGTGCCATTGTATTTGAAAATGATTATTGGAATGTAACACTACATGTATATGTAATTGGTATATGATGTATCTCATAATCCGTGTTTAATGTGCGCTATTCAATCCTATCATTTCGTACATCAATTAAATGTATATTTCGTTAATTGTACCTATTGGACGATTGTCCAACCAATAAAAGATGGATGAGTGAATACTAAAAAAAATTGTATCAATTGAAGGTTATTTTTGAACAGATGTAACCTTTTTGGTGAGGTACAATACAATCTTAAACTTTTATTTCTGCTTCTTTACCGTCCCTAAAGCTACTTTTTAAAATTCGAATCACACAATAAATACACGCACACGTCTATAGCATATCAAATATCTCCTCCTTTTTTTTATTCTTATACAGTTACTCGATAACCAAATTTACTTTATCAAATATTAAGATTACAGATCGAGCTTAAGTAATTTTAATTCAATTTTTTAGTCGTTTTCTCTCAAAAATTAAATAATACTTTGTTAATATTCATAACGCGTACTTGAGACATTTAAATTTTTTTGTAGGTTCTATTGGTTAAAAATTTAAGCAAAAGTGTACGCACAGTGCAGTATAATAATATGTGGTAGAAGCGCTCTTAGTGGTCATTCGAATATCAAATATTAACTATTACACTCTCAAGACCTGAGATATAAAATGCGCCTTTTAAAATGTATACCATTGTAACCTTTCTCCTTGTATTTTGTTTTTAATTAAAAAATATAACACTATCGTAGAATGCTTTCCAGTATTATGTGAAATAAGACACCAACATTTTTCGTATACCCTTTAACATAAAGAAAGCACCAAAAGGATCATCAAATCTGTACATACTACACTTTGTTACAACTTATATTTGGGTTTGTACAGTTATTCCGCATTTTTCACAATCTGAGTGTTATTAATACAGTCACAAATGCGTTGTAGGACTTTCAGAAGAAAGTCTCTAATATTGGAAATATGTCTTTGTCGTTCTAACACATGGCATTTAAGCTAGAAAGTTGTAATTATCCAGTTTTTGTCACCGAGAGGGTGAACTAAGAAAGACACTGTTCGTTACGAGCATTGTTGATTTGAGTTGAAATATACTGCAACAAAAGGAGAACAGGACTAGGTACGCTATGTTATTTTTAAAACCATATACATACATTTATATCATTATACTAAATGGTTTATAATTCTACCAATACATTATTTCCTACCAACTACTATTAAATTCACAAAGAAATCATTTTCATATTTAATACCGTGAGTGCAAGGAAATTATTGCATAATGTCTAATGACGAGTACCTGATAAAGCCGATTCGAGCACGAATGCTTTTTGTTAAATTTATCAAGCCACTGTTAGACATTTTTCAGAAACTATACAATAATTACCTTCGCATGAATGGTATTCAATTAAAGAATTTCATTTCACAAAACTAGAAATTGTATATTCGATTAAGCCATCAGTCATATTTAATGTTTGATATTTGGCAAGACCTACTATGGTATCATCCCGAAAAACACTGCAGTGATTGTTTGAAAATCATAGAAAAGCAATTCTCTGTAAATATATAAATTTGAATTTCAAATTTAATACTTGAATACTTGAATTTAATTATTTAAAAAACATTTACCTAAATTATTAATCGTGCTATGGTTACATCGACAGCTTTTTCGCGAGACCACCACTCAGATATTATTTTTTCAGTATGCAAAATAGTTTTTTTTCCACATCTTACTATCACACGCATTCGAAGACTCTTCCAACATTTGCATTATAAACAATTGTGAGAAATTTGAAAAATTGAAAAATTTTTCAAATTTCACAAAATATGAAAATTTTGACAGCTGCAGGGTTCCACAAAAATCGGTACTGTACTCTGATCTCAGCGAATTTCGGAATCGGTGTTCGAGAGTTCTAAGAAAACCTAATAAGCTACCTTTTGGTTTATTTTAATTTAAAAAAATCCTCTACAACCCCCGAAACATTCATCCGTTGCATTTACAATAACTTGCTTGTTTCAAATGGAGTACCTTAATTTTTATATCGTTTTCGGATTTAGCGTCAAATTTAAGGTAGTGTTTTTCTGAAAATTTCATAAATGTCATACGTTCGTTATTTATTTTTTTTTTTCAATCAAAAGACATATTTTTTAAATATCTCTTACACAATTTTTAAAGTTGTTCATTATAATCCACTTGGTGAGTAGTTACGAACTCGTTTTGCATAATTCTTACTGATCTCATATTAATGTTTGTAGTTAACTAAATACAGATGAACTTGGAAACCACGGAACTTTGACATGATCTCCGTTATGGGATCTGCTAACTCAAAGGACGTATGGGCGAAAATATCCCGATAAAAGATAACCCTCGGTTAGAAGTTTAGAAAAACTTAAAGAAAGGTTTATTAGAGCAGACAATGTGAATTATAAAAAATGTGAAAGGACTAAAAGGACAAGCGACAAAGGCCAATTGAATGTTTTGTTGCCTGTAATTTCGAAGCCTCTACCAGTTCGGAAACAATATCCAAGGAAATCGATATACCTCGATTCAACGTTAGCAAAATTTTTAAGAGAGACAAGTGTCATGACTATAGTATATTCTTCCATCAAGAATTGTTAAGTCCTGATTTGGAAATTAGAAGAAACTTGTCCAATGGTTTTGGAAATGGAAAGAATAGCACCTAACTTTTTCCAAAATGTATTATTCTCCGACGAGTCGACTTTCACTCAGAGTGGTAGCCCACTTGGTGAGCAGTTACGAACTCGTTTTGCGTAATTCTTTCTTATCTCATATTAATCTTTGTAGTTAACTAAATACAGATGAACTTGGAAACAACGGAACTGGTTGACATGATCTCCGTTATGGGATCTGCTGATCAAAATAGTTTGCTAACTCAAAGGACGTATGCGCGAAAATATCCCGGTAAAAGACAACCCTCGGTTAGAAGTTTAGAAAAACTTAAAGAAAGGTTTATTAGAACTGGCAATGTAAATTATGAAAAATGGGAAAGGGCTAAAAGGACAAGCGACGAAGGCCAATTGAATGTTTTGTTGTCTGTAATTTGGAAGCCTTCTACCAGTTCAGCAACAATATCCAAGGAAACCGATATACCCCGATTCAACGTCAGCAAAATTTTTAAGTGAAACAAGTATCATGACTATAGTATATCCTTTCATCAAGAACTGAGATTAGGAGAAACTTGTCCAATGGGGTTGGATATGAAAAGAATAGCACCGAACTTTTTCCAAAATGTATTATTCTACGACGAGTCGACTTTTACTCAGAGTGGTAGCCCAAACCGTCATAATCTTCACAATTATAAAACGGAAAACCCAAAAGAAGTAAGATTAGTTAATTCGCACCGACAGTGGACTGTAAATATTTGGGGTGGTATTTTGTGTTATTTTATAGTTGGGATACATTTCTTTAACGGGCGTTTGAATGGTGCTGAATATATCTATTTTTTGTAAAATGATCTGCCCCAACTTTTGCAAAACATTACTGTTGTTTTAAAGCAAAACATGCCAGTGCTCCTGCGCACTTTGCGTTAAATATCAGAAACTACTTAAATCTGGAATTTGAAGGTAGATAGATAGTCCGTGACAGTCCCGTTCCTTGGCCGCTTAGATCGCCAGGCTTAACAAAATGAGATTTTCTTCTATGGGGTCACATGAAAAACGGTGTATATCAATCTGCTCCGATTACTGCATAAGATGTGGGACAGCGCATAATTCATCCGTTTACAAATAGCGTAAGTGCTGAGTGATTACGAGAAGTAAGTATGCCTTTTCTGGCAAGGCTGCAATTGTGTTATGATCGAAATGAGGGGCAGTTTAAGAATCTGTTATGAATACCTCATTTGTCTAAAAATAATTTGCTGCAGTTTAATGCATTTTTGAATTGTCAACATGTAACCGGTTGACTTGAAAAATAAAAATTAAGCAATTCTCCCAAATAATTTGGAAACGGTAAATTTTAAAGATAGGATACCTTACATAAACTGACCTTAAAATTTGACGATAAATCTGAAAACGGTATAAAATTAGGGTATTCCATTTGAAATAAGCAAGTTATTGGGGTTTGAAGTCATACAATCTCGGATGAATATTTCGGGGGTTGTACAGAATTTTTTCTTTAATTAAAATATGTCAAAACGTAGCTTATTGGTTTTCTTAGATCCCCAGAATACCGATTCCGAAATTCGCAGAGGGCGTGTACACCGTCGAGTTTTGTGGAACCCTGCAGCTGTCAAAATTTTCATATCTTTCCAAATAATTTGAAAACGATACATTTTTAAGGTGAAACATCTTACATAAATTAAGATTAAAATTTGATGATAAACCCGAATATCGCAAAAAAATTGGGGGGTTCTATTTAAAAAAACATAATTTGTTACTACCACGCTTTTATAACGCACCCCGTATATTGGAAAATATGCACTTTTAAAATACGGACCTCTTAAACAACAAAAACTTTGATAGGAAACATTTCCTTCTAAAACTCATATTTACCGCACTTTGACACACTAATGAGCAACCCTGTGTATATATATATATATATATATATATATATATATATATATATAAGTGTGCACTATTTTAGGTAGGCGTGCAGGTATAGAAGCTTTAGAACGGTTGCATATCGTTTATTTGATTGACAGGTGATTAAAAATCTATCAATTAGTGTTGCAAACTATTTTTTTTAGTTGTTTTACTAGTTAGCTGTTTTACTAGTTTGTGCGTTTTCGAATGAGTAATACTGTCTCATTATCATGCAAGACAGCACAAATTTGTTCACTTTGCAAAACAAACAGACATACGTTTAACTTATGCCGAAGTACATAAACATTAAACATGGTGTTGCTGCTGTTCGAAGGTATCATGGAAAATCTCCAAACCGAAGAATACCCAAGGCGTCTGAGGAAAAGTAGTATGCTAAAGCATCAATGTTTAAAAGCCGGTCGACAAATATTTCGGCAAACTACAAACGTTGCACAAGAAATACTCAGTGATGTTATCTCCTACTACTAGCACCAGAAGATTGTCACGTCGTTTCGATGTTCCCTTTATCAGAGTATGGCGAACGTTCTGCGTTATTTGTTTAGTACCAGTGAATCTTGATTTACAACAAATGGGATTACTAGTTTTCGAAACGCCCATACCTGAGACGATTAAAACCCTCATATGACATTCACTACACATTACCAACATACCTTTTCATTAAATGTGGTCTTCTCGACGACAATCTTATCTCCCCTTTTTTTTGCCACCTAGGCTTTCTGGAATATCTTACTTGCATTTTTTTGCAAAATAACCCTTACGAGCTTCTAGAATATATTACGATTGTCAATAAGCAGAGAACGTGGTTTTTGCATAACCGTGCTCAAAGTCACTATTCTCATATTGTCAGTGATTATTTAAGCACAACGTATAATAACCGATAGGTTGGTCGAAACGGACCTGTTAAAAGCAACCATGATCTCCGAATCTACTGCCGTTATACTATTTTGTGGATGAAGTCGATGATATATTCTACGTCTGTTGGTACTCAGGAGAGCTAAGGAATCGGATTGTGAAAGCCGCAGCAACTATCAAAATCCTACTGATACTATACGAGGTGCCAAAGAAGTATGGATTCGTCGTAACACTATCGTAGAATGCTTTCCATTATTATGTGAAATAAGACACCAACATTTTTGGTATGCCCTTTAACATAAAGAAAGCACCAAAAGGATCATCAAATCTGTACATACTACAATTTGTTACAACTTATATTTGGGGTTGTACAGTTATTCCGCATTTTTCACAATCTGAGTGTTGTTAATACAGTCACAAATGCGTTGTAGGGCTTTCATAAGAAAGTCTCTAATATTGGAAATATGTCGTTTGTCGTTCTAACACATGGGATTTAAGCTAGAAAGTTGTAATTATCCAGTTTTTGTCACCGAGAGGGTGAACTAAGAAAGACACTGTTCGTTACGAGCATTGTTGGTTTGAGTTGAATTATACCTGCAACAAAAGGAGAACAGGACTAAAGCCTGTCCGGTAGAACTGAACGGGTATCGGATTAACAAGGAGGATTGTCAATATATGGTTCTATTGTGCTTGAAACCGCCTTAATGCTTTGCTGTCTCGTACTTATTGTACGTGACAAAGAAAGATGGATATATTATGAATAATGCCTCTATTTCTGCCGAACAAAAGCGTTTGCAACTTTCACACATAATGACAAGGCAATAAGAATCAGATGCAGGTAGAATAGAAATTCAATAGGTATAATAAAATGCCAGTGGTTCTCAACACTGCTTTAACATTACATTTAAAATTTATGGAAGAATGCAAGTTTTTATAATAAACATTTATAAAAGCCATTCATAATAATGAATATTCGATTAAGTATAGGTATTTCAATTTACATTTAGAAAGTTCATTGTATACCTAAGTATGGTAATGACGTTTTAGTGTACTCCAATTACAAAAGAATCCAAATAAATATGCAATACTGTAACAATAAGTAATTAATAATAGATTATTATACCATTTAGTAGGTACATATAGGTATAAATAAAACAACTGCAATATCTATATTATCATTATTCTTTGAGTAAGCGTTTATATAAACTAACCATTAATATAATGCCGAAAAGTTGAGTAAAGAAATTCGCGAATTAGTTTTAAATACAGTCGATTATTTTAAAGAAGAAAAGAAAATGGTGGTCCACTATTATCTACATTTTCTGTTCAACAAAGAACAGCAAACGCGTTAAAACTTTCGGTTTCGACGGTGGGGAAAATCTGTGCTTTAAAAAAATGGCGGCGAGTTGGAACCTCCAGTGAAAAACAGCGTGTCAAACTTTGCACTACAGATTTTCCAGAAAATGGAAAACAAACAATTCGTGCATTAATATACGAGATGTACGCGAAGAAGGAACACGTAACGTTAAATTCATTATTAAACTTCTTAAAATTGAGAACCGCGTATGAAATAGGAAAACCAGTTTGGCTCTAGTGTTAAAAATATGGGCTTTAAATTCCAAAACCAACGATAGACGCGGTTTGTGTGAACAAAGCCACATTGTCGCCAAAAGAAACGTTTTTCTGAGAAAGTATCTCAAAATCTTAACTCCGAAAGTTCGAGACAGTTTGTTTTACAGACGAAACGTGGATATTTAGTAAAGGTAGTACGTCAAAATGTACTTGGCAAGATAACAGTGCAAAGAGTTTACATCAACCGAACAAATCATCAGATGGAAAACGATTTATTATCATTGAAGCAGGTAACAGAAACGGTTTTATCAACGGAAGTCAATTAATTTTCGGTACAAAAATAAATCATTAGATTATCACGATAATATGAACGCAGAATTGTTCGAAAAATGGTTTGAGGAATCACTTTTACAAAATTAGAGGAACCATCAATAATTGTCCTTGACAATGCGAGTTATCATTCTCGAAAGGCAGAGAAGGCAGTCAAAGTTTCTTGGAAAAAAGAAGAAATACAGCAATGGTTAACCGCTAAAAAAATAGCGTGGGAAAATTTTATGACAAAGGCAGAGTTAGTGGAATTGGCCAAAAGAAACAAAGTAGACCAATGCGAAAATATGTAATCGATGAGCTAGCTCTATCATATGGACATGAAGTTTTGCGCCTGCCCCCGTATCATTACCATTTCAATCCAATTGAGTTGGTATGGGGCATTACTAAGAACAAATACGACAAAAGTATCGTTGCGACATCCGGAAAAGACGAAGATGTTCTTAATACGTGGAACGACGCATT
Organism: Vesta saturnalis; assembly: GCA_036346205.1. Taxonomy (NCBI): domain Eukaryota; kingdom Metazoa; phylum Arthropoda; class Insecta; order Coleoptera; family Lampyridae; genus Vesta; species Vesta saturnalis. Next base: position 1,678,103 of record JARFJB010001545.1, read on the forward strand.
AAAAACAGTTAGTGCGGAAATATGGCAAAAATGTATTGATCATACGGATAAAATAATTAAAGATACTTTTGTTAATGAAGAGATTGTGGATGAAGTAAGACCTCTTATTTTCACAGTTAACACTGAAGAAAGTGATGACGATGATCTTTTCCAAGATTTGGATGACTCAGGAAGTGATGAATCTGAAGCCGAATGACAATTATAATTTTTACATTTAATTATAAAAGTATATCTTTGTAATTTAATTAATATTTACTAACTATAATAAAATGTATTTGTTATTGTTGTTATAAGTATAAGTGAAAGGTGTCAATTGAAATTACTTATAGGTAATTAGTAATCGATTATTATTTTTATTATACAAAAGTTGCATTTCTTCACAAATTATATAATGTTAAAGCAGTGTTGAGAACCACTGGCATTTTATTATACCTATTGAATTTCTATTCTACCTGCATCTGATTCTTATTGCCTTGTCATTATGTGTGAAAGTTGCAAACGCTTTTGTTCGGCAGAAATAGAGGCATTATTCATAATATATCCATCTTTCTTTGTCACGTACAATAAGTACGAGACAGCAAAGCATTAAGGCGGTTTCAAGCACAATAGAACCATATATTGACAATCCTCCTTGTTAATCCGATACCCGTTCAGTTCTACCGGACAGGCTATAGGTACGCTTTTTATTTTTAAAACCATATACATACATTTATATCATTATACTAAATGGTTTATAATTCTACCAAGTACATTATTTCCTACCAACTGCTATTAAATTCACAAAGAAATCATTTTCATATTTAATACCGTGAGTGCAAGGAAATTATTGCATAATGTCTAATGACGAGTACCTGATAAAGCCGATTCGAGCACGAATGCTTTTTGTTAAATTTATCAAGCCACTGTTAGACATTTTTCAGAAACTATACAATAATTACTTTTGCATGAATCGTATTCAATTAAAGAATTTCATTTCACAAAACTAGAAATTGTATATTCAATTAAGCCATATTTAAAGTTTGATATTTGGCAAGACCTACTATGGTATCATCCCGAAAAACACTGCAGTGATTGTTTGAAAATCATAGAAAAGCAATTCTCTGTAAATATATAAATTTGAATTTCAAATTTAATACTTGAATACTTGAATTTAATTATCTAAAAAAAACATTTACCTAAATTATTAATCGTGCTATGGTTACATCGACAGCTTTTTCGCGAGACTACCACTCAGATATTATTTTTTCAGTATGCAAAATAGTTTTTTTTCCACATCTTACTATCACACGCTTTCGAAGACTCTTCCAACATTTGCATTATAGCGTCATCAGAGTAACCATTTCCACCTATGCGCTGATCGTAGTATGACTTGCAAGTTCCCGAAATATTCTCAGTAGCATTGAACTAACCGCAATATGGCAGTAATATGACTATCAAATGCCCCTGTTCTCGAATGATGTACGTATTGCTTTTATATTTAGCAAGATTCAAGAAATCTGTGTCGGATAAGCTAATTCAAGCTCTTGGCAACGTACGTTTAAAAATTTTCTGAGCACTTTGAAATTAAATACACAAATGTACAGCCGCAACTAAATATATATATATAATATATTGTCAGGTTGCGTTGACGCACCCTGTTTGTAGGATGTTATAATGACGTGTATTACGTGTTTTGAGTGCGAGTGTATTGAGTTTGAACGAGAAAAAAATTTTTTTTGTGTATATGCATAATGTATGTGAGTGGGTGATACGCCACTGGAAATTTAGGAGAAATATTATTCAGTAAGTAGATACGGGTATTTGAATATTATAGAGACATTGGTGTTGGAATAAATAGATTCTGATGAATGTAAAAGTGAAAAGAAATTTGTCGATGGGACGATAATGGTTGCTACTGTTGAGCTACTTGATAAGAAATGGAATGTTGGAAGATAGAGGAGTAATCTTGGCCGGAAAATGTGAGTGTATAAGTGTAGAATGTTTTAGAAAATATGTAGAGAAAGATTTGGTATGTTTAAGTGTTAATTTCAGAAAGTTTTCGTAATGTTGTGCAATAAGTGCAATAAGAATACCATTGGAGAATATAGCAAGGAAGTCGGACATGTTTAAAGATAGATGGCTTAAGGTATAAATAGGAAAGTCAGAGATTGACGTGAGCTTAAGTTTTGGTTGTCGGTGAGACGCGCGCGAGGTGATGTGTGAAATTAGAATGGGTTGAGTTGGAGTTATATTTGTGAATAATATTGAAGGCAGTCATTGTTTAAACAACTGCGTAACCCGAAAGGGGATGAATCGTATAAGACATTCATGAAAAAAACAATTAATTAAATTGAGATTGAAGATAAAGTCAGTTTGTTTATTTTCAAGAAAGTAAAACGTGCGTAAGCAGATTTATAAAAGATAACAGTTATTACGTTATAGTGTTGAGGGCGGCGCGTGTTCTTGTAACGATCTTTAGTTAAAATTATTTATGGGACCACCTTTAAGTAAATGAAATATTCATAATAAATTAAGCCAATGTTAAGGTAATTTTATGAGACATTAAAAGTTTATTTGTGTTAAGGAAGGGCTTAATTGTCCGAAAGGTTGCGAGAAACTTTTTAAGAGGCAACCAAACGTGTACAGATTATTAGGTTATTGGAGTAATGACCTCGTATAGTTAGACTATTTGCGAGTGCAGAAAGGAATAAGTGTTTGTGGAATTGTGAAGTATTTGTTATGCCTTCAGGCAATTTAAGGAATACAAATGGACTACAAATAATTGATTTACGGGAAGAAAGAGAAAGAAAAGCGTAGGATTAATGGACAATTTTTTAAGTAAGAATTACATTTAAGAACCTTGAAAATTCAGTAGAGCACGATTATCTTTTCTTTGTTTAGTTGTAATTTGCGTATTGTTGGGTAATTTTTAATTAGTGTTGAAGGAAAAAGATAATCGGTCTCGAGTTATGTTGTATTGGTTGTTTTAGTATTAAGAATTTTTGCAAAAACACAAATTTGTATTGACAGTGGTTTTTCAACCACGCTGTTTTGTGTGTGTAAACATTTGTTTATTACTTTGGTACAGGACAATATATATTTATCGTTAACTTATTTTGTTGTTTATTTAGCCAGTTATGAGATACATTTGTGACGTTTACTTAATTGGTGACCTAGTTTTCGACAACTTCAATGTAAACTTTGCATATTTTCGTTTTAAGATAAATGAACAACCTGAAAGGTTATATTTGCCAGGTTGATTGTAAAAATTTTCATATTAGTTTCATTAACGCAGTACACTAATGACGGATCAGCTGTTAATTAAAATTTCATTAAGTATAACTAAAAGAGATGAGTTTTGAGAACTTACATATTTACGAATGTCAAATACGATTCAGAAGTATTATAAAAATTAAATTAAATTTAAAAGATATCGTTCATGTTAGGAATTTTAAAAATTAATTACCGATCATTGAATGAAGAATAGTTTATTCATTAATAAGTAGAAATTTAACTTTATATGTATACGAGGGATACGTAGAAAATATAACTGTTGGTTACGTGAATGCAGTTGAATTTGAGTGATAAATTTTATTTTGGGAGTTTTGGTATACGAGGTGTATTCAAAAAGTTTCTAATAACCTGGGTAGTACTAAACATATTTGAGTTTGAGTTGAATTGTTTTAGACGAGTGTTTGTTTTAGAACCCTCTCGTGTGAGAGTTTACTGAGTAAGCATAATCCTACTTTCCACAATCAAGTAGGATTAATTAACACCTAGCTTAAGACAATTATTTTAGCAAAGTTTCGATTGTGGTGGCGCCTAGAGACATATTTTCCCGGACTGAGCTATTTGAATTTAGGTGTAAAGTGTTTGAGTGTATTAATCATTCATTTTACTTATTATTTCGACCACGCCCATCTCGCTGTTAGCTGGCTTGGCAACCCGCTTACATTAGTAAGCATACACGACGCCTAGTGCGGTTTGGACGTGTAATAATATATATATATATATATATATATATATATATATATATATATATATATATATATATATATATATATATATATATATCCATATTCGTCTAGAATTTATACATTAAATAACCACTAATTACCTTCCAATAGCATTAAAATCACGTTATTAAAGATCATACTTAATTACATACTGCGTATTTGATAATAATAAACAATATTTAGAAATACAAATCTGATTTTAGTAAACTTCTGATTTAATAATTTTAAATGCTTTGTATTGGTAATGATAATTTTTGGCCAGTTAATTTCCAAATTATGAACATACAACTTCTAGACTTTTGAAATGCAATTCTCTAATTGGATACCATTCTTGCGAAGGAAATTATTGTACAATTTCTCGAAAATAGTCTACAACTTGTGCTTGATAAATCACACAAAAAGTATTTGTGCAAACCGACTTAACCAAGCACTCGTGATTAAATATTAAATTATCCAATAATTTCCTTGTACTTATGGTACTATACAGGGTGGGATTCTACAGCATGGAAAGAGGGTTTCTACTTAACTATTAGAGATATCAAAACCAATTTTGGTGTGGCAATACACGATCATTGGACCTACATTCTAAAAATATTTAGGTATATACAGGGTGATTGACAAAGGTATGCCAACCCAAACCTGTTTTTTTAATGAAACACCCTGTATATTTTTTCACATTTCGATTCCCCGTAAAAAGTAGATACTAATTGATAATAGGTTTCATAGCCATAAGACGGACCCTTCTTGAGATATTGACGTTTCATTTGAAAATATTGACATACAGAAGAACAAATACGAATTGCAAATAAATTCTTTAACTGATAGGAAAACTTAATTAACAACTAAACAATAAAATAATTATCTACACCTATAAAATAAGTTGAACAAGTAAACATACACTAATAAAACCATAAATTCAAATTAAATGTTCAAAATGCCGACCACGCCTAGCTAAACACTTTGGAATTCGCTCGGTAAACGAAAGATTCACTCGCGACAACATTAGAGGTGAAATGGATTAAAACGCCGCTCTAATTATATTTTTCATATCTTCGCTTGTGGTAGGAGGATTTTGGGAAGCTTTTTCTTTAACGTAAGGAAGAAGTCAAGGCTGGCTGGCCAGTTTTGCACACCGAGATATTACCTAACGTTGATTGCATAGTGTGGAGGGGCGCCATCCAGTTGAAACCACATCGTACGAATATTATCTACCTCGATATTTTCCAAAAGCTCGGGTAAATCATATTCCAAAAACTGTAAATATCTACCTCCAGTAAAAGTCCCATCAAAGAAAAAAGGACAAACCACATTAAAATTGATTATACCACCCCACACATTAACTGACCATCGATGCTGGTGATCAACTCTTAAGATGTGTGGATTAGTATCTGAATAGTGATGATAGTTATGTCTATTAATATTTCCATTATTGTGAAAAGTTGCCTCATCCGTGAATGGAATATTATTAACAAAATTGGGGTCTTCATTGACTTTACTAGTTAGTTACCCATTGGCAGAAAGATTCACGATTTTGAAAATCTATTTCACTTGAAGCTTGATGTTTTGCTCGTCAATATGATAAGGATGCAATTTGTTTTTTTTTTTTAATAAAGCTGCTAACTGTATTTCTATTTAGGTCTAGGTGTGTACTTAGCTCTCTGGTACTAATTTGCGGACTTTCTATAAGAGATTCCACAGCTTGCAACTCAATTTCTTCATTTGGGCTTGTTTTTACGCGCTTGGGATAACACACACTTCCAGAATTTATAAATCTCTCAGTTAGATTCATAGACGATTCTTTCTGCGGCTGTCTTCTCTCTGGGTATCGTTCACAGTATAGACGAGTAGCCAGCAAAACATTTCTTTGAGTTTTGCCGTAAATAAAGATCACGTCGACCATTTCTTCTTTGGAAAAATTCATTTTATACAAGAATTGACAAAACGACAATCCAAAAACACACAAACTAATGGAAAAATATTCTAATAATTATACAAACGTCAAAACAATAGATGCAATTGTTCCTCTTTATTACAAGCAGCTAGCCTACCTGATTTGTTTTGTTGAATTCTATTGTCATAGTAAATTTGTATTTTAGAATATTTTGACGTAAAAGAATCAATATCTCAAGAAGGGTCCGTCCAATGGCTATGAAACCTGCTATCAATTAGTATCTATTTTTCACGGGGAATTGAAATGTGAAAAAATATACAAGGTATTACATTTAAAAAAAATTGAGAAAAATTACATTTCCCATAAGTTAATCATTTTGTATAGTTTTACACGTTTTCGAAAAATTTCCCAGTTTGTTTGTTAGTACACTATTATTAATAGTCAGTGGTATAAACATATTTACAAAATCTTGGTGACAACGCTCGCATCGTGGTTCCAAAGTTGGTACTAAAGTGACGATATCTGCAGAACGGTTAGTGATACTGACACATGTTTCTATACTTTCGTTCCAAATGTCACAGTGAATCCAAAAATTCAAAAATATACAGGGTGTTCCATTTAAAAGAACACAGGTTTGGGTTGGCATATTTTTGTCAATTACCCTGTATATACCCAAATATTTTTAGAATGCAGGTCCAATGATCGTGTAGTACCACACCAAAATTGGTTTTGATATATCTAATAGTTAAGGAGCAGTCCTCCGTCTACGCAGTAGTCACTCACCCTGTGTATAAGAATATCTTAGTGAGTTTAATATGAGTATAGGTAAGCAGTTAGGAGGTAATAATGTACTTATTAGGATTATAAACCATTTAATATAATTTTATAAATGTGTTTGTATGGTTTTAAAAATAAACGCCTCACTTCGCTGGTTCTAATTTTTATATTGCCCTTCAGCTCTACAAATTTATTCTTAATCTTTGTTGCCCTTGCTTTGATTCTCGGTTCGACATTCAAGATCGTCACTACATTGGAAATAAAACATATTCGGGTTATAACAAATTTGTTATATCACAATAACATAAAATAATAGTATATTCTGTAACCAGTTTGGAATAAAGCATATCCCGCTCGAGTAAAAAGTTTGTCACACGAGCTAAAGACGATTTCACGAGAAGCAGAATATGCAATTCCAAACGTGTTCCAAACTATACTTTTTCTACGCTTATAAAGAGTTGCTTGCAAAATTTACAGAACGTCAAATAACTAGGAACGAATAATGCAAGTTTGTTTTATTATTTATTGTTCACATGTATTGTAATATTATTACAGTTTTGTAATGATATATTTGATGCAATATTTAAATTTTCTTGGTTGATTAAAGAATTCATATTCAAAGCAGCAGCTGATGATCCTGGGATTGAGTTTTCAACTTCAGTAATGTGTGACATTAGTTTATTAGATACAGTTAGTCTACTAGATAACGAATTCTGTCACTTCGGTTGATTTCCAACCTCCATGTCTCTTTAAGGTAGTAATATTATCACCGGCATCAATTAACATCGTAGCGGATGTCCGTCTAAAACAGTGGCCGGTGTATAACTCGGAATTAGGAAGTCCCAAACATTTCGCCACATCCCTAGGTATACCACCGAGTTTATTAATTCCGATAACTTGATTACTACAACTGCCTTTTTGGAAATTTAAAAATAAATTGTCTGCCAGCATTTTTGGGCCGAAGGTCAGCATATTTTTTTAATATTTGGGAAAAATTCCGTTATTGTAAACATTCTACGAGTGTTCGTTTTCGTGTCTGGTATAGATATAAATATACTGCCTAAATATTCAAAATCTTGAATTTTCATCTGGGACAATTCATGCTTTCTACATACACCCATGATTCCCACAATTAGAGCAACCTAAAGTAAAAATAATCACAATAAATAGAACATCGCTATAATTGCTGTTTTTACCTTTGTTCCAAGATATAGATTATCAGGTGCTTCAAGTATAAATTTATTTACTTCTTCAGCTGTTAATGTTTTTGACTTTTTCGCTTGAAAACCAGTCGATTTTTTCTTCAAAAAGGCACGTAATTTTGCGTAATTTTGTACGAACAATGGAATAAGTCTTCCACAATGTGGACGATTTCTTTGTGTCGCTCAATTTAGTAAAATATGCCAATATGACATTCTCAGATAAAGAGGTAATATTTTTGCTTTTACACCAATCCATAAACTGTCGATAAACTTGTAAATAAATTTCTTTGGATTGCTCAGGTAGTAAATCCAGCGTTGTTTTGTTTGCCTTTTCGGTTAGTTCTGGAGGATTGTATTTTGAAACGATTCTTCGTCGTCAGTAAACATATTTCACAAAAATTGCGCTGCAAACTTTAAGCAATGACAGATAGCTAATGATAGAACAATCAATTATTTGTTCCGCCTTAATAAATCCACATTCCCATAGTTCACGCTTTAACGCGCGTCGCAAACCCATCAATCAACTAGAAAAATCTAAATAGCGAACTATTTTTAACTATTTAAATTACAAATTTGGTGACAATTTATGCTTTTCTTTATATAATAAATCGTTATCACCATCGCAATTCCTCAGTTTATTTAAATAGCCCTCTAAATATAGGGTGAAATATGTCAATGTGGATTGAAAAGTCGCTCGTCAATCAAAAACAATAACATCTATAACATAGAGATGGCGGCACCAGCATTAATTCCATCATTGAAACCGGTGATGGAATGAATTCATTCTATAACAGTGTATGGAATATAGGTAATTCCACGTTAAAAAGTGATATCAGAACATTCATATTCCGAAGTAAGCGTAGAAAAAGAATATTCTAAACGGAAATAAAATAAACAAACTTAATTAAATATTGGAACTAAAATTGATTCTGGTGGCCCCGGTGTGGAATCACTATGGACGCCGCTGCCTTGCGAATTATCACGACTCTGTAGGATAGTGTGAAATATGAAATTAAACAGATGTTTTATATACACGTGCAATCTTCATTAAGCGAAATATTAATTATAATGAACAGGTGATATAAGTGTAATTAAATATGGGTAATGGGAATTCAGGATTATAACGGAATTACTCACAGGTGAGTATTGAATTTGTATTGATTGTTATGTAGAAATGTTAATGAGTTATAAGAAACACCTGTTCTATAAGTGCTTGTTTTAATTGAATGATTTTAAATCAGTGTAATAATTACAAATGCCGTTGTGTGTATTTGTTTGTATGAAACAGGATTGAAGGCTGTATACAAGGTGCAAGTGTATATGTGGACGGATGCTATTTGTGGTCGGGTATACGTACGGTGGTTTTGTATAATTAAATTAGGTTAATAAGGAGATTATCCGGAGAACTGATAACTGGGTAAATGCAAACTGTATTAACTAGAAATTCTGATTGGTATTTGGTGAAATGTAATATCATAGTCTGAGTAAAAACAACCCGCAACGGTTAGAGGATTGACGTCGCTAAAATAGGTGTATCTGTAGTAGAAGTAGCTAATTATTCAGGGCCTAACCTCTGTGTAATTAACCTCGTGCTTTGCTAACCATTCAGTACCCGTTTCGGGACGTTTCACCACCAAGAAGATAGTATAACTGATCATGCTTTCCTATTTTGTAAAGGGGTCTTATAGCGATAAAGTGATTATTCTTGGCATAATCTCCGCCAAACTAAGTACTTCTTACCCTAGGCACTGTTATGCGGAGCGTTTAACCACTAAGAAAGTAATACATAAAGTGTGCGGGAATAAATAAATGAGGCTGGTCCGGTTCGGTTAATAATACGGGATACAGGATAATGGTTAAGAGATACTGGTCAGGTTAGTCTTGTTCCTGGACAGGATAATACTACAGGTACATCATAAAATATATTATAGGAAATGGGTGAAGGAAGAAAGTTAGGGAAGAAGTGTAATAGCAGGAGGTGTAATAGTAATAAATGATCAAGTGTCAAGTCAAGTGTAGAGTGTGAATATGCTTTGGACGCTAGGGGGTCTGATATGTATAGGTAAGTTGGATGGAGTGGACAGCTGCAGGTAAAACTCAATTACAATGGCGTAAAAGTACCTTTCTTAATTGACCGCTCGCAGTGACAAAAACTGGGTAATTATAACTTTCTAGCTTAAATGGCATATGTGATAACCACAGGCATATACTTTGTTGTGCAATGTAAATATTAGCGCTAAGCCCGAATTGATAAGCGTTCATTTTAAAAACTATGATTAAGACATGAGTAGAGTTTATAAAAATAAGTGGGTTATATTTGTGGATCTTTCCGATTCTGGGTTTGTTGCGTGTGAAGATTAGTAATCCAAACTTGATCGAGCACAAAATCTGAAATTTAATTTAACTCAAATATTCATCCACATAAGACTGTAGTTTCTCTGATAAATCATATATTTAATCGCATTACTCTAAACGGAACTTTACGAAATCGAGGTTATAAAAGTCGCATTTTTAAACTCGCTTTTCTAAAATCACATTTTCAAAAGTCTAGTTTTTGAAAACCACATGTTTAAAAATAAATTTGTTTAAATTGCATTATTTACCGTGACTTTTAACAAAGTGTGAACCATCCTTTCACTTCATTCTACCATTTTGGAATTTGTAGCAGATTATTTGGCGTTTTAAGAATTTTTTTGTATTGACCGATAGGCAACACACATACATACCGTCGTCGTAAAGTAGAATCAAGATCTGACCTGACATTTAGCCGCAGTAAGCGGTTTTAAATCCTCGTATCGGAATACGCTACTTAACGAAATGTTTGATCAGCTAACTAAAGTAGTGGAACTGCGGCAGGAACTGTAACAATCAAAATACACCCACGTACGACACAAAATTAAAAAACACCGAGCGCGTTTCAATCCCTAAGCTATCTCATCATCAGCGGTCGCCTGGGACCAACTAAAGAACTTAATTATACATGCCTAAAGGTCCTTGATCGTCATTATTTATTAGAATTTGTTTTTGTTTTTGAAGATCTCACTTTCATAACAATCACGTTCATACTTATTGGCTACGGCAGACTTGTCCAACGTTTGTGTTTTGATAGGTCGTTTAGTTTTACCCACATAGATTTGTTCACAGTTTTTACAATTAACTAATTCCCGATCTACCCTGTTTATCCGTTTTATCTGTTGGATTGCCTAGATGAGTTTGTAAACTATCATCTCTAGTAGTAACTACTTTCAAATAATTTTCGAAAAAAATATAGATAGTCCTTTTGTATAAAGCAGGATAGTTTTGCATACTTTGTTTCTATTTGTTCTCTAACGTTACCATATGTTGCTACATTCTTAACCTCCTCCTGTGTGTTTGTTTGCTAACTATATTCATAACCATGGTATGCAGCAATGTCTTGAACAGTGCGCAACTTTTTTCTTTGAACTAAAAGAAGAAAATTAAGCAATCTATGAACCACAAAAATTAAAAACCGTAACTTTATGCTGCCTACAGTGACCGGAGTCTTTGCTTAGTGCCAGTCTCCTTACGATTTATATCCAATTCACTACTATTTCTTGTTGCCAGAGTATCAAGGAAGGGGAGACTACATAGTCCAAATGGTTTGTATAAAAATCTTGTAAATAAACTAAAGTTTGATCTATTGGAACGCTCGAAAACAATGAACAAACGTCGAATGAGATTAAAATTTCATCTGTCAGTTCAATGTTTTTAATTTTATCAATAAATTCATACGGATTTGAAACAATGGAGTTAGCCGTTGATAGGATTTATAGAGCTTATAAACCTTTAAACAAGCAATGTATTCCAGGTTATACCGGATTGAATACGGGTAGTTTCGAAGCAGAGTTAAAACGCGACTTGTCTTATTTTTCTAGAGTTTGGAGTAAATATATAGATGATATGTCTGCCATCCTTGATGCTAAAATTTGTAGTGTTGAGAACTTTAGATAAACATTAAATTCTAAATTCCAACATTCAAATTTACCTGTGAGACAGAGGAAAATGACAATATCCTGTTTCTTGATACTGTAGTGATAAGAAATGGTAGTAAACTAGGTATGTATATGTATGTATATATATATATATATATATATATATATATATATATATATATATATATATATATATCGTAATTTTCACTAAAAGATTAATAGCCAATAACTCGAATTACTGTAATCATCATAAACTCGCGGTTTTTGATTTTTGGTTGATAGATTATCTAATTTCCCTCTTTCAGTTCAAAATTATAATAAATAATTGCGCACTGTTAAATAAATACTGCATACAATGGGCTTTCAGATGAAATGGTTACGAATATAGTTAGAAACACATAAGGTGAGGGTTAAAAATGGAACTGCATTACGGAACGCTAGAGAACAAATAGAAACAACATATGTAAAATTACCAAACTATCCCTCTTATACAAATGTCTATCTAAAGTCTTTTCCAAAATTAATTTGAAAACTATCACTACAAATAATAGTTTGAAAATTCTTTTAGGCAATCCAAAAGATCAAGAATATAAACACGATAAGTCGGGAATTGACAAAATTAATTGTGAAAGGTGTGAACAAATGTATGTAGAGCAAACTAAACGAACTATCAACATTTATTTAGCTTATATCCAATACAAACGTTGGGAGAAGTCTGTCGTAGCCCTGCATATGTTTGATAAAAATGATATCTTCAATTAAACATGTTAGTAATAATTACGAAGTTGGTCGTTGGTCGTTGACCGTACGGGAAGTAAGCCTAGTTCGTCAACACACATAGACATACACGAAGTAGCTAGTAGGAAGGGATGATTGCTCTTGTTCTCTAGGTGACTTCACTACACCCACATAAGCTGGTATGACAGGATGATTGATGAATGATTTCCGTCACTCCCACCAACATACCAACAAGGTAAAATATAGGTGTTTGGCGAAATCGTCTGCAAAAGTTAACAGTTCCAAAACCCTTGTCTGTAAAATTCCCGCTGTAAACACGAAAAGTGAACCAAACGTATTTCTATCCCACTGGTCCACTAAAACCCACATTTTAAAACGTTTCGTTAAGGTGAGACAGAATAATTTAAATCATCATCTTAACCATATAACATATATTTTCCATAACGGCCATCCGTGGTAGTCTACTATTCTCCATATTTTAATTAAAGTAATCCTTTAATTATCCCTTATCTGATAAGAGCCTCCTTCATAAAGCTATCACCATTCCCTTAATTATTAAAACCAAATTAATAATCCACCAAATCACATTAGTAAGACTCCCAGTAAACAGCGTTTTTTTTTTGTTTTTTTTTTTTGTTTTTATGATTGTGGACCTGAACAGGCTAAATAAGACCTATCGTGCTAAAGCACTCAGGAACACTTAGGAGGATGGATAGAGGGATAATGAATTGCCAATAGATGCCTATGAACAGCTACCTTAAATTTTCTCATATCGTAAGTGAGAAGAAAGCAGGAACTAGGGAGATCATTCCAGAGTTTAGAAGCCGTGTAGAAAAATGTGGATTGCGCCCGTTTGGTACGACAAGTGGAGATTTGTACTGCATACTGATGATGTGATTGAGCGAACCGAGTGTTTCTCGCAAAGATAGCCGGAGATGGTGTCAAAGAATGTAATTTACCAGCACAATAGCCGTTGTAATAACGATAATACAAAGAAAGAACTGAAACCATCCTTCTATGCTCAAGGGACTGTATGTGAGAAGTTAAAGACGGGTCATTTATAATCCTAATCGCTCTCTTTTGAATACGATCAACGATATCGAGAGCGTATTGGGGAGCACTAACCCAAATGTGAGACATATTCCAGATGAGGCCGAATTTGGGCTTTATACAGCAAAAGGAGTTGTCGAGAGGTAAAGTACTGCTTAGATCTGTACAAAAAGCCTATTTTACGAGCAGCTGTTTTGGTAGCTGACAGAAGATGGTCAACCCATGAGAGATTTGAAGATACAGTCATACCCAACAGAGTAATAGAGTCTGAAAACTTAAGAACTGAGCCATTCATACTTACAACAGGAAATGATCGATCCTTTTTGGCGGACGTAAGGCAACACTGAGTTTTGTTAGCATTAAATTTAACTAGATTATTGCTTCCCCATTCGAAAATAAGTTGAATGTCTTTGTTGATTGAATTTGCCATTTCAGCTTTAATTTCTTGATTTGACATCGAAGGTGGATTATCACTATGAGTAGACTGAGATGAACTACAGTGAAGAGTGCTATCGTCAGCAAAGCAATGGATGGGGTTAGTTGTTGAAGAAATAAGGTCGTTTATGTACGGCAGAAAAAGTGTAGGCGTTATAACGGATCCCTGTGGTACGCCCGCGTTAATGCTAACTTCTTTTGAAAAAAAGCCATCAACTACGACACGTATTCGTCTTTCATCAAGGAAACTAGAAAGCCAGTTGATGAGCGCATCATTTAACCCAAACGAGGTGAGTTTGGCAAGTAAACACTTATGCCAAACTTGGTCAAATGCCTTTGAGATATCTAAAGCGACTACAATTGTTTCACCGGACTGCTCTACTGTATTGTTCCAAACTTGGGTCACATATGAAAGAAGATCGCCTGTTGAACGACTTTGCCTAAACCCATATTGATGGTCACTAAGGAGTTTGTTAGTTTCAATAAACGTGAGCAGTTGCTGATTGATGGCTTTTTCCATGATTTTATACAAAATGGAAGTGATGGCAATTGGTCTGTAATTTGAGGGATCGGTCTTATCACCTTTTTTGGGAATAGGTTGAACATTTGCTAACTTCCATGATGAAGGGAATTCCCCAGAAGATATAGAGATCGTATAGAGCTTAGATAGGACTGGTACTAGTTCGGGGGAACATTTCTTTAAGACAATAGCTGGGACACCGTCTGGGCCAGTCGCCTTATTGAGCTAAGCCACTGCTAGAGAAAAAATTGCATTAACTTGTTAAAGTGGCTAAGAGGGCTTAGGGCCATATGTCCCTTATATTCTGGATCAAACTATCGTCCAAGTAATCCAGAAGACACCACAGAAAATCAAACGAAAAAATACAAACGATGTTCAAGAAGAGCTGTAAGAAAACCCAACATTTCTTTGGACCGTGATCGGGAAATTCATAGTTTCAAAAAAGTTGTAGATAATGTATCAGCATATGAGAACAAACGGACAAGACAAGGAAAATCAGAACCAAGTGAATAGAGAAAGAACAGAGAAAAAACCTTCTGATAAACTGGAAAAGAATATAAAGGAAAGAAAAAAGAAAAAAATAGATGCTAAGATGAAATGGTTACTAGGTTCTAGAAAAATTGGAGAGAGGTTTAAAACCAAAAAAAAATTTATTTAGAAAACCAAAATGCCGTCTAAGGAGATAACCAATGAACGGAGAAAATAGTTGTTCGATAAGTTCTGGGTTGAAATGGACTGGAATCAAAGGAAAATGTTTGTTGCTGTATTAGATAATTAAGATCCAATAGCACAAAAAACAACTAAGAAGAAATGTTAATGACGTTTTTTCTACAGCTACAGGTAAATTATATCATAGTACTTGTATGTAAACAAGTGTTTCTCTTTATACTGTCTTTGGGGAAATGGTCCGTTCTAAATTGAGTACAGCTCTGGAATCATTTCACAGACTCCTTTTTCTCCGAACGACAAAAAGGTTGTGAATGTGCAGAAAAGAATGTCAAAACATTTCTACCCTACTTAAATTACTATCTCATTATTGCCGAGCTTCGACAAGTAAAATGTACTTAGAAAATGTGTTCAACACACACAGTGAGGTATATGAGTTGTATCAGAAGCTGGTAAGGAGCTAAAATGTAGTAAGCCAGTTTTTATGTCATAGATGCATACAGATATTTTCTAGCCACTTAAAGACCAGTGCGATTTATGTTTTGAAACATACCCAATGACACCTAACAACAACACTTGAGAAAGACAGAGCAAGGACCCAAAAAATATTGGATAAATAAATAAATAAATATTGTCTGATAAACTCTGCACATACACCATGGATATCCAGGCAAGTTTAATTTATTCCTTGTTTACCGGACGGAATGATCTATTTGAAGCAAAAATTCGTCTGTCATAATTTCATAATTTATAGTTTAGAAGGTAAAGCCATTTGCTATGTATGGCAAGATGGCGGGGTGGTTTGGACACAAATTATTTTGCGCCTTGTTTGATTGACTTTCTAGATACCGGAGTAAACGTAGAAGGCAAAGAGAGAACAAAAATTCTTTATACTGATTGATGCTGCACACGAAATCGGAACAATGTACTGTCAAATGCTTTATTGCATTACCTGTTCTGTTTTAAGAAATGTTACTATCCTTCAGAAATATCTAGTTAAAGGACATTCGTAGATGGAATGTGATAGCGTTCATTATATTATACACAGTGCGAAAAAGGAAAAATACATTCAGTCACCTTCAAATTACCTAAAAATTATTGAACAGACGAGAAGAGGTTCAAGGGACATTATAAAGTCAAGTACATTGGCCACAAGTTTTTCAAGAGCTACGACAACATAAAGTACTATTCATCAATAAGGCCCGAACTGAAGGAAGGTGATACATATGTAACAGATTTGAAAGCCCTCAGATATTCTACAGATGGAATTGAATATCTATTTAATTTTGATCACGAATAAATTGAACGATTGGCCACGTTAAGATCTTGTATGATGCTTTAGTTGCTATAATTCACATAGATTAGCATGAATGTTACGATTTCTTGATAAAATTTTAATTCTAGTGAATTTCATTACTGAAAATTTGGCCCAAGACATCAAAACTATCTAAGCTTTACAGCAAATATGATTCACTTTCTACTTGGGTTCCTCCAAAAAGTGAATGTGCCGGTTGCTCTTTTTGAATCGGTGCGTATCCCATCTCTTCAACCAATCTTTTTGTAATGTATAACTTGTAAGAACAAGCGTCTTATTCTGTGTGAGTCCTTTTCTCCCTTTAAGAACCATCGTTTGTAGGAAAACTTCAGGATAGGTGTGGTTGGTCAAATTTTCTTCACTAATTTTTGACGTCTCTCCTTTCAGATTTGCATCGATATCGCTTTTGGGACACATGATTTTACAATGTTTACCTTGACAAATGGAACATCTTTCTCTTAAACGACATCTTCGTGCGATATGACCAAATTTTGTACACAAGTAGCAACAAATAGAATGAATTTGTTGAATACTACCCTGTGGCAGATAGTATAATTTGAATCAAAGAAATTTTAGTAATATTCCATACACTCATCATCTCTATCGCTAGTGTCTCATATTTGTGAAGTTTTCTTAATAGTGGTTCGGGAGTGTAAACATAATAAGGCCTAATATTATCAATAAAATTGTACTTAAGTGCATACTGGCATAATATCTTATAAATCTGGTTATGGCTGTGGAGATAGGCAGTAGGAACCAAGAAGGAACATCCAGCTATTATATCGTCACCTTAGTACTACAACTAGGTAACCAGCAATTTTATGATTTTGAGTTATGCAACCAAAATTACACAACGTGTAATGCTCTACTGACTTCTATAACTAGATAACTCTACCTCGCTCCTTTCTGACGCGGCTCGTTATTGCATCAAGTAGGTATGAGGCGGAGTAGTGCGACGCTTCATGCTTCAACTAAGAACAGTTGTCTACTTATACGCACACTTTATTTATTATTGTTGTGATTATTTTGTGTTGTGAGTGATAATTATGGGTACCAGAGGAAAAAAAATGGTTGATGCTGCTCTTAGAAATGTATAAGTTCAAGCTGGTATGTACAAAAAACGTCAATTCTGCATGATTTCAACATAAAGAGATTTATTAACTCGAACATTTTGAGGTTATGTTCGTAAATTTAGTGTGTTTTTCTGTTCAAGTTATTTTATATTGGGAAGTCATGCAAAATGTGTACTGAAGCCTCGAATTGACGGGATTATTAAGTGTGATAACTTTTTATTGCAGATTCGAACCGTATTTTAAAAGAGCGACCACCTGAAAATATTCCTATGCCCTCTACTTCTCATAGTTTTTTTAACAATGAAAATTTCGATCTTGAATCAATAACTGAACCTTTCTCTCCTGACGGTTCTGAATATCACCCCTCGTCAGATGATCATTCAGATTGGGAAGATGAACACGCGCCTTTTGAGAGTGAAATCGAAAATGAGGTTGTTGATTTACAGCCTTCACACGAAGAGCGGGAATTGGAAGGTATGGAAGAAACACCTACACACACAGCAAATCCTAGAAACAAATAGAAAATACTTAGTTTCCTCGCTTAACATCACAATAATGTATTCCATGTATAAGTCAGTATGCACAGAAAATGGTCATGTAGCGGCTACTTTAGCTACATATAAAAAAATTTTCACAGCAGAGTACAATCTAGAGTTCCACCAACCAAAAAAAGATCAGTGCCGTATTTGCATGGCATACAATACTTCCGAAAAGAAAGATGAAATGAAAGCAAATTATGTCGCTCATATTGTAGCTAAAGATAGGACCCGAGCCGAAAAAACGAGGGACAAAGAGCAAGCTGTAAATTCAAACGAGACAATGGTGAGTTGCAATTTTGATTTTCAGCAAGTTCTGTTGGCTTCAATGGACCCTACTAAAAGGCTCTATTTTATAAGCAACGATTCAAATCTTTTAATTTCACAATATACGACGTCAACACAAAACGTGGAGACTGTTTCATGTGGACAGAAGTACAAGGAAAAGAGGCAATGTGAAATTGCAAGCTGTCTATATCAATACTTTAAATCTCTTCCTCCATCTGTAAATCACATTTCCTGTTTCAGTGACAGATGTGGTGGGCAGAATTTTAACAAGTTTGTTGCTGCAATGTGCTTGACCGCTGTTCCGGAACTGCCACCATACAAACCATTGACCTGAAATTTCTAGTTGTGGGTCATAGCAAAATGGAATGTGATTCAATGCATTCGGCCATACGTATGGAACAAAAAAGGATCAGTAAAGTGAACTGGCCTGCCGATTGGAAAACCATTGCTCGAAGTACTCGGAGAAAAGGTGACAAGCCGTATGTTGTTCATGAGATTACCACTGAAAATATAATAGATTGAAAATCTCACCTGAACCGGCACATGGTTATCAGGAAAGAAGACGAAAATCGTAAACCAGTTAGTTGGCAAAAAATTAGCTGGTTGCATTTCACTAAATGCAGGCCATTACTCGTACGTTTCAAAGAGAGTTTTGATGAAAAGTTTTGGGTACTTAACTCCAAGAAGAAAACGAGGGTCAGTAATCAGAAACTACCGTTATCAGACACAATGAAACCTTTATGCAAATCATTAATTCCCATTACAAAAGAAAAATACGACAATTTGAATTCTTTATTTACGTCAGCCACTCCAGCTTTAGCGCTAGAATACAAACCATTTTATGAAAATTTGCCACACCAAGGAGACACAAAGAAGAGTGGAGTCCGACGACAGGAATTTTCAGAAAGCGATGATATAGGCCCTGAAGATGAATGAATGAAGTATTCTCATTATTTTGATTACTTTCAGAATTATAGATTATAAAAGTTGCGAATAAAACCGCTTTAAGTTACTCCCAGTGTGTTTTCTTCCCAAAATCAAAAGTGAATAACTCCTATTAAATCAATTTTCAAGTTAGTGCGACAAATAGGTATCTCGTTTTTTTTTCAAAAATTTGCAAAATGTCAAAAAATATCTCATAAACATTTCAAAATATACTTCCTTTCTGATAAAGTCAGCAAACCACAATAAAAATTATATTGAATGTTTATTAGCTGTAAAGCACTCAATTTTATGCAAATTTTCAAATCAGTTTTCTCAGCAATGTGCTTTTTAAAGTTATCGAGTTCTAGTACTAAGGTGACGATATGTTCTATGATTTCAAAACGTACTTTGCATTTTCAACAAGAATCTGAAATATTAAGATTTATAATGTGCTTTTGTAATTATTCGTATTTAGTACACCATCTTGATAGAAAACATGAATCCCTCTGTTTCAAAATTCAATGTAACCTTTTTCAACCAATCTACTGACATCTCCTTATCAATTCCCGTGGAATCTTATGCTTGCCATGTAATATCTTATTTTTCCAATTAATTTCAAAGTTTAATTTTGGTTCACAGTCTAAATTTCTTTTGCTAAGTTAAATCCGGAAAAATTTTTATCCAAAGTAATAAAAGTTTTACCAAAAGAATTGTCCAAAGAGTGAAAATAGTTTTTTAATAAAGTTGTGTGAGATTTAAATGAATTTAATAAACCTCGATCCCTAAATTTTCTTTTGATTTATAACCTTTCTACTCGTGACGGTTCTCACGTTGAGGATCGTTTTGTAACGTATTGTAGCGTATTACCTGTGACTATTACCTAGCTTGCATACCCCTGCCTACAAAGAATAATATCTGGGTTCTTTTTCAATCTTTTATAATTTCAAAATCATTGAGTAAAAATTTTATATTGTTTTTATGAAAATGTGAAATGATTCAATTTTAACTAAGTGGTTTTAATTCATAAACTAAACTTTACTTTTATTGTTATCACATTTCTGTTTGTGTAAATGAACTTTAATAATTACTCAATAAACTTTGTAATAATTGAACTTGCTTTCTTCGGTATTTACATATTAAGTGTTTTTATAAGCTTTTTAAAATTTGTAAGTCAATAATAAAAATAAATCAAAAGTGATAACATTAGTTAAACAAAATTCTAAATGCGGACTGTTTCGTTTACAGTACATATGTAAAAATCAAACCTATAATGTAAAATAATACTCTTAAAACTAACACATAACAATAAAATCTTTATCAGTATTAAACGTTTGATTTTGATGCAAATTCGGCCTCATCTGGAATATAATTCTCACCTTTGGGTTATTGCTCCCCAATACGCTCTCGATATCGTTGATCGTATTCAAAAGAGAGCGATTAGGCTTATAAATGACCCGTCTTTAACTTCTCACATACAGTCCCTTGAGCATAGAAGGATGGTTTCAGTTCTTTCTTTGTATTATCGTTATTACAACGGCTATTGTGCTGGTGAATTACATTCTTTGATACCATCTCCGGCTATCTTTGCGAGAAACACTCGGTTCGCTCAATCACATCATCAGTATGCAGTACAAATCTCCACTTGTCGTACCAAATGGGCGCAATCCACATTTTTCTACACGGCTTCTAAACTCTGGAATGATCTCCCTAGTTCCTGTTTTCCTCTCACTTATGATATGAGAAAATTTAAGGTAGCTGTTCATAGGCATCTATTGGCAATTCATTATCCCTCTACCCATCCTCCTAAGTGTTCCTGAGTGCTTTAGCACGATAGGCCTTATTTAGCCTGTTCAGGTCCACAATCATAAAAAAAAAAAATTCAAACTCAAAGAAAATCAAACACATAAATGTTTTATTTATTCACATAATCAAAAGGCTTTTACTTGTTACTTTCGTTAAAAGCTGATAACGTAACTCTGCGTTTCTTTCTGCCAATTGGAGGCCAAGTTTAGGTTGATGAAGTTCTCTGTCGCCAAGCTGGAACCGCTCTCCTTTGTTTTCTCTATCTTTTCTTATACCTTTGTTATGAATGAATAGGATTCTAATTTTTTTCCCACATTTAATGATTTTTGTAAATAAATCCAATCTTTACTTAATTGTTCAGTTTTATGTACAAACGGCGGGCTCGACAAAATGCAAGCGAGCTACGAACGGCTATGCTTTTAATTACCAATGTTTTTTTTTGTTATTATACTTTATATATGGATCTATTATACTGGATCGATTGTCTATTTTACATTAATCACTCGCTACCGAAACATCAACTTGGAGCACTTTCAATACGCACTTAAAACTCGATTATAAATTATTGCGTAATCTTTTTATTATCACCATCTTGATAACATTTACACGTTAATTCGTTCTAGCTTCCTTCCATTGATAAGGAAAATATCACTTATATTCTGTTAACACAATACTAACCGCATTTTCGTTATAATTTCACAATTTTAATTGCAGCATAACTTAGGCTGCAGCAATCGCTTGCCAACCGTTTGGTTACCTTCAACCAACTCTGATCGCTTATTTAACGCGACTGTTTTACAAAGCAGTCATGACCCGCAAATTACTGCGTTTATTTAAGTTTTTCAATTTAAAATGTAAATACTCGTCGAAACAAGCTCAAGCATTTTTATCATAATATTAATTGTCCACACACAAATAACCAATAATCACTTAATGTCATATAACAGCGCGAAATTCGAATTTCTAATACCTCCATTATATACTGGATGTAAATATCTGTACGTATTTAACATTTTTCTAGTCAAGATATTCATGACATTTAAATCTGTGTCCGACTATTTTAAAAATCCAAAAGAATATGATAAGAGGGGAACCGCCCAAATGTTTATTGTATTAGCATTAAACCAAAATAATTAAGGTGTATGAATAGCATTAAACCTTTCCAACCAAAAATTTTGAATATTATTTAATCCTGGAGCACTCCAATTTGAAGCATTCATTAACTGCGATAGAAATTTCTCTAAAGTTATCTAATTTTGTTCTTTCCACTCAAATGTTTCAGAATTTTTAATAAATCATTAATCCAAACAGAATTTTTATTATAATTAGAAGAGTTCTACCAAATATTGCTTCAATACTGTAATATGTCTTCATTTTTAGAAATATCATTAATTGAAACTGAAGAACGAAGTTTATTAAAAAATTTTGATGGATTTAGTAAAAATAGATAATTTTGTTGCTTTCTAATGATACAAATATAGTATCTGCGTAGACGATGAGCTGTAACTTGTAATTTTTGCAATTATCCATAAGATTCATTAAAATATTATTTCAGGGTTTTCCATCGAAATATTTAAATTTTTATTGGTTTAAAATTTGCCGTACTTTAAAATATACCACATTGTTAAAATTTTTTCCAAAAGCTGTCAAAATTCCTATATCTTTTTCTGCTTAGGCAAATTTTCCAAGATGGTTCCTTAACACTGTTATTTCCCTTGTTGTCTTATAGATTTTGATTATTTCTTTCAATGATTACAGTTTCTGCACAATAAATTGATGTGTATGTAATATAATGAATTACGAGGCAGGTTCAATAAATACACGTTCGAGCGCTATAGCACGAATATTACTTTTGCTATAACCGCCGAAAGTTGCATAAGGCGGTCGCCGGTAATGTAGGTATCTACTGTCACAGTTTACGCGTGATATTCGTAGAATACGCAGTCGTTGTGCGCGTTTCAGTATGGCAGGTCGTATCATTGGAGCCTCCAAGACCGATCACCGAGCAGTAATACAGTTATTAAACGCTGAGGGCAACACCCTGTTCAAACTTATCGGAGAATGCAAGATGTTTATGGTGAACAGTATCTTCCAAAACCACCTTCGTGGAATGGTGTCGGAAGTTCAGTAATGGACGACAATCGACAGCGGATTTTCCAAGGCCGGGCGCACCTCGGTATGCGAAGAGTGACGCCAATGTTGCTGCTGTGCGAGCAGCCGTTGTGGAGAATAGGTGGGTTCGTGTTAGAGAATCGTTTTGATATCTATGTAGGAACAATCCATGCTGTAATTCATGAGGCTGGATACCGAAAGGTGTGTGCACAATAGATACCACGTCAACTGACTGAAGAACACAAAGCCAACCGCATGGGTCTTTCACTGCAGCATCTTCAGCGGTACCGTGAAGAAGGAGATTCCTTCTTGCCCTGAATTGTTGCTGGTGACGAAAGTTGGTGTCACCATTATGATCCTGAGTCGAAACATCCATCGTCTCAAAGGCACCAGAAATTCTAGACTCAACCTTCCGCTGGCAAGGTTGTGCTTCCTTGCTTTTTCCATCACCGTGGACCATTACTTCTTGAATTTGAAGACCCTCACGTTAACATCAATGATGACCGATACAGTGAAACTTTGACTCGTTTGCGTACAGCCATAAAGAACAAACGTCCTGGGATGCTTACGGAAGACGTGATCCTCCTTCACGATAACGCCCGTCCGCATATCGCTAACATCCTCACGTCACAGATAGCGCGGATGAGGTGGGAGGTATTACAGCAGCCCCCTTACAGCCCGGATCTGTCACCATGTAACTTCCATGTCTTTGGACTATTGAAGAAGGCACTCAAGGAACAGCGATTCCAGTCGGACGCTGAAGTCCAGCAGGCAGTTTTGACATGGCTCCGTCAACAGCCAGAGGAATGGTACGACACCGGTATACAGCGTCTTGTGAAGCAGTGGGATGCCTGTCTGCGTAGTAATGGCAATTTTGTTTCGTTTAAATAAACCACTTATGTGTACCACCGCTCGAACGTGTATTTATTGAACTTGCCTCGTATTATTCTTCAAAATATTTTAAATTACTTTATTCAGAATAATAAACATAAATTTTATCTTCTAAAGCTTGCTAATATTTAAATTTGGTAATTTAAGTCTAGATAAGCGATTTTTATCATCAAATAAGTTAAATTTAAGCAAAAAATCTTTTTCCAAATCATTATATGTGCATGTGATTACTAAAATTTTCTATTTTCTATTTTCTATTTTTCGAGACTTCATTTTGACAATTAATAACAATTAATTGAATTTTCAAATCACTAATTAATTTACATTTATTAATTACATTTTTTACATACGAGGTCTGAGTGTAAATTCTGTAATAGTAAGTGTTGTGCCTCACAATCCATTATGAACGTGTTCCAAATTACAGAAGTGTTACATTCTTTTTCGATTAATCACGAAGATATTATAAATGCTGTAAATAAATTTAACAGTAATTTTATATCCAGATCGGATCATGCGCCTGGTTTTTTTGTAAACGAAAGCATTCAGTACGTATTAGAACCAATATATTTATAATTTAATTGTACTTATCCAGCAATTTGGAAACTTTCAAAAATAAGAACAATATTTTAATCTGGTGATAGTTCAAATATACCAAATTATACGCCCATTGCGTCATTGTCAAATGTAGTAAACGTGTCTCCATTATTGAATTGAATTGATATCTAGAGAGGATTATTACGTCGGCTTTCGATTGCATTTTCAGTAGTAGTGTTAAACCGGCGTGCCCTTGGTTCACGCATCTTGTTTTTCTTTGTAATGAAGAATTAAAGCTGTTTTGTCTGTTGTTTCAAATATATATATATATATATATATATATATATATATATATTACAGCTACTGTTGCAACGTTTTCGTAACGTGAAAGCGCTGCCGCAATCAAAATGGTGATCATTTTCTGCCTGTCAAAACTTTGTAACAGCTATTTAAATGTGTATTTCCCAGCTAAAATCTATGGTTGTGAAAGCGCTGCATTGTAGACTTTTCAGCCAATAATTATTGCTTGTCATAACGTTATGGCAACAATTTGTAATGGCTGTAGTACAGCTAAATGAGAAACTGGTTCTGAGCTACTTGCTTTAAAAAAATTACAAAACATTTAATATTAATAAAATTATTATTTATTTAGTGTGATTTACTTTCACGTTATACAATTCATCTAAGCGTAAATTCTTTTATCCGCAAACGTCACAAAAGTGACACTTTTATGACTCAATGTCAAAAGTAAAAGTTTTACTTTTCAGACATGGAGTAAAAGTTGTACTTTTGTGCCTAGGCATTTTTATTTTTAACAAATGTGCTTATTAAATGTGCCTTGTTATGTTTTCATTACTTGCAAAGCGTTTACTTGCAAAGCGTCCTGATTATCTTATTCTTTTACCTGTTAATTGTGTTTGATCTTTCCTTTCGATCTTCACCAATTATTTTTACGTTTGCGGATAAAAAAGTATATGTTATTCGGAGTAAAAGTGACTTTATGTAGCCCAGCTGAATTATTTGCCTCACTTCGTTCGGCAAAATAAACATTCAGCTTCGCCACATAAAGTATCACTTTTACTCCTAATGACATAATATACTATTAATGAAATTAATTTGTAGTAATGTATTCGATATGAATATTTTTTATTTTTGTACGTGTCTACAGTGGAGATTTGAACCATTTGCCGCCGTCTGATTTTTTCCCTTACAAATCTTGTCATTTCGAATGTTGCAGGCGACCACGAGCTTGTGTTGAGCTATTACCTTGTTTTTGTTTAAAAACTAATTACAACAGATTTTAAGGTAAATATTTATTAGCTGTACCAAAAGTCATTAAATTGTAAAATAGCAATGTGGGAAAAGTGTTGTTTATTAACAAACAATTGTTATTTTGTTTATTTAGAGTATGTATTTTCGTTTTATTAAACTTAAGGATTAAAACAAAGAAATACTTCCACATGATCTACATTTCTAATAAAACTTTATTGCAACATGGGATATAATTTTGTCCAAACTAACGAAGAGAACGAAGAGGTCCCTCCCATGGGAGTGGAGGTTCTTCGTTGTATATTGATGCCAATATAGGCCAGAATTCGATTTTAGAACTACTAATAGTTGGTAAACCTTCTATATTGAAATCTAACAGATTGGTACGTTTGCTAGTTAGTCTAATTTCTTCAATATCCTCAATAAGCCTGTTAGGTTAGGCACTATGCCTTATATTTAATGAAATCGCCCAATTTCTTAGCAACTTACAGATATCCAAGTCAAGATCATCGTCATCACTCTCTGTTTCATAAATGTATTTACGTTCACTGTCTTCACAATTCTCATAATAATTCTGTATTATGTGTTTTGTAACTGTGGTTTCCGATTAGTGGAGTTGATCAGCGTATTTCCACAGTTTTTGCTTTTTGAGCGCGACGTTTCGGAAGCGGAATCTGCTTCCGTCATCAGGCTTAGTTCTGAGAAGGACTGTTTTCGCACTTGAGTCGAATTCATATGTTATATATAATTTTTTTCCCAAGCACTTGACTACTCTCAGATTCGAACTTGGTACCTTTCACTTACTAGCCTGGCACCTTTACCGCTGAGCCACTGAGTAATCCAATATATATTTTTTAGAACTATATATATATATATATATATATATATATATATATAACTTTTTCGTGGTAGCGCAGAAGTTTATTGCGAATGTTGCGCCGTAACTTCTTGCGCAGGTGTATTGCGCTTAAGCTCTTCCCGCATTATTGGAATCCATATGGGTTTCATTTCTACACTAGCTTGGCTTATTGGATTTTCTGCTAGTGTGATGTATATGGCTTCTTTGAGTTTCCGACGAGTTGTCTTCTCGTCCTCTGTCACTATCCGTATTCGCATGGTAGGTTGTATAATGATCTTCATTGTATGGTTTGGTTTTGGTTAGTATTCCACTGAGCGTACTGGTCAACTTGAAGGCAGTGCGTATCTTGTATTTGCTGCCTATCCTTCGTATTTTGTCTGAGGTACCTTGTATATATGGTATTATCGCTGTATATTTAGGTTCTTCTTTTTCGGTTACCCTTTCCCTGTTTAGGTTAGGTGTTAGATCGGGATATCTATTTTCTTTGAGTGTGCTAGGGATATTTTCTTTTTCTTTGTTCAGGTCCTCTTGTTTTGAGCATATTGTTTTTGCTCTATCGTACAAGCATTGTGCCACGCCTAAGTTCACGTTTTTGTGGTGATTGGAGTTGTAGTGTAGGTACCTCCTCGTGTGGGTAGGTTTCCTGTATACGCTTGTCGTGAAAGTATTGTTCATTCCTGTACACAAGTACATCCAGGAACGGCAGTTTTTGTTCCGACTCCAATTCCCTTGTGAATTTTATGGAGAGTGCGCGGCTATTTACATGATCTAGGAATTTATCTAGCTTATGCTTGCCGTGTCTTCCATATATATATATATATATATATATATATATATATATATATATATATATATATATATATATATATATATTGCTTACTGTAGGTGATAGTGGGGAACCCATCGCCATCCCAAACTCTTGTTAGTAGAATTTGTCTTCTACCTAGAAATAAGTAGTTCTAATGCATATTGTCAGAAGTTCCATTATTGTGTTTACCGAGAGTTGCGTGTGTTCGTTTAACGTTTCATCCTTTTCCAGCTTGTCCCTTATGATAGTGATTATCGGTAGGCACATTTGTGAATAGACTCACACTGTCAAAGCTTACCAGTATTTCTTCGTGATTTGGTTGGAAGTTTCTGATGGTTTCCACGAGGTGCTGCGTATTCTTGACCATAAACTCGGTTTTTCCCGATAAGGGTGTGATGATACCTAGCAGATGGTGTGCTAATGTGTGACAAGGTGAATTTCTCGAGCTCAAAATTGATCTCAGAGGAATTCCTTGCTTATAAATCTTCGGTAGGCCGTGGAGATGCGGAGTTTTGCTGTTCTCTGGTAATCGGAGAACTCCCCCTTATGTTTGCCAGCGTCAAGTATATCCGTCTTTCTATTGATGGTGTGTGGTCTTTTGGTATTTGTTTGTACTCGCGCCCGTCCAGTAGTTCTTCGATTTTACTGTTGTAAGTGTCCATATCTATTACCACAGTCGCGTTTCCAATGTCTTCCGGGAGAATTTTGATCGTTGGGTCATTCTTAAGGGAAATCACCGGTCTGCTTTCTAGGTTAGAGAGGTTAGGTTTAGTCGCCTAGATGAATATAGGACTAATCTAACCTTACTTCTGTATTCTTCGGCTTCTTCAGGATCTAATTTCATAGCTGTTTCTTTGACTGCGGTTATTAAATCTACTTTCGGAATATACTTCGGTGTTATCGCTTTTGTCCAGAACCTTCATTTCGTTTTCGTTCAACGGTCGTTTAGAGATGTGTATGACAGTGTTTTTTCGATTTATGTTGGTTGGTTCTTTCTTCTCCTTCATTAGCTTTTCGAGTTTCTTCTGCTGAATTTCCTTGTGTATTGCCTTGGTCTTCGAATATTTACTTCTGGTAGCAGTGTTTATCCCATCAAAGTCTTGTTCGTTCACTCGATTTCGAACGGTTTCTCTAATCTCGTTGGATTGATGTTCGAGCTGGTACATTCTGAAACGGTGACATCTGATTCGTTCTTTGACTAACAATTCGCTAGCTCTCTTTGGAATTAGTGATATTTTCTGGCTGTGTATCGGAGTTTTGATGTTGAGCCCAGTGGGTATTGCGTTGTTATCACGGGCTTTCAGAGGAAGGTTAGGTGGTTTTCCTTTAGTGCTAGCTTATTCAGTGATGTTTCAATCTTTCTGAAAACTTGTTTGACTTCGGGGCCGCACCGAGTGACTAATTCTGTATTATCAGTGTTTTGTAACTGCGGTTTCCTATTAGTGGAGTTGATCGGCCTATTTCCACAGTTTTTGCTTTTTGAGCGCGACGTTTTGGAAGCGGATTCTGCCTCTGCGCAACCACGAAAAGTGTAATTATATATATATATATATATATATATATATATATATATATATATATATATATATATATATATATATATATATATATATATATATATACACAGGGTGTTACAAAAACGTTGGGCTAGCTATACGTTTTTGGATTTTATGGACAATTTTGAAAAAAAAATCAAGAATAACTTTTTTTCGATTTCGGATTCATTTAGCCGCTAACCGCCATTTTGTATTTTTTCTAAATAAAATTGTGTTGTTTTTTAAGATATTTTCATAAAAATTGGTACACGGATGTATCTTACAAAGACACAACATAGGAAAAATATTCATTTACGTAATTTAATTTTTTTCAAAATGGCGGCCATGTCAATTTTTTAACGTGGAATTACGAAAAAACCGTAGCCCAAATGAAAATTTTACAAGAGACTAAATAATTTGTAAATTAATTTATCTTCCTAATGTTTGTTGAAATCGGTTAAGAAATAAGGAAGATTGTAGTTTTCACGTTACGCGTTACTAGTTAATCGCGGTGCGCGAGTAATTCAAACAACAATTAGGCGGCAGGCTTTGTCCGCACAAGAAAGGACGTGGTCGCCAAATAGATAAATACAATAGCATAAATAATAATAAATAGCATAAATAAATAAATACAACAATTCTCATAAAGCAAATCCAATAAATATTTTGGTCAACAAATTGCTCATATTAAGTGTTCAAAGTGACCACCGTTGCTAAAAACACATTGCCGCAGTCGACGTAACATGGATTCTCTAACTCGTTGTAACAGTCCTGGCGTATCCCTGATTTGTCTCATTCCATGCTCAATCCGCTGTCTCAGCTCTCCCACATTGGCAACCGGAGTTGCGTAGACCAGGGATTTTAAATGTCCCTAAAGATAAAAGTCAACACGGGAACTGTCACTGGTAGTAATGCGTTTGTTTCGTTTACATTTAACAGCTGTTCGTTAATTATTATCAGATGTTTTCATTGTTGCGGCATTGTATTGAAAATGTAGCAGGTTAGATAACAGTATACCGGAATTTTAATAAAGTGACATTGAATGTGTTTATACTAAATGCCTTACTAACCTTACTTAGATAAATTTGAAATAAATCAGTAATAGCGACCTAGCTGAGTCCCCGCGATCGCGAACTTTGTTGTGAAAGTTTTGTAGTTGTTTTTTTAGTTAGTAAAACATAAATTTAGCCTGAAAAGGTAATTTTATTTTCCTTTGTAAATAAATTGATTGTTGCAGTGACAGTTGTATTTATTTATTTATGCTATTTATTATTATTTACGCTATTGTATTTATTTATTTGTCGACCACGTCCTTTCTTGTGCGAACAAAGCCTGCCGCCTACTTGTTGTTTGAATTACTCCCGCACCGCGATTAACTAGTAACGCGTAACGTGAAAACTACAATATTCCTTATTTCTTAACCGTGTTGCGTCTTTGTAAGATACATCCGTGTACCAATTTTTATGAAATATCTTAAAAAACAACACAGATATAATTTTATTTAAAAAAAATACAGAATGGCGGTTAGCGGCTAAATGAAGCCGAAATCGAAAAAAAGTTATTCTTGATTTTTTTTTCAAAATTGTCCATAAAATCCAAAAACGTATAGCCAGCCCAACCTTTTTGTAACACCCTGAATATATATATATATATATATATATATATATATATATATATATATATATATATATATATATGGATTACTTAGTGGCTCAGCAGTAAAGGTGTCCGACTAGTAAGTTAAAGGTTCCAAGTTCGAAGGGTAGTCAAGTGCTTGGATATATATATATATATATATATATATATATATATACAACATATGAATTCGACTCAAGTGCGAAAACAGTTCTTCTCAGGATTAAGCCTGATGACGGAAGCAGAGTCCGCTTCCGAAACGTCGCGCTCAAAAAGCAAAAACTGTGGAAATAGGCCGATCAACTCCACTAATCATCATTATTGTTGTCATCACATTCGATAGTTGTATCTGGGATTAGATCAATATAATTTTTTTTATTTACAGGTGGTTCAATGGCTGAACTGGTGAATTTTAAATTCATTTTTTTTTGTAATGGGCTGATCAACTCGCTTTTCTGGCTTTGATCCTTTCTTGAGTATTTCTTGTTTATTTAATTGTAATCTTCTGTTGAACTCTGCCATAATAAGAAGTACTGTATTTGAATGTCTCATTTTTGCAACATCTTGCACATAAAGTTTAAACTTTTCCATTATACTACAGTAAGTATATTTTTTAAGACTTACATAACTTTACTTAATATTTCTCACCGTCAGACACTGCCCTTTGGCTGTTAAATAGCATGGCAACCATTCCTACAGTCATATAGCTTTAAAAGCCGAATGGCAGTAATTTGGCCATCCTTCTTAGCTGTAATGACTACGAGGATGACTATATGGCAGCCAAATAGCTTAAAATCCGAAACAGTTACAATTTGGTCATTCATCTTAGTTGTTAAGTCTATGAGGATGACTATATAGCAGTTAAATAGCTTTAAAAGCCAAATGGCTGCAATTTGGTCATCGTTTGTAGATATTCTGCCTTACGTCTGGCAGCCAAACAGCAATAATGACTAGAAGTTTAGCTAGAAATGAGTTAGCAGAGCTAATTTGAAAGTCAAATTATAGCTATAATTAAGCTGCCATGACGTTGTCGCAGCCGCTGCAATAGCCAAATGGTAAATGAATTGTTTCTTGGGTAGTTAAAGGGATAAGGTCTATACATGAATTTTATACATGAACATATTGATAAATAAATTTCTTTGTGGGCCAATAATAAATTAGACATTAACATAAACAGATGTAAGGTGATGACTGTTACTAGGAAGTGTACTGACGTACCGTTTTACTACAATATAAAAGGGATACCTGTGGATCGCTATTATTTCAGGTTTAAAGATCTTGGTATAGCTTTTAATTTCAAACTAACATTTGTTCCACACATTGAGTATGCCGTTAACCACGCTTTTTAGACTATGTGCGACACACACACATCAATTTAGTGACACATACTGTATTACACTTTTATTTCATACCTTGGTTAGAAGTAAGTTACAATAGTGTTGCAAAGTATGGATGCCCAGTCACCAAATACATTAGTTAAGTTTATCGGCCTATTTTCCCAGTTTTTGCTTTTATAGGGCGGCGTTTCAGAAGTGAATGCTGCTTCCGTAATAAGGCTTAGGACTGTTTCCGAAACTGAGTCGAATTCATTATGATTCTTTCCCAACCATTTGACTACTCTAAGATTCGAACTTTGGTACCTTTCACTTACCCGTCGGATACCTTTGCCGCTGAGCCACTGAGTAATCCAATAGATATTGAACTGTTATATATATATATATATATATATATATATATATATATATATATATATATATATATATATATATATATATATATATATATTACACGTAGTTTATTACGCAAGTGTATTGCGCTTAAGCTCTTCGCGCATTATTGGGATCCATATGGGTTTCATTTCTACACTAGCTTGGCTTATTGGATTTTCTGCTAGATGGATTATTTATACAAGTATTCATTTACGAATGAATATTTTAAATTTTATTTTGTAAAATAGGATTATTTCTTATTATGAAGAGTATTATTATTACTCTCATGCTGCACCTTGAAGTAGTATAGAAATAAAGAGGAATAATGCACATGTAATACGCCTGCTAGATACGAAACTAAACAATTTAAAACAGTGTACTATTCGAGTTCAAGTTTTTCAGATTACTTTCACATTACTTATAAAACTAATATTTTTGTGCACCTCCTTATACTTATACAACTATAAAAACAAACACAAAAACTAATTTTATTTATTTCGAACATATTTATATTAGGAAGGGTTTCCGCTTTTGAATATCTTTGCAATGTTCCCGACTTTTGAACTTTAACCATCGAAAGTGGCCCAAATCTAATGTAGAGCAACTTAAGGTCAGAAAATACTGATTCAACAGCTGAAGCCTAATTTTCTGTTTAAATGATAGTGCATTTACTACTTTTTAGATTACTTCCTTTAGCCATACAAAACCTTTTTTGTGATTTGTGAGCTATATCCTGTTTTACAAAGTTTTTATAAAGAAGTGTTTTATAGAGACTTAATTCTTGGATTTTCTATTACTTCTCCATCTATTGGGAATTTACATGCATTTTATCTTACATTTAAGTTCAATAACGGAAAATGTCGCTTATTAAACAATTTAGTAACTTATTTAGTTGTGTACGACGATTTCATTCACACTTCATAAATACGGTAGAAATTCTAAAGCTATTTTGTCTAAAGTAGATAAAAAAATGCTATTTAGAGTTCAGTGATTTACGTTGAGTATCTTTTCATGCTCAGCTTAGCTCTGCCAACTACAACGATTGGTGAATCGCTACTGATGACAGAAGTAGCATTAAAGCAGACGTTAGATTTGCCTGGAATTGAGTAAGTGAATGGAACTGCCTCTGAATTTAGTAATTCAGATCTATTTCTAATGCCCAAGATAAAATAATTTTACATTCAATATTTTGTCAATTCCTTTCCTGGAAAAGAGTCTCTTAATTATTGTTTTACATTAGCTTATCAAATAAATTTTACTATTGATCCTACTAGTATATGGATAGTGAATTTAGCGCTGGTAATCCCAAACGTATTACTAGAATAAAATTTATGTCTTTACAGTGGTGGGGGTTAGGCAAACTACCTAACGTACTAAATATGAGCATGTTTAAATGTTTCAAATATTAAAAATGCGCTCTCTAAAGTTGTTTGTATTATTAACATAAGAAAGGTTTGTATAAACTACTTTAATAAAATTTTCGAAACATAAGGGTCGCACAAAAATATAAATATAAATTCTACAGGGGTTTTAAGAAGCGTGATATTCCAATACAGACGTGACCTCAAACCGATTGTTAGAAAAGTCTCGAGGGTGACCAAATATAATTATAAATCAAAAGGAAAGCGAGCTTACAAGAATCCTCTAAGGGCGTTCTTGTAATTTTAAAGCTAGTGATTGATATTTAAATTTCAAAACGTCATTTCTTTGAGTGAGATTTGATTTAATGGGTTTATATATGATTAAATTTGTTTTACTAGTACACGTAATAAAAATGTTCCCATAAAGCCTAGAATTTACAACACGTATTATTGTTACGCTTTAGGTTTTATGTACTTTTATCTTTAATCATCCTTCTCCCATCAAATGGTTTTATGTGTATTGCCTCTAATTTCGTTACGTTCATTACGTAACCATCAATTGTGATTAACATACTACACCCATATTTGTTCACTAACAGGATTACAACACTTGTTAAAATAAAAAGCTTTTTGAAAATAACTTTACAAGAATCAATAAAGAAAATTCTATTTTCATCCATACAAATGTAGTAAATAATATTCAATAATTTTATCTAATAATTAATAAACACGTTCAAAGCGAGAAATGTATTAAAGTATAACGTTTATTAATTAAATCGCAGTGGATGAACGAAATATTCAAAATTAATAAGTGCGATGGTGCTCGTACGATCAGATGCCAACCTAGGTGGTCTGTAACGTATTTGCCCTCTGGAAACCTGGATTACTCAAGGATTACCAAAGAAAATAACAGTAACCAGAGGTCTGCAAAAATCCACTGCACAGTAACGAGAATACTGCGTTCGCTCATCCGCGGTACCAGGTAGGTAAAACCCTATACAGCGGTACAACCAGTCAAGATTATATGCAGTTGAGTTGTACCACAAATATTAGTTTAATTATGCAGATATACAATATAATTTACATTCAAGTTCTTTATATAGAAACAATGACTGAAGTTGAGTCACCGAAAACGGTTTACAAAAATATAGCAGTATACGATCCACAGCATATTTTGTCAGTGTATACAGACAAATAATGGCTAACAGTTATTCAATACAAGTTATACGCAAAATACATGAATATAAAATTCGTAAAGAAGTAGATTTGGTATGAAAAATTGGTTAATTTAACCAAATTTCAATATTTTAGGTAACGTGCAACTGGCATGGATAATAATATTATATATATATATATATATATATATATATATATATATGAGCTACACCATTTCCGATGGTATAAGCAGGCAGTAGATTGGCGTTATACTATTGGTTAGTTTGCTTGAGTACCTTGGCAATTGGAAGGTGAAGTAATGTAATAGTATCATTATAAGTTTTTGTAATGAACGAATAAGTTCAAAAGTAAATATGTAATTAAAAATTACTATTAATTTTATTAAATACATAAACAAAAAGTTTACCTCGAGTAGGACTTGAACCTACGACATGTACTTTACTAGAGTACTGCGCTAACCAACTGCGCTATCGAAGTACAAGCCCCAATC
The DNA here is from genome assembly GCA_036346205.1 of Vesta saturnalis. Taxonomy (NCBI): domain Eukaryota; kingdom Metazoa; phylum Arthropoda; class Insecta; order Coleoptera; family Lampyridae; genus Vesta; species Vesta saturnalis. Next base: position 1,713,648 of record JARFJB010001545.1, read on the forward strand.
GATGTAAATTTTGTCTTTATGTGTGTAAAACTGATGTAAATTCTAAATGTAATGTGATAACAATGAAATTACTTATATTAGTGGAACGTGAGTCTGCAATATCACGAGAATTCATACATACCAAAGCAACTTGACTTATATATGTAATAGTAAACTAAGCTTTTACGATCTGTTCGGAGGGACAGGCTCCATCTAGAAGTACATTAGTAGTGTGAAGAAAATAGAATTAATATTTGCAGTAAGTAATTTAATTCGTAACTGCAGAAAGAAATAACTGTCTTAATTAGGGCCCAACAAATTTGGACAAGAGTTAACACACGATCACTCAAAGAGAATTTGACTACCCTTCATCGAAGAATTGCTCGACATGATAAGCTTTAGAGAGCCTTTTATTGATTTTCAGCAGAATATATTCACATTAAGGACAAAGTTAGTATCAGGAGGCATCATACTATCTGGATCAGAAAGAGTAAAATCACGAGTAAGGGGAGGACCAAAAAGCACATGATCACTTCCAAATAACCAATAACCAATTATTTCATGTTTAGCAGATCTAATAACGCAACAAATTTTTGCCAAATTCGCATTTGACTTACAATGATTTTGATTGATGTAAGAATATATCATCGATTTAAGAACTCGATAATTTGTTCGTTAGACTTTGCTTGTGGGCAAAATTTAACGTTAAAGAAAACTGTAGCGCATATTCGACACAAACTTGGGTGAATATCTTGCTGCTAAATTGCACGCCATTATCACTAATGATGCTGAGAAGCACCAAACATGAGAAATATATTATCGTCAAGTAAACGACAAGCAGTAGCTATACGGAGACAGAAAAATACGCAATTTCAGAAGGAATGTCCTTTAGACAACAGGAAGATGACCAACGATGTCTGTACACAGTACTTACCAAAAGCGAGTAGGTTTGGTTCTTGAGGCTAGAAATCGAGAAGACGGAGCATATTGCTGAAACTTATGGGCGGAACTAATAGTATGACGATAGGAGGATCATGTTGTTCCGAAATAACTCGACTATGTGGTTCTTTAAGAAGAACGATATATCAGCCATCAGAAAAGGATTCGGAAAAAAAAAAGAAATACGCATGGGTTTATAGAGGAAACCATTCTTAACACATCCCAAAGAAAATTGTTTATGAAACGAAGAAACGAAACGGAGAAGATTCAAGTGCCAAGGATCTTTAATCGTCAAAGCACATCCAGCTGAACGATCAGGATTTTGTAATTTATTCAACCACATAAATGAATAGTGAACAATAATAATAGTGAGCTGAGATAGCCAGATACACTTTCTCTGTAGTGGAGTTTATTATAATCCGAAAAGTGACCAAAAGAAACTAAACTTGATTTCAGAAGATTAATACTTTTCCGAGAAGGTTAACTAAGAAAAACGAGATACTAAAAGAAGTCAATCGAAATTCTTAGTTATGCAAAAAGTAGTGACACATCAAAGTGATTCTTTAATTTTAAGCTTCACATTTTATTTATCTAACGCAATAATTTTAAGTAAAATTAAAAGACATAGACAGTTGAGCTCAAAAGTGTAAACACTAGCGTATCTAAAATGATAATAGTCTTATCTCAACCAAACCGGTATTCATCTCTAAAGTTAACAGTAAAGAAAAATAAACGCTCAGGGCAAAGACGCAATCCCAAATAAAAATTAGATACTCATACACATAAAATACAATCTAGATTCAAATTATTTATACAGAAATCTAAATACGACGGCTGAAGTTGAGTCAACGAGTTTACAAGTTTGAAGGTACAAGACCCACAGCAAATGTACTGTCAATGTCAACTGACAGATAAAGAAACAAGTACATATTGACTAATTTATTAAATACATGTTATACACACAATACACGAAAAAATTTTCATATTTTAGATAACGTGCAACTGGCAAGAATAATCAAATAGTTCAACGATATTCAACATACGAACTACACAATTTCCACTGGTGGTAACGGGTAGTGTATCTTGAGTAGTAACGTGCACAGCTGTTGAGTACGTATGCAAAATAAAAAAGAGGAAATGGGAATAGAAAGGGGAGGGAGTACCTCAACTAGCAGCTAGAGGGCACGTGGATGCGTTGGGAACATTGAGGTGAGAGAGAGAAAGGAAAGAAAGTATATATGTAGAATTAAGGACAGAAATTTGGACGCCACGAGTTTTTAAGTAATACAAAAAAAGAGCACTTTTCTCAAAACTCGAAACAGGAAAAGTAACTCTCAACACGGAGTAGTAATTATACAATGAGATAGGTAGTTGGATAGGTTTCCTGTAAAGGAAGGTTATACATACACAAATTTTATATAGATAGAAATAATCGACAAAATAGTACCAAAAACTCTTATTCAAATAATATAATCCCCAAAAGTAGCTAAAGGTTGCGATTAATCTTTGTTTAAATTAAAAAGGTAGTACCTGCAGTAATTCACTGTAATACAATAAAGAATGAAATGAAGCATTAAACGTACACGTCAAAAGAACTATGAACCTGAATATCTAAGGTAATAATTAAATTAAAAGTCTAATTAAATTAAATTAGGATGATCCTAAGCTAATGAAGTTTAAACTTAGAATATCTTTTTAGCAAAACAAGAAAAGTTATATTTATATTAATATCAAAATTTCCATTGCTAATTCAAATGCGCAGGCCACCCAACAAAAAACAAAACACTTAAAGGTATTGTACAATGTACAATAATAAAAACCAAACAATAAATTAGTTAAACAATAGCAGTCAATTATCCCAATGGAACATTATATATACCAACAATAATGCATAGAGCTCGACGATAAATGCATTTACCTGTGGATAACCTATGTTTACAGAAAGCAATAATATCTATGAATAAATCGAAATGGTGTAATATTGACTTTGTTTTAAAAATAATGCAGATAACTATATTAAATTTTAAAGTGAAATAATTGTTTTAAGCGAAACTATGACAAGGTAAAGCAAGCTGTACATTTACGGAATTTAAAAGTGTATTTGCATTCACACACAAAGGCATATAATTATAACTGAGCTTTGGAATTCATCCTGTTGTCGGAGTTAGTTGCAGATCTTCGTGATATTGAACAGTATTAATTAAGGCACTTTCCAGTCAACGTGACATTTCACCAAAAGTGAGAAATACTTAGCAATTTAACCAATTGTGCATGTAGTTATTGAACGAATAAAAATATATTTATGGTTGTCTGAGTTATCTCTAAGGTAAAGTAATAGTAGAAGTAAACGTAGAAACAGACGTAAGAGTAAAAGTAGAACTAGAAGTGGAAGTTGAACCTTTGTAATTTATTAAAATAAGACATGAGTAATCCCTTTGAATACATTACCCTCACGAGGTTCACAAAGAGGAAATTCCGAGAAAAACTTATGTTCATAACCAAAGTTTAGATATCGAAATATTTGAAGTACTTTCTGTAAAATATGTAATTTTAAATTAGAAGGTTACTGTGGTAATGGCGAAAAGTAAAGAAATTTTTAAACACGAAAAAAAAGGAAGCGAGGCATACCTGACGTTTTAACATTCAAATCCGCACGATGCGCAAGAAATAAACGATACTAATTAATCATTTCCCATAATAAGGAATATAAATATACATCCGACCTTAGTCGATGGATCAATCCTAACCAGAAAATTATTAGATTCCTCTAGGACTTAAAACGTGGCTTGCACCAACAACTCTGAAAAGACAGGAAGAAGAAACGTTCTTTTTGCTAACTTAATAAATCACTAGAAATTCTAATGTGACCAACTGTCACCAGTAGTTTTAAATTCTAAAAATGTGTGTTAAGTAAGAATGGCCATCAACAATTTTGAATATTAAACGGTTTAATTTAGGAAAATAATTTAATTAAATAATAGCAACAGCAATGACCAAACGATTGTAATAACTATGTGCTTAAATAATGTAACATCCGAAATAATGGACGTTACAGAGTACTAGGACAATCGACAGGTGTCTGGGGAGATACTAGCAATAGCAGTGTATAGATTATCAGTTAACGTTTGCAGTAAGTAATCGTAAACGTAGCCAGAAAGTGACTGTGTAATTTCAGAAACAACTGTTCTTCTCAGAAACAACACAATCATAGGCGGGTTATAACGTTGATATCATCAGTGGAACAAAAAAAGTAGAGAACATAATCTAAGATAGATTGATTTGTAATTAGAGCAAATGTAATAAATTATCTACTAACAACATGTACGACAGGTGTTACGAAGAGAAACTTTGCTTATGAGACAAGCTCATTGAATAAATAGTATTGTGGATTGTATTCCAATTTAATTTTGAGTTGTTTGATTAATACTAGAGGTAGAAATGTTCAAGCACATGATTTTCAATTAACCACAGTTTTTGAAAAAATCTCGTATCAGAAATTTAGGTTTCCGATTACCACTAAATGTCGTCAACTTAAGCTAGAATGTATAATTATGTTTTATGTTAATTGCAATGTAGAAGTAACGAAATAAAGGTATAAAACGATGGTTTAAATATATATGTACAGGGTTATTACAAATGATGTTCCCGATTTCAATTATAAATATTACTGGATTAACCTGTTTTAAGACCAGTTCAGTTGGTACCACTGGAAAGAAAAACTCATAAAGTTTTGTTTACATTGATTTAAGTAGTATCAGCTATTTGTTAAAGTCAATTGTTGTCAATTGTGTAATGGCTGAATTTGAAGACAGGAAAGCATTTTATGTGTTGGATTTTCACATCAACCAATCAGTTATTAGTGTGCAACGTTACTTTAGAACCAAATTTAATGAAGATCCTCCTAGCAGTCACAAGTTGTAACAACCTTTTTTTATGGTTGTATTAAAAAGTACATTAATTTAAGAATCGTTCATTTATTTGGCGTAATATTAGAAAAGTTTTTAATTATTAATATGTAGAATTGAGAATGGCAATTTAATTGGCATTTCCTAGAACATATTTTTGGGATATAATATCTTTTGGATTTATATTATTGTATCCGCGCAAGCGTGAAGACTTTTAGAGGGAAATACACTTGAGTTATTCTGAAAGCTTTTTTTTTAATTCACTTAATGCTGAATGTTACAGCTATAAGCATGATTTTTACTTAATTTTTTATATATTGGTGCCATCAGATTTTGGTGGCACTTACTTTTTCTTAAGTACTTTTTTTAAGTACTCACTTTGCAATTATTTTACTCATATTTTTTAATGCATACTTTTATATGGCATTTTTATAATATATTTTTAATGGCACGTATAAGTCAGTAATTTTACTATTCTATTAATTTAAATGGCAAGTTTTACTTGAATTACATTTACAACGCAAGTTACCAATAAATTTGGCGAATTAGACTTCAAGGAAATTCCATATTTTAAGGATAACTACGCAAGACATTGACCTCACCAGATGAACCATTCTGCTTCATAGTTACCAGATACAGTGTATGTACATAACCGTTAAAAGGTAATGTTTTTTTTATATAATTTAGTATAGTTTATGACTTCTGATTTTTTTACGTTTTCAATCATATATTAAATAAACTTATGTATAACTTGTTATTTTATTTTCATTTGTGTTAATTTGTTTATTAGTATTCATTAACTAGGTTTTGTTGTTCCTATATAGATATATATAAAAAAAAACATGGCGCTCGAGATTTTATTATTTTTTTCATAATTTTTTGATAACATTTTTGGAATTAAGTGAAAATAATTAAGCAGAAAAGAAGCAACTAGCATTTCAGGTAGGTTAATTAAACTCTAAATTAGAACCCTCCCATATTCATCTACCGATGAGCCGACGGCAGTAGCGATTATTATTTGGTAATTTTTTATATTAATTAAATTATTTGATCAATTACGAATGGTATATTACATCATCGCTTTTTTAATTAATGTTACAATTTGACGCCTTTTAATAATTGTTGTTATACTTTGGCTTAAGTTAAGGTTATAAAGTGGTACTTGAATTTTAAGAGAAATTGGTGCATTTGTAAACAGAAATCAGTCTGTAAGCAATGGCGCTGTAGAGCAGGTAAGGGAAAGTTTTACGCGTAGTCCACAGAAATCTACTGTTAAATGCAGCAAACAGCTTGGTATACCACAGTCAACAGTTTGAAAAATTTTACGTAAACGTATAAATTTCAAGCCTTACAAACTTCAGCTTCTTCAAGCATTAAAACCAACTTTCTTTTTGTGAGAACATGTAGGCATTGATGGAAAATTAAAACTATGTAAAATGTTTAGTCTTTAGTGATGAAGCCACATCCCACTTGTGTGGTACCGTGAACAGACATAATGTCATAATATGGGGTTCGGAGAACCCACACACCTACATCGAGCACTTACACTCCGAAAGTTAATTTGTTTTGTACTATCATTTACAACAAAGTGTACGCACCTTTTTTCTTTGTTGGACAAACAATAAATGAAATAAATCTTGGACATGATGACGGAATGGCTTCTACCGAAATTAGAACAAGAACCCCTAAACTTCATTCTGGACTTCAAAATCGGGTGCCTGGGAGATGAATCGGCCATGCAGATCCAAGTGATGGTGCACTCTTGAACTGGCCTCCAAGATCTCCGAACATTACCCCCTGTGATTTTTTCTTGTGAGGATACATCAAACATAAAGTGTATACACCACCAGAAAGCATACCTGAGATCCAACAACGGATTACCAGAGCTATCGAAACAATCGACCTGAACACTCTTAACAAAGTATGGCAAGAGCTTGATTACACGTCGTATCACAAGGGGTTCCCATATGGAACATTTATAATTCTTGGCATCTGGGATGAAACTTTTTAAGTTTTTCTTAAAATGTAACCATTTTATTTTTTTGTATGATAAATAAAACTAGATTTATGTGCACTTGAAATCATGAACATCATTTGTAATAACCCTGTATATATATATATATATATATATATATATATATATATATATATACATTTTTTAAATGGAACACCTTGTATGTTATTACAAATTTGAATTCTCACGTTCAAGAGCTTTTCAAAAATATACGGTCTTACTAGATTATACAGGGTATTTTATAGGATATTTCCAATAGTGTACAAAAACTATCCCTAATCTAAATCTAGTAATGTGTCAAGATTTTTTCATTTGGTTAATATTGTGAGGTTATTAGGTTTTTTATAAAATAGGTTAGATTGGTATTTCGTATCTCTTGTAATACAGAGTGAAGTAAAACTCGGACTAAAGAATATCTCAAAATTTTTAAATGGAACACCCTGTATATTGTATTGTCATTTGTTAGCGATTGCACTAATCATTCAAACGATACAGGGTTTGTATGGTCAATTTGATTAAGCAGAATGAATGTCATTAAAACTGTAAAAAAAAACAATTCAATCAAACATTTTAAAATAAAACGCTCTGTACAGCTATTTTTTTTTTCATTTTAACAAATGTTCAAAATTATCTTTTACTACATTTTCGTTAAGTTAACGTAAGTAACTGTAACAAACAAATCTTGTACATACGGATAAGTGGATTACATATATTAGAATAAAATACTTACCTTTTTTTGGGATTTTTTAAGAATAACTAGGTCATAAAATTAAATATTATTAAACTGCCTCAAAGATGACAAACCAGAACACTCTCTACGACGAAAGCTAACAATGAAATTTGCCAGCCAAAAAACACATTTAACAAAATTTAATCGAGTTAAGATGTAAGTGTAAAGTTGTGAAAAACTTCAATTTTAAAATGATAGAAGCATTCACAAATCCAAACATTACATCAAATAAAATAACCCAGATTATGTTATTGAAGCGCTTTCTAAAGGAGGAAATTTTGCGATAACACCAAGAGTAATACCTTTTGAAGATATAATTTCCAACATCGAAAACTCCATTAGATTATTACCTTTTGATGCTGCTAATGAAGTTAGATATAACACCGTTAACATATTACGTAAAACAAAACCTCCAAAGAGCAACTTATCCTTTCGTCAACGACATGCTTTACTTGATCTTAAACGCAATGAAAGTATTATAATATTAAAATCAGATAAAGGTAATGCAACTGTTATATTAAATATGAACGATTATAACACTAAGATAGAACAATTGTTGGGACCAGAAACTTATCGTGAAATACCAAAAGATCCAACAAAAAAGTTTCTTTTAAAAACTAAAGAGCTGATTAAATTATAATCTATTCCTGAAGAAATAAAGAAGAAACTATCTAACTCTGAAGCTATTTCACCAAAACTATATGGTTTACCAAAAATTCATAAACCTAATATTCCTTTAAGGCCTATTGTTAGTGCAATTGGTTCTCCTACATATAACCTTGCAAAACATCTTACATTGTTATTACAACCTCATATAGGAAAAACACCCCATTACATTAAAAATTCTGCCGACTTTGTTGAAAAAATGCATAGTTTCAAAATTGAAGAGGGTGATATAATGGTTAGTTTTGATGTTGTTTCACTTTTTACAAAAGTACCTCTAAAAGAAAATATTGAATACATTGATCATCTTTTTCCAAAGGACATAACCATTCTTTTTCAGAACTGTCTTACTACAACTTATTTTCAGTGAAATAGTAAATTTTATGAACAGATTGAAGGTGTAGCAATGGGTAGAAACATTAACGTTACAAAATACACCTAAAAAACCTTCAGTTTGGTATAGATATGTAGATGACACATTTGTTATTTGGAGACATGGAGAAGAAGCACTGCATGAGTTTTTGGCTTTTATAAATGGTATACATCCTAGTATTCAGTTTACCATGGAAAAAGAAACTAATGGAAGTTTACCATTTCTTGACATATTAATATCTAAAAATAATAATTCACTATCTTTTAAGGTTTACAGAAAGCCGACACACACTGATAGATACCTTCATAAATTATCCAACCACCATCCACGTCAAAAAATTAGTTCTTTAGTAGGATCGAGCAAAACGAATTTGTGACCCTGAATTTTTGAATGATGAATATAAATATTTAAGAAAATCCTTACAAGATAATGGATATTTACTTACAGATATTAATAATGTTATTACACCTTCTAGGCGTAACCTTAAAGAAAAACCAGTTCTTAATGTTGGTACTGCTTTTTTTCCTTTTATAGCTAATGTTACAAATAGAATTGAGAAAATCCTAATCAAATATGGCATTAGGACTATTTTTAAATCTACAAGAAAAATTAAAGAACATTTAAGATCACCTAAAGATGTGTCAAACCCTTTATCATCTTCCGGAGTGTATAAGTTATCTTGTTCATGTGGAAAAGTATACATCGGGACCACAAAACGTAGCTTTGATACAAGACGCAAAGAACATATGAGATTTTGTAGATTGGGTCAACCAGAGAGGTCTGCTGTGGCTGACCATGCCCTGAATAATCTAAATCATGACATTCAATTTGACAATATGGAAATATTGTCAAGACAAACCCATTATTATGTTCGTTTGCAACGTGAAGCTATTGAAATATATAAACACCCGAATAATTTTAATAGACAAGAAGAAAATCTCCGTTTAAATAGGTTTTGGCATCTTATAATTAAAAAAGAGCATAATGATACGCCTTGATTTTAATTTGTTTTCAACTTTTGGTATGTCTAGGTTTTTTTGCTGTTTTTCCTAGACCTTGAAGCAAATGCTTTACCAATTATATGTTAAATTACCACAGCACTATAATTTAACATAAGTAGTTGAAATTAAATTAAAATTAAAAATTACAAAGAACGTTCGGCATTGTGCTTTTCATTGTTAATAACACTTCCAATTATTGATAAAGATTTGTTAGATTTAACTGGGTTATTTTATTTGATGTAATGTTTGGATTTGTGAATGCTTCTATCATTTTAAAATTGAAGTTTTTCACAACTTTACACTTACATCTTAACTCGATTAAATTTTGTTAAATGTGTTTTTTGGCTGGCAAATTTCATTGTTAGCTTTCGTCGTAGAGAGTGTTCTGGTTTGTCATCTTTGAGGCAGTTTAATAATATTTAATTTTATGACCTAGTTATTCTTTACTAAAAATTTTATAGTTGGCTTTATGTTTCCCAAACTGTTATACTAATAGCAGGCTTATGTTTATGTTTTAATTTTTCAAATTTGACAAAATTGTTTACTACATCTTTAACAATTTTTTACAATCATTACTACTGACGAAGATAACTGTAAGTGTTATCGAAACGTTTAGATTGTACAATTTAAAGTACACCATTAAAAAATCCCAAAAAAGATAAGTATTTTATTATGAGTGTTAATGGTGAAAGTTTACATTTTCATACATATATTAGAAGTTCGTAGAAATGAATATTAGGTATGATAAAGATGCACTATCCAACTAGTCTAATGTAATACAAAAAATGTAACCAAAATATCTGGGAGAAAAAGAAAAGAACAGTGGCAGTAATAAACAACTTTTTTAAAATAAATATATTTAATATAACTTATATTCGTGTCGCTTCATAAATTTATTTGTTGGAGTACGTCATTGGCACTCATTTTTTGCTTGTTAATATTGCTGTCGAATACACCATATTGAATTTTCGCGAGAGTAATGGAATCTGTGGTAGTAACTTTAAATACATTTATCTTGGAAATGGTGCAGTTTAGCAACTTGCGACAAGTATACCTTTTATAAAGCTATTATTATGAAACTTTAAAAAGTTACTCATTATATCAATTTTTTTACATACCAAACAAATATGACAACGAGAATGCAACATATAGGTTGCTGCAAGCGCCCTCTGTACTTTACACAAAAATTGATTTCACAGACGTGTTCAGCTAATGCAAAAACCTATAAAAACCAACTTTCAATTAAATAACTCAAAAAATGAATGGGTTAGCGTAAAAAAATAGAAAACAAAATAAATCTTTAAAGGCCCGTCTGTCCTTAAAAGAGCAACTTGGTACTAAGATAAGTTAACTTAAATCGGTATATTTTAATCCACAGAAGGTGCAGTATAGCCCATTCTTTTCAGAACACCCTGTAGATCATCTAGAACAAACCAATGTATTGGAATTTGTCAATTCTTTCTAATTCTTTACTTTAATGATTCAGTAAAGTAAACAAACTCATGTTTTTGCTTAAAACATATTAAATGTAAAAATTTCGTTTTTTTGTAGAATCGCAGTAAGTCAAAACTGCGAACAAGTAAATAAATTACTGCAAAAAACCTCATTGCTTAACTTATTGTGAGCAATATCTCTAATACCACTTCTACCAACACATAAACTCTAGAAAAAGAAAATACTAATACGATTCTAAAGTGGAAAATATAAATCAGACACAACATAGAAGAGAGAGCTAATTTTACAAAATATTTCTAACAATAAATGATATACGAAAGTAAAATGGAACAAACAAGAATATAAAGTAAAAAAGTTAAACAGTTTTCAAAAACTCAAATGATATAAATCTTACATACAAGATTACGCATAGTTTAATAAAGGTATTAGAAATAAAATATGATATTCTAAATTAGAAAATTTTACAATTTCAGGTTATAATTTTTTTTACCCTGTGCAGTTGACTAAACATAGACGATTATAAGGATAAATTATTATACGTTGTCAACGCCATCTGCACCTTTACTCCCTTAAGCGCGACAAAAAATACGTTATTGAATGGACGTAAATTCATTTACACCAATTAACGACCTAAAATTTAATTAAATTGGGTAAATGTTTTGCTTAAACTCAAATTAAAGATAATTACAAAGAGAAAATATTGGTTAATTAGCGTAAAAGTTTCTAAATGTATCATTTATACATTTCCTCGTTTATTCACTGAAAAACGTTTCTGGTTTGTTTGTGTTATAATCATGAGGATTAACTAAATTTGTAAGTGCTCAAAACGGAGTAGATCCTTTACATCAGAATTAAGAACCTTTCATGGATAATTATAAACTATTTTGAATGCAACAATACGTACAATGTACTGTTAACTGAATGATAATAATTATGTAAGTATTTGTGGTTTACATTATAATTATGAATATAATCCTAGCTTCATCAATTATTGTTACAAAATTTAAATCCATTTGTGACAGACAAATTCAAATCGTTATTTTTCCGGATTCTAGTAGCATAGTTATATTGTGGTTCAGATAAGAACTGAATTTTTAATTTCAACAATCGCCAAATCCCATTTGCTGAAAATAGACACTACAACAAGAAATATCGATTCACGACACAAGCAGGGATTGGGATAAAACAAACAAAAAGTTAAGTAAATTAAGTAACAAAATACACCAAAGCTTAAAGGAAATTCTGGAACGTCTGACACACCTCCAGAAAAGACGGATTCCAGTATAAGAACATATCGAGCATCGAGAAAACTATCATCAGCGTGGACAACGACATAGGAATCGATGACACGATGTTATAACAACAGCACAACCACTGAAAAAGAATATTACAGAAGATGAGCTCTTCAAACGATAAACAACAAGGGCAACCTGATTTTACCAGCAAAAAAAGGAGAACTATGATAGAAAGAAACTAACATTACCTCAACATACATGAAAATAGCAATGGATACAACATCTTACCTAGAAAAGACTAAGAGATAAAAAATAGCAGCATCAACGAACAACACACACGCGCACGCCCACACGCACACGCACGCGCACACGCACACGCACACGCACACGCACACGCACACGCACACGCACACGCACTGTCAGGGTATTTTGAACACCCTGTATACGTAGTGGTTAATTTTGTTTGTAATTCTATTCACTTAGTTAGATTCCGTATGTATATTTTTTTGTTTGAGAGCTTACTGTCGATAATGAATGAATTTGTTTAACGTGTGTTGCGACCTTTAGGGAAGGTGTATGGCGAGCTTTAGTTTTTTTGTTTGTGAATTATTATTCCGTAATTTAGGTTGTTTTCCTTATTATTCCCCGTTTATTGAATGTTGAGTAACGTATTATTTGTATATAAGTGTAAATAACGTTTATTTCCTTAAAATTTAAAGAAAGAGTGTAGATTTATATGTATATGATGTCATGCTGGCGACGCTTAATTATAGTGGTTCAGGGTAATATTGAGTATGTTGGTTTTAAGTCATAGAGATTGAATGTGGGACTGATTGTTTGTACTTAAATAAAAACATAGAGATATTTTTCGCGTTAAGTCTGCTGCGTTTGAGATTTTGGAAATTACCGAGTCCTTACGGACGAAAACGAAGTTTGTGTTGGAGATACCTTATCTTCTCCTTCCGTTTTTTTAATTGGTGGAATTAAATTAGATAAGATTTTTTTGTGAGTAATGGGATTCAAAATTCCAGATGGATTTTTGGTAATAATTTGCTTGATTCTGAAACTGACTGCGCTCTCAAGTAGTATTACGGTGACGTTTGTTGTTACGCTTTAAGGGGTGGTTTAGAACGTTGATGTATTGGACCTTTCGGTGTTTAACGAACGAACTTTTTGTGTAGTAAGGGTAGTTAGCTACTTCTGAAGAAGACCTGTAAAGGGATTTTATTAAAATTGTTCATTCGCCAGAGGATTATGCCTAGTGCCGATTTCGATTTTACGTAATCACGTCACCTAGAGGTCATCGTCGTGTTATATTAGTGCTTCGGTGAACTCATTGGTTTATATCGCTTTTGCGGATTTAAAAAAACATTAACATTCTTGTAGTGCCTCTTAATTACCGTGCAGAGCGTGTTGAAATATAAAGAAACTCGCAATATAATAAAATTATAGTTATTTAAATAAAATTAATAACCTTTTGGATTGTTAATGTGAATAAAACTATTTAAAAGATTAAAGTCAACAAGCAAGTTGAGCGCACAAATTATTATTTTAAAAGAAGTTTTTAATTTATGCAGTAACATTTAGCGAGATTCAATCAAGGAATCGTTTGTGTATAAAAGAACAATAGTCAACATTTCATTCATCATTTGTCAGAGCAGGGAGATTTCATTTCCGTTATAGCAGTAACCGATCACCTGGTTCGCTTTCATTTGTTGTAACACAGGAGAGGTGTAATTCTAGACATTAAGGTAATATAATATTGTTTTTTTATTGAATATTTTCAAGATTTTTTTGTTTCGAACTATTTTTTTTCTGTTAACGAAGGTTTGAAAGCGGTGTCGTCTTTTTGTTAAATTAAGTTGTTTAAGTTGTTGTTTTAAATTTATTTAGTGTAATTAATTATAGTTCTGACGCTCCGCCTTCACACTTTGTTAGTTATTTTACTGTTAAAGGGCAATTGGCCCTGTAGTAGTGTGGTTATATAATCCACGAAATATATATATATATATATATATATATATATATATATATATATATATATAAACCATTTAGAACGGCGTTAAGCAGCATTCTGTCGCCCATTAAGTATTTTTTTTTTGTTTATATTTATCCTTTTTTATTATTTTATTATAGCTTTGTTTAGGTTTTATAAATGTGTTTTAATTCTGTGGAAACCCTTTTGTGTTACATAAATGTTTTTTTGTAAGTTTATGAGCGTAAATTTTAACGTCACGAAGTTAGTTTTTTTTTGTTTTATTGAGTAATAGCGTTAATAATATTTAGTGTTTTATTTGATTTTTTAGTTGAGTATTAATTCATTTAGAGTGCATTCTATAGCTTTTTTTTGTTGTTTTGTTTTAATTATTATTTAATGCCTTATTATTTATACTGAGGTGTAATAACGTAACTTTATTGAGTGTTTACCACGCTTTTATTTGACAGGCGTGTAGTGCGATTTTGAAGCCCTATTTCAGGTGGTTTGCTGAGTTGCTGTCCAGCACACCTGGAATTGATTGCGGATAGGTAAGCGTATGTTTTTTGTATGTTTAGACACGGTATGTACTCGTAATTTTGGCACAACGTCCCTTATTTTGACTACTAAACATTCTGGCGCCCAAAAAACCGACTGATTTCGTCTTCATCCCCTATTTTGACTTACGTACGATCTACTATTCTGGATGTGCAAAATTTAGCAACATCATACCCACACCCAACACGCTGACTAGTCGGGGCAAAAAGGCCAATTTATCTGTAATCCCGTTCTACCACCCGTTTATACCGTTACAGCACACGCACACGCACACGCACACCCACACGCACACGCACGCCCACACGCAAACGCACACCCACACGCACGCATACGCAAGAGTTGTGTGTTGATATTTTTATGTTACTGCATCCATTGGCGCTGTAAAATTTCCGCAATTTGTTTTTGTAAATTATCCAAAAATCTATCGCTTGTATCGAAAAAATGCAAGAGAGAAAAAAAAATTTTTAGTTGTTACGTCTGAAAATGTGATATGTAGTTTCATACAATGTGAAAAATTTTTTAGAATAATTGGTTGCATGTAGTCGACTACAGCGGTTCTGGTGCTTACACTTAAACAATATTAATAAGAAGATGTGTTAGCACTGGATAAATGTCTGTACCAAATATGAATACTTTACACCACATCGTTCTAGATAAATTGAAGGAAATATGGCTTGGCTCTACAACATTTAAGACCCTGTTACTCCTCAGGGGTGCAACTTTGGTCTAAGCTACATTTAGTACATTCGCCTTATTTTTTCATCTAGGTACACTGGGAGTATTTAACTTTCATGTATTTGGTAATCGTCTCGGAGGTTCTGTTCCTGTTTCTCAATTTCGATAGCCTTTTTATCGCGCTTTTGATGTTGCTATCATCCTGGTATTTTCGAACGCAATGGTGTCATATGCTGTCGACGTGGATGTCTTCCTTTTTGTGTTCCTCGCGTCGAACGTTGATCCTCTTTGGTTGTCCTATGTATGCCTGATCACGTGTGCTCCAAGGGATAGTGTAGACGCCTCACTCCTTCAAGTTAATTTTGGTTTTCGGTGTTGGCAGAACTGAAGTTAGCTTTCAGTTCGTATTGAACGTTGCTGTATGCTGTGTTTGTTGAACATTTTCGCAATTTTGTCTGTTGTTGGTTTAAAGAACAACAATTAACTTGGAGGAAGAAAGAGAGTACACCATCCCCTGTGGAACACGTGACGTGAGGACCACAGAAAGGCTATGAAAGGGAAGACAGATACATCGTTTGTAACGCAGCATATGGGCAGTACATCATACATCATAACGTTTGAAAGTACCAGGATGATGACCAACATCAAAAATCACGACAAAAAGGTATAACGCGCTCAAATGCTGAGGTATCAATTTTGGTACGACACCCGTCGTACTCGAGCACGCATACAGAAAAAAAAAGAAAGAGAACTGAGAGGGCACCACGACTAGCAAATCGTGCAATTAGAGAGCACTTGGATGCTTGGGGAACATCGAGGACAATTTAAGGGTGAGAGAGAGAGAAATAAATATATATATATATATATATATATATATATATATATATATATATATATATATATATATATATACAGCGTTTCCACGAAAGTTCTTTACAAATGGAATTTTTTGTTATTAATTATTGGACAAAAAAATCTTTTTTCTCAAAAAGTTCTGCTTAGTTCAAAACTACTAAAACACCAAAGAAAACTTTTTTCGATCTAAACCTATACGGGGGAAATCAAAAGGTTTTATTTTACTAAGAATACATAGTATCCATAATAACCAAAATTATACTAAAACTAGGTAACTAATCTATTTATATTATAAAAAAATTAGTTTTAAGTAAATCAATTATTCAGAATTCAACATATCCTCCATATCTTTCCATACAAAGAACAGCTCTTCTTCCAAAATCCTTCACTGAATTTCTGATCATTGCGCCAGGAATTTGGTTCATTTTTTCAGCGATAATCCTTTCCGAATGGTCCATATCTTGAAAAGGTCTTTCAGAGTATACCCTTTCTTTGAGATAGCCCCACATCGAGGGGTGTCAAATCGGGTGATCTGGCTGGCCAAGGGTTTGCAGAATATTTTCCAATCCAGCGTCCTTGAAAGGATGTGTCCAGGTATTCGTTTATAATTCTGGAGCTATGGCATGGGGCCCCGTCATGCTGATATCATAAAGTGGATCGAATATGCAAAGGAATTGCATGCAGAACATCAAAAATTTGATTATTCAGGAATTGGTAATATGTCTCCGAAGTGAGGTTATGTCGAAAAAAATAAGGTCCAATTATTTGATTATTAAAAATGCCAGCCCATACATTGGTCTTGAATGAATGCTGATCACGGCATTCAACCACAAAGTTGGGATTTTCAGAACTCCACCAACGAGTATTTTGGGAACACATAACTCCGTTAGATGTGAACGTTGCTTCATCAGTGAAAAGTATTTTTGTAGCAAAAAACGGATCGTCTTCTAACATTCCTTGAAACAAGGCACAAAAATTTAATCGAGATATAAAATCCCTATCTTTGAGAGTATTAACAAATTTTGGTTTGTAAGCATGAAATTTGTTACATCTTAAAATTTTCGAAATTGTTGATTTACCTACATTATTTGGTAACATTTGCGAAATCTGTTTTAAGGAAGTTTCCACAACGGCTTGCATGATTTGTAACTGATTTTCTTCGTGATTAACTCTTTGCGCATGGTTTCTCCTGAAGTTATTATTAACAGACCCAGTGATTTTAAATTTAACAATGACATTTCTCGCAGATACATGTGAAATAGGATTTTCCGGGTGCCTGTTATTGAATATCACTGCAGCTTCTCTGTACGTTTTGTAATTATCACCAACAATTAACACTAATTCTATGTTTTCTTCTAAACTTAATTTTGTAGGCATTTTGTTTTCAATAACCGATTTGTGAGATATCAATTTACTTGACATTTACTAACGGACATTATTTTATTTCCCCAGCCTACTGCAGGACGCATGAAAATCATACTGATCCCAAAGAGAGTTGAGGACCACGTTTAAATCTAATTTTCAATATTGAATTCTGATTTATTATTCTGAATAATTCATTTACTTAAAAATAATTATTTTTGTTAATAAAAATTGATTAGTTAAATATTTGTGTACTATTTTGATTATTATGGATAATGTTTATTTTTAGTAAAATAAAACTTTTTGATTTCCCCCGTATAGGTTTAGGTCAAAAACAGTTTTCTTTGGTGTTTTAGTAGTTTTGAACTAAGCAGAACTTTTTGACAAAAAAGATTTTTTTGTCCAATAATTAATAACAAAAAATTCCATTTGTAAAGAACTTTCGTGAAAACGCTGTATATATATATATATATATATATATATATATATATATATATATATATATATATATATATAATAGGAAAGAATCAACTGGGCGCCACTTCGTTTAAAATAGAACAGTCCCTAAACTACGAAAAGGGAAGTGAAACTGTAAGAGAGAACACGTACAATTACATAGGTGTAATAACAAGTAGAACACACAATAGTCAATATAACACAATGAAGGCCAAATAAATAGTTATATTTACCAAATTAAAAGAGAAGTAAACAGGAGATATATTACTCTCAGATTAAAATAAATATGGTCATGTTTCTAACTAAGCCATTATCTAAATAAAAAATACTTCTGAAAGTAAATTTTAAGTAAAAGACTACGGTAAATCAACAAAATTCCCGTTTTAATACATCATGGTCGGCCACCAACCTTACCGATATGAACTATCGTAAATTTACTACTCGACTGAATACATTTTTTTTGCAAAGCAGTGATCATTCCGTTACCTCATACAAGGTTATAAAGACCCTTTGTTCTTATTTTATGATAAAAAAATTTAAGTAAAATCTAAAATTAAGAGAACACGGTGATTGTGAATGTTGTGCAATTAGTGCAACATAAAATCATTTAATCATTAATCAATTTATGATCGTACGACTTGGGCTCTTTATGATGTAGCCCTTAACAATATTAACATAAACGAATTTTAATACTTAGCTTGAAATAGCTTCCGCAGGTATGAAGAACATATAGCGACGAATATTGGCTTCACAAAGGAGTATATAGGCAGTCGAGCAGCAGGTGGTTAGCATACACCCAAATGATGGTTAACATGTGGTTAGAGAATGCCCACACGATAGTAAATATGTGGGTAGAATATATTCCAACGAAGGTTAAAAAGACCACGTAAAGTCAAGACATATATTCGTCGAAACGCATTAACAGAAGCAAATCCATAAAGCCAAAGCTTTCTTATTTCAATCACGAGAACCACCCTTTACCAGAAATGCAATTGAATTTGTCAGCGTAAAAATCAACCTTCCCATTTCGGAAATCTCGTTGGAGAAATAACTTCTTAAACACTTGTGGAACAAATATACTGAAAGTAAGGAAAAAAATCAAAAACACGATGGTATTTAATAGTTAACACGAAGTGCAACAAAGGACCATCTGAGAGGCCATCGAAAAGAAGGAAGGAAGTGGCCCACCTCCACCCCGGTTTGTCTCAGTCAAGCCGTTCACATTTCAGAATAGATCGAGCTAGGGGGTTGGTGCAGTGGTGGTGAAGGATACTCGGCGCATCACGAGTGATGGTATGTAGAATACAGCGACTCTTGATTAAAAGTGTGGTGCGTAGAGGGCCTACCTACCTACCTACCCATAAGCATGGCTAATTTCCAAGAAGACAGAATAAGGAGTTGAAAATAAAAGCAAAAGTAATATGTGCCGCTTCTACGGTGGTTTCAGGAGCAGAATCAAAATTCTGGGAAAAGATGGCCTGCTTAATCTGCTCCGGGGTGAGGTCAGCAGACACATTCATAATGGATATTCTGGGTAAGGCTTTTGCGAAACAGGAACAGAACCTCATCACACGAGACGATGCTCAAAAGATTGCCCTATACATGAAAGTTAATGCTCGCAAAACATCTCCTCACAAGCGAACTTTCACCCTCGCAAGAATCACCTACACCAAGAGCGCCAACAACAGAAAAAACAGCAAGCAACACCAAGAAAATGCAAAGGGAAAGGTAGCCGTAGTGGAAGTGGTAAAAATATACAACACCAACTATAAACAGGAGACCAGACAGCAGGGTATTGGTTCGATCTGAGTAACACAGAGCTGATCCAAGTAATTGGAGAGAATCTAAAGATGGCAAATAGGACTTTGCCGAAACGTCGCTTTTGTAGTGACAGAGGTCAAAGAATAGCTGGCATGGAAAGATACACTACCAATCTGAATACGCTATATGATACCCGAATTAAGGCAGGGTGGCGTCCAAAACATTATCCGACCAAACTTACTGTTCTATGGTAACTACAAAATTTTAGTAAAATCCGCAACTCACGACAAGCTAGTTGGCCCTTTCAATTGTTTGCCCGTTCGATGGTCTAATACCGTTTGAGTTCGTTACAGGTAATCAAAAAAATGTTGAAGGCCGCCAGCGCCACTTTAGACTTTGTAAAATTACATAGAAGAATTCTCAGTTATTAGCACTTATTACTTTTGATGAAGGTATATGATTGTGATTGGGTTTTTAAGTTACTCTACTTAGGTTTTTTTGGCGTAAGCGGTTTCTTACAAAGGAGCTCTTTTTCGTAGGTTGTAAAGGCTGACATACCTCCAGCGTAACGCCTTGCTTTTGGATTCTTAGTCACAGACTAAAAATAAGGGCGCCTTTTCTCTAAACTTACCTTAATTCCAGTAAACTCAAATTGTGAATTGACAATGAGCAAATTAATTGATTGTAATCATTTTGAATGTAACGCTTTTCGTAGTTAGTTACAAAAGAATAACTTCGACATAGTTAAAACCTGAAAGTACCTAAATGCATTTATCAATCGAAATTTAATAAATCACCTTTGTAAATGACATACTTCGGGTAGAGAATTTCATTAAAATTATTTTTGAATTAAAGTCAAAATCATTATCAGATACGTTTGTCAAGAGATTAAAAAAAAAGGCATATAAATAGTGTCGAAGTTAACTCTTACACCGCCTGTCAATAAATTTAAAAAAAACTTGAGTTTGAAACTAAATAAATCGAGTGCTTGTCGCTATAAAAAAACGATGTCTATTGAAAGATTAATGCTATCGGTTCAAAGTGAAACAAGATTTAAGCTCTTGGCAGGTTAAATCTTTATCACAGCAATTCCCTTTTGAATTTCCCATTACGTATTCATCATGTATAATTTAATTGTTCTAAACCCAAAAAGGACGTAGATATATACAAAGACCCTAATATTCTCTAATTTTATCCGGAACAAAAAGATGCGAACAAACTTAAAACGCTTACAATGTCAGTACCCTAATAACATTATAACCAGCCTTAGTAATTTAGCTCAGAAAAGAAGTGAACGAGAGGGTTTCAACCTCACGCACCCACACACAAAAAAAATAAAGGAAATTCAGTGTTATTTGCTGGTGCTAACAAAACAAATGGCAATAAATTAAAACAGATTCCTGTTGGATTATTACGTCTAAAGTAGACGTAGTGGAAATCAGATGCAGGATACTGATAAAAAAACATACAAATGTGAGACAAACAAAAATGCGTAATGCGTTATCGATTGCAGGACATATAGCGCGAGCCTTATCATTGCTTGTAGTATCATAACATTTTTTCCTAACAAAAAAAAGCTTTTACCTTTAAATCGTAACACCGCTTTAAATGAGGAATTCTGCACGGTACTCACCTGAAACAAAAAACGTATTTTAGCAAAAAGAAATCGATTCCTAGAAAAAAATTAAAGACTTAATATCTCTTAGCTGATTGTTTACCTAGTTAGACTTAAATAGCTTCAGGAGCATTATTTTTATTTATTAGTTTGATCGAAATTTAATTACTTCGACTATTATTTTGCATGTTATAAACGGTATTTTGAATATATAAAAAAACCGTTTTATTTCACTGTCAGAAGTGTTTCGAACAAAACGAAATTTGTCCAGCCTTCATCCATTTTCGTATCGGATAACCATAATTGAAACTGGAAGTTCCATTAGCAATTAATACTACCCACTATTTCAGAATGTTACTTTTTAATAACAAAGTATCACTCAAAGGCAGATTTCTGCTTGACAGTGTTTTTAAAATGCTAAGTGATACATTGTTCACCTGCAGAAGTGCATTGTTTATATTTGCGCTTTCTGAAATAACCAGAAAAGGATAGGTTCAGTTTACATTGTATCACTAAAAAATGTTTATTAAATTTGTTGTTTCAAGTATTATTGACTAGTTGTACATGAGGACTTTACAGCAAAAAGCAAAATCTTGGAGTTAGCTTTGTTATACCGACCTAAATAAAACAACTATCTACTCGTAGTATATGACTTGTGGGGAAAGAAAATTAGGTTAAATTAACTCGGTGCAGACAAAAAATGTGAGAACCCAAGCTTAGTATAATTTACTTCAAATTAGAAAGATAAATTACGCACACAAATTAAATTTTGCAGATTTGTATCTCGCAAGAGTCACAACAATAAAAACGAAAAAGATGTAAAGTAATAATCACCACACGCTAAGGACCTCACTGCACCGTTAGAAGTGTATAGAGATTCGATAATGTTTTGAAACGTTTCAATCATAACGGAAAGTACCTACCAACTGACAGCATTATTTCAATAAGTAACTTTTGTTTTAAAGGTACACAACAGAAAGATGTTGATGTTCATTTTGGTATCTTACATAAGACTATCAAAATTAACTAACAGGTTTAGAAAGCTTCTATTGCATAAACCACCTTTTTCAAAGTATTGTAAAAAAATAAATAAAATGTTTACTCCCTTTTAAATATTAATACAAATTATACAAAGAAAAATTAGTTTCTAAAAATAATAATTCACAAGCAAAATAACTGTTAAATTGGTTTTAAATAAGTTATTGAGTGTTATAGAAAATAAACTGGGGAAGGAACGACCCATTTAACTTATTACCAAAATGACTTTTTATATGTACATTTCTCATCATAAAATAGTGTTAAAACAAACAGTTTCGACAATATGATTTTAATAGATATGTAGTAACGTAATATAAGTGACAAACATTAATAATATTTCGTATAGATGTTATAAAATGAACCCTATACTTAGAATTTCATTAAAATTGATTAAATGTATTCTAAGTTACTGTGGCTTCAAAAACATGTACACGCACGCAGGTACATCACACACTGCACACCATACACTGCACTACATTCTACACTGACCCTCAGGCTCACACTCATACTCTAACACGAACACACCATTACACCCTCACATTCTCACACTGTCACACTCTCACACTCTCGCACACCCACACTCTCACACAATCACACTATCACACTCTCACACTCTCACACTCCCACACTCTCACACTCTCACACTTTCACACTCTAACACTCTCACACTCACACTCTCACACTCTCACACTCTCACACTCACTCACACTCACACCTCACACTCTCACACTCAATCACACCTCACACTTCACACACTCTCACACTCTCACACTTCACACTCTCACACTCTCACACTCTCCACTCACACTCTCACACTCTCACACTCTCACACCTCACACCTCACACTCTCACACTCTCACACTCTCACACTTCACCCATCTCTATCACAACCTCACCTCTCACACTCTCACCTCCACTCCACTCACTCACTCACACTCTCACACTCTCACACTCACAACTCTCACACTCACACTCACACTCACACTCACACTCTCACACTCTCACTCTCACACTCTACACCACCACTCTCACACTCACCTCACACTCTCACACTCTCACACCACCTCACCTCACTCACACTCTCACACTCTCACACATCTCACACTCTCACACTCACATCAACACTCTCACACCACACTCACACCTACACACAATCTCACACCTCACACACTCACACCACATCTCACACTCCACACACTCACACAACACATCACACCTCACACACACACACCACACACAGACACGACACACGAACTACACACACACACACTACACAACCACGACACACACAACACACACACCAGACCACACACCGAACACGACACGACACACGAACAAGACACGACACCGAACGACACACAGACACGACCACAACAACAACACACACACTCAACATCACACACAGACACATGACCACGACACCACTACACACACACACGACACATCACACAACACACACCACACACAGACACAGACACACAGACACACGACACAGACACACAGACACAACGACACGCACAGACACACAGACACACAGACACCAGACACACAACACAGACACACACACACAGAACACACACACACAGACACGACACACGACACACAGACACACAGACACACACACACGACACACACACACACACAACACACACACACAACACACACACAGACACAGCACACACAGACACCAGACACACAACACTCAGACACCAGACACACGACACAAGACTCAGACACAGACACACAGACAACAGACACAGACACACAGACAGCAGACACACAGACACACAGACACACAGACACTCAGACATACAGACACACAGACACAACACAGGACAACAGACACACAACACACCACACACAGACAACACACACACACACACACAAACATGCCACACACACACACACTCACACTAAAACGGATAGTAGGTTTCTAGGTAAAATATTAACTTCTACACAAAATGGCGTCCGTAAAAGGAGAATATGTAGTAGGATGTAATTAATGCAACCGATTAGATTAATGTTATGGGTGAAAAAAGAAGTACTTTAGCTATAATACTATGGGTATGTATTTAACTGCTCTCTGTAAATAATTTGATTTAATAATTAAATAAAAATGTACCGTTCGTAAATTGTTATAAATTAAAGTAAAGAGAGAGAGGAGGAGAGGGAGAGGAGGGAGAGGGAGAGAAGGAGAGAGGAGAGGGAGAGGGAGAGGGAGAGGGAGAGGAGAGGAGAGGAGAGGGAGAGGGAGAGGGAGAGGGAGAGAGGGAGAGGGAGAGGGAGGAGGGAGAGAGGAGAGGAGAGGAGAGGAAGGGAGAGGGAGAGGAGAGGAGGGAGAGGGAGAGGAGAGGGAGAGGAGAGGAGAGGGGAGAGGGAGAGGGAGAGGGAGAGGAGGAGAGGAGGGAGGGGAGGAGGGAGAGGAGAGGGAGAGGGAGAGGGAGAGGGAGAGGGAGAGGGAGAGGGAGAGGGAGAGGGAGAGGAGAGGGAGAGGGAGAGGGAGGGAGAGGAGAGGGGAGGAGGGAGAGGAGAGGAGGGAGAGGAGGAGAGGAGAGAGGGGAGAGGGAGAGGGAGAGGGAGAGGGGAGAGGGAGAGGGAGGAGGGGAGGAGGGAGGAGAGGGAGGAGGGAGAGGAGAGGAGAGGAGGGAGAGGAGAGGGAGAGGGAGAGGGAGAGGGAGAGGAGAGGGAGGAGGGAGAGGGAGAGGAGAGGAGAGGAGAGGAGAGGGAGAGGGAGAGGAGAGGAGGGAGAGGGAGAGGAGAGGGAGAGGGAGGGAGAGGGAGAGGAGGAGAGGGAGAGGGAGAGGGAGAGGGAGAGGGAGGAGAGGGAGAGGGAGAGGGAGAGGGAGAGGAGAGGGAGAGGGAGAGGGAGAGGGAGAGGAGGAGAGGGAGGAGGGAGAGGAGAGGGAGGGAGAGGGAGAGGGAGGGAGAGGGAGAGGAGAGGGAGAGGAGAGGAGAGGGAGAGGAGAGGGAGAGGGAGAGGGAGAGGGAGAGGAGAGGGAGAGGGAGAGGGAGAGGGAGAGGGAGAGGGAGAGGAGAGGAGGAGAGGAGAGGGAGAGGGAGAGGAGAGGAGAGGTTAGTTGTAGAGGTTGAGAGGGTAGAGGTAGAGGTATGAGGTTTTTGTTTGTTAGAGAGTTTGTTAGTAGAGAGAGATTGGGAGAGGAGAGAGGGTAGGAAGGAGAGGGAGAGTGAGGTTACCGTTGTAATGTGTTTGATACGCCCTGTTATATACGTTTGTTTTCTTTGTTGTCATTTCTCTGGTTTACTCAGATTCTCGTTTTCACGCTTAACGAAATTTGGTTTTAAGTTTCTGGCGTTCTTCATAAGGGTAAAGTTAAATTGATATATCGTTTGCTTTATATTGTATTTTGGATTAGAATCTGTCGTATTTAGTTTAAAGTGAATTTCTTTGTTAGTATTAATTTACATTAGGATTGAAATCATAAAAATTTTCGTAAGGTTTAAAATTAAAAACGCAGATGTGATTCCAAGTTGGTTTCATATTAAGTTTCTGGTGCCAAGGTTCTATTGCAGTAGAGTCTACCGATGCACTTTCAATTAAAAATCATCATAGGAGCAGGCAAGATTTGGCTGGATTACAATATGAACTCATTAAACTTCAAGTGCATATGTATTGTAGAGTAGATAATCGTTGCTTACTTGGAAAAGCTTCCCTTGAAGTTTATGCGAAGGCGGTAATATGACGCAATATTTCTTGGTCATTTACGAGAAAGGGCATATCGTTTCTACCGCGTTTTATAATTTGAATGTATGAGCAGTATGATTGGTTGTCGTTTTTAAAATCAAGTATGGCGTAACTGAAGAATTTTTGAATGGGTATGCTTAGTCATGGTCTTAATCTGGTGAAGGAAGTTGTAGTATGCGGGTGAGCACCGCTCTTACCATCGATGTTCCCGGTTCCATCGAATGTATCGTGGATTGTGAGTCCGTTTCGCCTACATGCGGCTTTTGTTGTTGACTCACCAGGCCGGAGAATTTGATGTGGTGTATCGTGGTCAACTAGACCTACCTTTTGAAATCAGGATAGTGTTTAACCAGTGCTTCCTGAGTTTTTTTATCGCTTTTGCGGATTTAATGGATTGTTTTTGGTGGAGAATTGTGTGCCCGAACCCTGTGTTTTATGTGTTTCTATAAACAGCCTTTGATAGACCAAGTGTCTCACTGTAAATAGTTTGTAAATAGACATATTTCGTTTGAAGATTAAAGACTTGTAAATAAAGCTATCGAATTAATGGGACATTAAACAAGTTGTGTGCAAATATATCTCGTGTGTAAAATCGATTTGTTGTGTGCACATAAACTATGTGACACCAATTAAGTTCAAAGTATCACTATCGAAATTTAAAACTGGGAAATTGTCGCATGGGTTTGCCTTGCCAAGCGAGAACATCAGCAGGTGTCCTGAAGCCGATGCCATCCGTTTGTGGTGAAGGCGTATTCAAGATTTCTGTGTAGAAGGTAATCCAATACTGTACGTTATTGTGATATCATAACTTTGTTTGTAAACTTGGTGATATTATTTGTTGAGAATAAACGCAGTCGTTTGTTTTGGTGTTATTTTGCGGAATTTGATGCTTTCACGTCGTCTCAGTAAAAGGTTGACGAACTGCTTTTATTTTCGATATCTTTGGTATTTTGTTTTTTTTTTTTGTTATTTAATGAAATGTACTGCAAATTTATGTATATGAACATTCCGCATAGTCAAATTAATTTTAGTGACCAACTGGTTACGTATTGTTTTGAATTTCTTCATATTTAGATCTGTACTATAAAATTAAAGGCCACTTGGTAATCTTATAAGGTAGACTATTTTATGTTCTCGTTTTCTAGTATTTAATAATAATAATAATAATAATAACGTTTAATGTTCACACAGGTCAAGAACCCAAACAGAACAAATACAAATTAATAACAAATAATTCAGATATTAGAAAAACAAGATAATTCTGCCACCTACTAAATCTGTTCTACTGTAATCTACAATAGTAACTTAATTGGGTTAAATATGCTTAACAAACAAATCGACAAAAACAAAACATTACAAGCTTACCAGACAACTGAATAAGTAAAGTTAACAATAGTATGATTAGTTAATTGCGTCAAGCAGGTGTTTTAGAGGGCAGTTAAAAATGTCTACTACACTGGCTAGGCAGTTATAAGTATAGCTAATTTTGTACACAGGAGCGTTCTTTAAAACATTAGTTCTGCATTTAGGTACATAAAATGTCACTGTTTGCCTAGTTACAGTACGGGGAACAACAAACAATAATTGATTATGCAATATTGTGCAATCTATATAATCATATAGAAGTTTGTACAATAATGCCATTATAATACGTTTCCTTCTTGTAGTAAGTGAAGATAAGTCGTACCTTTGAAGTAACATATTTTGCGGGTAGCCTCTCTCAGGGTAAAACCTTCTGTACGAAAGTGCATATATTTCAGAAAACGTCGTTGTATACGTTCAATTACCGCCCCATACTTTTTGTAGGAAGGGGCCCAGATCAGTGCACCATATTCTAGAATAGACCTTACTAAAGATAAGTAGAGTGATTTGATGGTAGAGATGTTCTTGGAATCTACACATGTGGAATAATAAAACCTAGTACTTTGTTTAACACCTTCATTAATATGCAACGAAAAGTGAACGCTTTCTCAAACATAACTCCCAAATCTCTATGGGAGAGTACCTTTATTAAGGGTGTGTCAGAAATACAATAATTAAACGGAATAGTATTACGTTTTCTCGAAAATGTCATAGATTTACATTTAGTAATGTTTAAGTCAAGTTTGTTCAGCTTACACCATGATTGCAAACTGTTAATGTCCTTTGAAGTGTAACACAATCCTCTTCATAACATATTTCATTGAAGATTTTTAGGTCATCCGCATATAATAATTTCTGAGAAGAGATATGCGTAGGAAGATCATTGATAAATATCAAAAATAGAAACGGCCCCAATGTTGAACCTTGAGGAACCCCAGATGTAGGAACGAATAATTTGGAATCGTGACCATTATACAATACGAAGTGTGAGCGATCTGTAAGATAAGATTTAATCAGTTCTACTACGGAAAGGCTAAATCCATATTCAGATATTTTTTTATGATAATATAGTGATCAATTTGATCAAAAGCTTTTTGGAAGTCGGTGTAAATCACGTCAATTTGCCCTTTTTATCTAAAATACTGCACGAATATTGTGAAAAACACGCCAGGTTAGTAATTGTTGACCTTTTCGGAACAAAGCCATGTTGAGACTCGGGTAGCTTTGATTTAAATTGATAGAAAAGTTTATCATATAAGATATACTCAAACACTTTGGAAAAATTGGATACTATAGATATCGGTCTGTAATTTACTACGTGAGAAGGATTACCAGATTTTAAAATGGGACAAACCTTAGCAATCTTCCAGTCTCCCGGTAGCTACTATATTTAATAGACAGATTGTACAAAATGCTAATGGTTTTGCTAATATTTGTGCACAATCTTTACGACGGAATTTGATCAATACCCGATGTAGGCTTGTTTTTAGTCTTTTAATAGCTTTAATGACATCATGTTCAGATATGCTGTTAACATCAATAGATGACTGAAAATTGAGCGACAGGAAGGAGTCATCAGTGGAATTGACTTTTATAAACATTCGAAAAAAGAGGCAAATGTATCCACAATCTCTTGAGGAGTGTCATATGTATGGTTCTTATATTGTAATACACCCGGATACGAGAAGATCCTTTTTGGTACGTATATACGCCCAGAAACGTTTAGGATCGGTGTGGATATTAGCTTCCGTATCAGAAACATATACCTTATGTAACTGTGACATTTGATTTTTGTTAATAATCTTAAGCGTTTAAATTGCTCGTAGAAATTGCGGAATCTTAGTAGATTTATATTTTTATGCATTTTAAGCTTAAGTTTTATATTCCGTCGGAGTTCGGTAGTGTTACACGGACGCACTCTGAATAAACAAAACACACAACACGACCTTTAGTTTGTACACCAGAAAACACTATAAGTTTAATAATTGTTCTAGCACTAAGTGGTTCATAAAAAATACAGCACAAATACTATGTAAAACACAAGACAAGAGCAGTGGTATTGAAGATAAACAACCGCAAATGGTTGTTTATAAATTACTGACCAATGAACAATATCTACAAGTCCGATGAATAAATAAGTATGACACAATATAGAAACAATCCCTAACTAATAATGAGTAAATGTACAACAATGATAAAAACAAGCCCTAACTAATAACAAATGAATATAAGACAAATCCCTACGCTAATGATAAACGAATATAATGCAAGTTATAATTAAACTAGAGAACAATATAATACATACAAACCCTAACTACGTACTAATAATAATAATCGTCCGTGCGAACTAGTAACTAATATTGTTTATGGAAATCACTAAGTAACGATACTCGTCGTCGGGGTCGCACCAGGTCTCAACCTGCCTACTCCTGGTGGTGGCGAGTCGGATGGCCTTTGGGGTAGTAACCTAAATTACTACACCCGAAGGAAGTGTTGTACTGGTGGCGAAACGGATGGCCTTTGGGGTAGTAACCGAAATTACTACGCCCGAAGGAAGTGTTGAGCGAATGGTGGTACTGATGGCCTTTTGGGGTAGCAACTAAATAACCACACCCGAAGGAAGTGATGCGAGCTGTAGCCAAACCGCCAGTCTCAGCGGCCCGCTAGGTAGGTTGAAGACTATTACAACTACAGCTCATTTGGGTCGAAGCGCAATGTTCGACTGACGCTGTCGGAAAGGAAAAGAAAAGTCAACGTATTTCATTCCCTCCCAAGGGGAGGGCGGATGCTCGAGCTTCCTGAGCTCCTTCAGCCACAATCATGGATTCCCAGCATACATACATACGTTACGTATATATGCATGGTGGGATTAAGGATAGTGGTCAGGATAGGATCGGAAGGAACGGAGTTAGGTTCTGAGGGGAAAATACTACCCCAGCATTCGCCTAAGTGTGCATATACGCAGTGACCATGCCGCTACATGTGTATGAGGAAAACCCCTGAAAAACCTCATACAAGGTAGACGGTAACGGAATCGAACCCATTACCTCCCGAATGCTAAGCAGATCGTGTCACCACTAGACGCTGTCGGATTTTGTGGCTGCTTTTAAAGGGTCCGAACAATAGAATCCCGCCGAGTAAGCCGTCACGCTAAGCTCCGCCTATAGGGCGTAGCGTAACAGTAGTAAACCATGATGGAAATCGAGATTTTTACTGAACTGCTTGTAAACTGGCACGCTGTGGTTAAACACTGACTCAATATTGAATAAAACTTATTACAAACATAATTGACATCACAACAGGTGTATAAACAAGTCCAATCAATGTTAAGCAAATCATTGCATAATTTGATAAAGTTAGCTTTACTAAAGTTAAATATCTTTGATTTACAACCTGTTGCAAAATTAGGCGGTGTCACAACATTTGTGTTAATATCAAACTCAATTGTAGGATGGTGGCAATCTTCTTTAATAGTATAAAGTCGTTTTAGCGACAGCAAGTTCAAAATTACTGATTATTAAATCTAAAATCCTATTATTTATATTAGTAATTTTATTGAATTGATTACAGCTAAGATAATCTATAAAATAAGAGAGATAATTAGATTTCTGATCAGGTATGTTATTCATATTACAAAAGTTAGAACGTTAAAATCCTACCACAATAATTTTACCGTTACCGTAACTATTGATGTACGAAAGAGATTCTAAAAATCGCAAAATTCGTTTGTTGTTATATAAGTTAATAATACAGAACTTCGTGTTACCGTAGTAGATTTTACAACCAACAATATCAATGGACTTAAACACATCCGTAATAAATGCTAGATCTAATACCATACACCTAATGTGATCAATTACTGCTATCAGTACACCCCGCCTCTGGAAACATTAAGTTCACAAACTGTCGATCACAACGTAAAACTGTATAATTAACAGGAAATAATTCGAACTACTAATGTCTGGGTTCAGCCACGTTTCTGTTAAACACAAGTGTGAGCAGGGAAATGGATACTTCGAAAAAGAAGAAATCTTAGTGTTAAGACCGCGCACATTTTGGTAATACAATCGAATCTCCATAGACTTATTTAGTTTTTGGTTATCAATAGTGATAATTTGCGGAATACCTTGAATATACTTGATTGTCAAATTACATTCACCACTTTGCAGCATGATTCAAAGAAGTACGAAGTTCATTAAGGTATTGCCGCTGCACTGGTGTTTGGTCTGAAGATATGCGAATATCATTAAAACGTGATGAAGTAAGATTGGATTTATTTTTTAACACAGTTTTCACCTCATTCACATCCTGTAGAATCACCTTAATAGGTCGAATTTTATTAGGTAATGGTTTTCCCAAACGAAAGAATTTAATTTTTGAGGTATCAACAACACCTAAAGTATTTGCAATGTCAGATATCTTAATCTTATCCGAATTGGCACCAGACTGATCTTCTTCCTTTACATTAAACACAATAATATTAGATCCACGTTTATGTCTTTCTGTAATTTCATTAATTACTTGTTCGGTAGCACAAGATGATAGCGAATCAGACTTCGTAGCATTAATTTTAATTCTTAATTCAGAAACCTCTGATTGTATATTAGTAATTAACTTAAGTAATTCAGAAACTTGCTTAGAATCGTTAGTGCACTGATCGCAATGAAATGCTGGACGTAATTTATCTGTGTTATTAAGCATTTGTACATCCGACCGAGTAAGGCCTGAGCAGGCAGCATGGTAAACAATACGACACTTATCACACACGCATAATAAGTCTTTATCAAAGTTTAAACCTTTATCGCAACCACCACAATTCTTTAATATAGACATAATAATAATTTTAAATTATAAATTGCACCAAACCGACTTATTATAAGACAAAATAAGAGCGCGCTTCAAAATACGTGTTCACTCTTCTAATACCAAATAATAATGATTTTAAGATTTTAAATGAAACCGAAACCATTGTAAATAAATCTATGCGTTTGTGTGCTATTTGAGATATATTTAGATATAATAGGCGAACAATCAATTGAATTTTATGGTGTTAATTTGTGATCTCCTCCCGACCAGCGAAAACAATAATTTACGAAGAGTAGTAATTTTTATTCAAACTAAAGAATAAATTGAGAGCTAAATTCTGACTTTTTTTTTATTAATTTATTATAAAAGTAACCATTGGTAATTTTCTATTTGAATTATTGAGGGTCATACAGTTTTTTGAGTTTTATTAAATATTTTGTGTTGTTTAACGTAACCGATTAGAAGAATTTTAAATAACGTTTATCTAGTTTATGTCTTATTATTTTAGTTCGGAGTTCAATTAATGAGAAAGCTTTGGAGATCAGTAATATTTAAATTTGAATTAATGAGATTTAAGCGTAACATCTAACGTTAATTTTTTTTTATTATTGTGTTTGAATTATTTTGTTCACAAGCGTTGGGAGTAACGTAACGAAATATAAAGTTAAAGAAGTCATTGAAACCCAACGGATGATTTCCGCCCACGCTATTTTAGTATTTGAGCGTATGAATATTTTAAGATTTGTTGTAGAGCTAAAGTTTCGAAGCATCTCCGACGCGCACCTGGAGGTAGCCAACGTAAGGTAAGTGAGATCTTTTGACTGTTGAAGATTGATTTATCTACGTGTGCCCAGGTGTGTTCTTACCGATTTCGTCGTAATAGCAGTGTGGCGCCCCTTTACTTGACTTTATTTTAATTACGACGTACCCTTATTTGCGACTTTCGACAATACTACTAACCACCTTCAGTTTTTTAAATTCAAAGACACGCCCACGCCCTCTGTCCCACCGAGCTAGTCCGATGCACTCTAATTATCTGTTACGTGCCGTTTTAGTTTCACTTTCGACCGTAACACAGGCTACCCTGTAATTCACATTTAATAGGATAATCGTCTAATATTATAAATATTTAAGCAAATTATATGTTTCAAGAACAATTGCTGCTGTGGTCGTCTGTAAAGATTTGAATGGATGTAAAATATTTTTTTAATTAATGCAAAAAAATGGCTTAAGAAAATAAACGATGTACTTATTTAGGCTATGATTTAATGATAAAAAAATAAGCATAATATTGTATCCACAATATATTTGTCAAAATCCAATGTTAAATCATTTCTCATCGTCAGCGTTTCAAATAAGATTTTTATGCAGAAAAATATCATTTACGTTTTTTTTTAAATCCAATTCAAATTAGTTAATATTAATACTCTTGTGAAATCTTTAAGATGTATTTATACTAAAACAAAGATATTGAAATGGTTACATTTCTATGTGCTCAGTATTTATGTTTGTAAATAAATTC
Organism: Vesta saturnalis; assembly: GCA_036346205.1. Classification (NCBI taxonomy): domain Eukaryota; kingdom Metazoa; phylum Arthropoda; class Insecta; order Coleoptera; family Lampyridae; genus Vesta; species Vesta saturnalis. The sequence continues at coordinate 1,747,630 of JARFJB010001545.1, forward strand.
AAACGAAATGCACAAATAAATATAAATCGAATATTGAAAGGTATAACCTACTTTATGACTACTGCGAGAAAAGCAGTAGAAGAAAAATGTCGCAGTTAACGTGATACGATATAAAAGACAGCCAGTTCTTAAAGCAGTAAGAAGGGCTCAATTGATTATTCAAATCAATACATTATTAATGTATAAAACAAGATACGACAAATTTAAATTTATTCCTTGATACATTTTGCCTTTTCTACTCATATACAAATTTACATAAAACAAGCCGATTTGTTTAAAGCTTCTACAAAAGTTAGCGAAAACTTTTAATCTAGATATTCTAAAATATTGTGATATAGGCGGACGAGTTTTATTTAAATGATAAATTCTTAATCCAAAAATAATTTTACAAAATTTATAGAGGATTTTTAATATTTTGTGGATTACGTTATTTCATGTTTTAGAGTTGGTTGAGAAAAGGATTATTATACACTTACGCTCACAGGATTTGTAAAATTGACCAAAAAACCGTTTTTAGGTCATAAAAACAACGAGCAACACCTAAAACTTTCTGCACTCTTTTGTTTTTATAACGTACCTCTCGTATTAAAATACACATTTCTATTGTGTTCCTGGTGTTCAACTTTGTTATTCCAAAGCTAACTTCAACAGTACTAAATTTTAATAACAAAAATGTAATGGAATATTAAATTTAATACAAGGTTTCTCCAAACAAATAATTTGAATTGATATGTATGATGTCCATCAAACTACAACCTTCAACTAATTTATATTTTAATGAAAATTTACTTGTCCATGTAATAAAATTTTATTTGTTTAAGGCGCTTCCATACTAAATTGACATTGTCGGACAACACTATAGACCAGCAAATCGAAGACTGTAATGATCCGTGCAATTTAATACACAATTACTTAACGTTCTATAAGAATTTCGTACGTTTCCGCAATTTTGTTTTGTTTTCCGTTATATAGAAATGGAAAAATTGTCAGGGTATTTTGAACACCCTGTATACGTATTGCGTAATTTTGTTTGTAGTTTTATTCACTTAGTTAGATTCCATATATATATTTTTTTTTGTTGTCAAGTTTAGTTTTATAGATAAATTTGTGTTACGCGTGTAGCGACCTTTAGGAAAGGTGTATGGCGAGCTTTAGTTTTGTTTGATTGTGAATTATTAATCCGTAATTTAAGTTGTTTTTCCTTATTATTTCCCGTTTATCGAAGTTTGAGTAACGTTTATCTGTATATAGTTGTATATAAGTGTAAATAACGTTTATTTCGTTTGATTTCCTTAAAAAATTAAGTAATTTAAATAAATAGTGTAGGTTTATATGTGTATGATGTCATGTTTGCGACATAAAGACGAGTAGTTATAGTTGTTCAGTTTATTATTGAGTATGTTGGTTTTGAATCATAGAGATTGAATGTGAGCCTTATTGTTTGTACTTAAAGGAAAATATAGGGATATTTTTGCGTTAAGTCTGCTGACGTTAAACTTTTGAAAGTTCTCGAGTCCTGACGGATGAAAACGAAGTTTCTGTATAGGGATACTAAATCTTCCCCTTCCGTTTTTTTAATTGGTGGAATTAAATTAGATAAGATTTTTTTATGAGTAGTGGGATTCAAAATTCCAAGATGGATTTTTGGTAATAATTTGCAGGAGTGTGAAACTGACTGCGCTCTCGAGAAGTATTACGGTGACGTTTATTGTTACGCTTTAAGGGGTGGTTTAGAACGTACTTTTGTGTAGTAAGGGTAGTTTAGATACTTCTGAAGAAGACCTGTAAAGGGATTTTACTAAAACTCTTCATCACCAAAGGATTATACCTAGTGCCGATTTCGATCTTACGTAAAGTTACCTAGAGGACATCGTCGTGTTTTATTAGTGCTTCAGTGACCTCTTTGGTTTATCTCGCTTTTGAGGATTTTAACATTAACGTTCTTGTTGTGCTTCTTAATTACCGTACAGAGCGTGTTTAAGGATAAAGAAACTTTCGCAATATATTAAAATTTATAGTTATTTAAACAAGTTATTAACCTTTTGGATTATTAGTGGAAATAAAACCAGTTAAAAGATATAAGTTAACAAGAAAGTTGAACGCTCAAATTAGTATTTTAAAAGAAGTTTTTAATTAATGCAGTAACATTTTAACGAGATTCGATCAAGGAATCGTTTGTGTATAAAAGAACAATAGTCAACAATTTTATTCATCATTTGCCAGACCAGGGAGATTTCATTTCCGTTATAGCAGTAACCGACCATCATTTTCTATTGTAACACAGGAGAGGTGTAATTCTAGCCCTTAAGGTGACATAATATTGTATTTTTTTAATTGAATATTTCAAGATTTTTGTGTTTCGAATTATTTTTTTTGTGTTAACGAAGGTTTGAAAGTGGTGTCGTTTTTTTGTTAAATTAATTTGTTGTTTTAACTTTATTCATTGTAATTAATTATAGTTCTGACGCTCCGCCTTCACACTTCGTTATTTATTTTAGTATTAAAGGGCAATTGACCCTATTGTAGTGTGGGTATATAATCCACGAAATATATATAGGTTAAACCATTTAGACCGGCGCAAAGCAGCATTCTGATCAGACATCCTGTCGCCCATTAAGCTTTTGTTTTTTTTTGTTTAAACGCATTATCGTATGTTTATATTTATATTATTTTTTTTATTATTTTATTATAGCTTTGTTAGCTTTTATAAATTTGTTTTAATTCTGTGGAAACCCTTTTGTGTTGCATAAAAGTTTTTTTTGCAAGTTTAGAATCGTAAATTTTAACGTAACGAAGTTATTTTTTTTGTTTTATTGAGTAATAGCGTTAATAATATTTAGTATTTTATTTGATTTTTAGTTGAGTATTAATTCGTTTAGAGTTCATTCTATAGATTTTTGTTCTGTTTTGATTATTATTTAATGCCCAATTATTTACACTGAGGTGTATTAACGTAACTTTATTGAGTATTTATCACGCTTTTATTTGACAAGCGTGTAGTGCGATTTTGAATCCCGATTTCAGGTAGTTTGCTGAGTTGCTGTCCAGCACACCTGGGATTGATTGCGGATAGGTAAGCGTATGTTTTTTGTATGTTTAGACACGCTATGTACTCGTAATTTTGGCACGACGACCCTTATTTTGACTACCAAACATTCTGGCGCCCTTAACCGAACCGATTTTGTCTTCATCCCCTATTTTGACTTACGTACGACTTACTATTCTGGTTGTGCAAAATTTTTCAACATCTGACCTACACCCATACGCTGGCTAGTCGGGGCAAAAAGGCCAGTTTTATCTGTAATCCCGTTCTACCACCCGTTTATACCGTTACAAAATATCGCTTATACATGCAAGTAATTTGGAAAATTTCTTGCAACATCACAAAATGACACGTCTGCCTTAAATGGACGAATTATAACCATTTGCTTCAACAAACCATCAATTTGTTTATTTGCATAAATTAACCGAAATGTCTAGTTCTGACATCATTTGCTATAGACAAACGTAAAATTAACAACATAATCAAGGAAAAGCAACATCGATCAGAAGATCTTTCATTAGAAAAGGGCAATAAAAATTGGTGTAATGAAGCTAGAAGATTACCACGAATATTTAGGATATAATCAAAAATCTGGAATTGAACATGTAAAAATAAGAATACCTAACAGATAAATATAATCAAAGATTATTAAAAATACTAAAAACAGAACTAGGTAAATATAAGAAACAACACTAAAACCATAATAGTATGTTACATAACAAAGGTGGTAATAGGCATAACCACCCGAGTTGTGTACTATGCTTTTTCTACTCCTATGTAGTATAAAAACAGCGACGTGTGGGAAATACGTAACTACCACTCATTGAGATTCTTATGACCTTTGAACGTTTTATACACGTACCTAATGTTGTAATGAACAATCCTATAAAAATAAATTATTGTATAAATTTATTTTAGAATTGTATGGCTTATTTCAATTACCACGTTAGAAGTTCCAAAAATTCGACCAAAATAAATAGAACTAGTTGACGCCACTGGTTTTATTAGTTATCTTGAAATTAAACAAATTAACCTCATTTTTTGTATGGTTAACGATGGTAGTAGCAGTTGAGGCTTTATTTAACACAGAATTGTGAGTCCAACTTTCTGCTACATTTTATGACTTCGTGCTATTTAGGTCAGCGGATTAACACTTGGATCGATTAAAATGGTGGTGGAAGTAATACCACAAGTTCAAATAATCTAAATGTAACGGTTATCTCATTACATTATAATAAAAAATATGTTCAATGTCTTCTATAATAAATACTGAATATCGTTACCACCTCATTTATGAAATTATTAACGCATTTAAAGTTAGTTTTATTTCAATTAATATAACACAAAGTTACAGAACTAATGCATAATGAGTAACATTATAAGAAACTAATGTACCAAAAATAGGTAATGCTTATTTGTAAATATTTAGAAATCTGTACAAAAACATTCGCAAATTAATTATTTATTTTGTTTAATTCTGTTACAGCAAAATGCTCCGATGTAGTTAAAATAGTAATTCAGTTTTACCCCTTCTTCCGTAATAATGTAATCAGTTAAAATTTCAACGCAAGAACTCTCACCAGAATCTCGCCTCGTCTTTGACCAGTCCCGTCCGACCGCGAAATTATAGCAATAACTAATCACGTCAGACCGCGGACTATATTAGCAGAACCGCGATGCGAGATTAATTATCTTTCCGCTGCCATCCCGAACGAACCGTCACTCATCTTTCCGCTGCCGTCCTGAAGCGGTCATCTGCCTACCTAACCGCTTCCGTCCTGAGGTCCACTACGACCTACTGAACCGCGGCGTTTATTTTACTATCACCTGCCAGTACACCTGAGTGAGTTATAATTTGTTTTATCCTAATAATCCGACCAGTTAGAAAGATTTGTTTTCTGCCTTGGTAGATTATACATCGATCTTGTCTGTAAATACATACACAACTCTTACACTTCTTCGGAGCGTAAGCCCGCAGAAAACAAACAACCCTTGCACTTTCCTGCTCTTAGGAGTATTCCTAAAAAGTACTGAGGTTTCCTGCGAGAATTATCCCCTAAGGCGTAGGCTTGTGCAGGTGGTTCTTGTAACTGTGCTTGTTCAAAAGGCATATGGCTGTTCGATCTAGCATTCCTTCAATCCAAGCCATGGAGCGTATGCCCCGTTGCGTTAGATATCCCTTCCTAAAAACACCTTAATACACTAACACGACCGACTCGCAGGCAAAAGATCAGATTTTATAATCATCCCAATCCCTGTTTCCGTCAAATAGGTTCTGTAGACCCCTAAAAATCCCGTCCTAAAATACTGACATTCAATTGTTTCTATCCCGAAATCAATACCGTTCAACTGCCGCTTCCAGAAAGAAAGTAAATTTTCGTTAAATAATATATGCTTCCCGAAAGAAAGATTATAAACCTTTCAATTATAGAAAAAGTAAAAATAGAAAATTCCAACTTAATGCATTTAATGTAATGTATTTAAATCCGATTTAATAGAGCATAGAGATTAAAAGCCTTTCAATTATAGTAAAAGTAAAAACAGAAAATTTCAATTTAATTTTTAAAAGAAATGTATTTAAATCCGATTTAATAGAGCACGTAAAAAACTCTCGAGTTTAAATTGTAATTTACAAAATTGTCATATTTCTTAAACACTTTTAAACCGACATCATATACACCTTTAAAGTTTACCTGTCCAGTTACTTAAGTTGTATAAGCAAACAACATAATTCTAATAAACCCAGAAATAAAGCTAGGGAATAAATTAGTACGGTATTTGATAAATAAACGTTTTAAAGCTAGAGAGCAATAGCACCCACGGCACAGTGACCTGTCTAAAGAGCCATTGTCCTGTTAACCGCATATCGTTATCAGACCATTGTGTATGGAATTCTAGAAAAGAATAAAATAATGTACCCTTCAAATTTAGGAGCGTTTAGATCTCTTTTGTATTGAGAGAAATTACTATGCAACTGTTTCGGTATTCTTAATCACCTTAGTCACCCTGGACGAAAGCGAGCCGCCTTTGTAACCTTAACAGGTGGCTTATAAATAATTCACTCACTTAATGATTAATACTTCTAGCCCAGAGCTATAGTTAACCTTGAAAGATAATGGACAACTAGAAGATTTTATACTACTTTGCTCATCGGTAGATTAATAGGTCCAGGTTCAATAACAATTGATTTGCTTATTAACAAAAATAGAATTGCTTAAATATTTTCGCTTTACAAAAAAAAAGGTGTTGATTCAAACCTGAAAATAAGTAATGTAATCTCGGATGTCAATTTGTTGTTAAGGAACAAATAAACCTTAAAAATAGAAAAGTTACAAAAACCTCATGAAAATCACAAGTGAAAAATTATAACAAGGAATTTTATTACGATACTTAATTTGATTATAAAGATGATCTCTTAAAAACTAATGTTTAATTAACTGCCTTAAACTAAAATATGAATTAATTAACAATATGAAATAATTGAAGTAATTTCTTTTATATTTTGGGTGTCACTAGAACTTCAGCAGGTAAAGAAATGTTGTCGATTCATCACTTTAAATTTATTGCGCAATTTTAATGGAAATTGAAATGAACATCAGATTGATATGTTGGTAATTCCAAATATACAGAAATTTCCTCATAAACCTCCAAACTGAATTGACCTTTGCATGGTTAAAAGTAGAATTTGGTAATTGAAATCCCACTTCGTATTAGCAAAGGCTATTGCATCATCTTGCAAAGTTAACGTTAAAATAAAATTATACCCAAAGTACAATAAGTGGTAAGAGTATAAGTAAAATTGCCTGAAATGTAAATGTCTCAAATTTCAGTATAATAATTTTAATAACTCACCATATAAATGCGGAACTCTTAATACAAAATTTAAAACAAAGCGAAAATGGCTTCTACTTAAACACGTAGTTCAAACGCTACACGAAATTCACTTAAATTGCCAATATGAACGTAAATTTTAAACATATATAAAAAGGTTTGTTGCACCTTTTGCTACTTTAGGAACTAAATTTAAATTTTTGTAATAGTTTTTTTGTGTTATATTTTTAGGATTAAATGGTACATACTTTTTTAGCTTAAGTCACATATTTTAGCACTCTTATAAAATAGGAAATAAATCGTGTGTTTTGTTCTTGCTGTTGTCAATAAATTTAAGAACCTCCCCAAGATATACCGACTTGAAAGCTATGCCAGGCCTACAGCATATAGCTATTAAATAACTAAACCAATGTAAAACCCTATAAGCAAGGGGTTACATATTTTCAAAGTAACTAGTCATAATCATATCTGGTTTAAAGTTTATACATAAACATTGATACAACATATTGCTACATTACATCATTTCTAAAGTTATTATCTAATAACTGATCCTTTACGTACTAAATAAACATACCTTCAACTGTACCGGAAAGCATTATTAAATATAATAAATTTTTCTTTTATATCTGAGAGACACTTGGCAAATTAATTCACTAAATTATCAATCTACTAAATGTAGAATGTATCAAATTTTTTGCACCATCCATAAACAGCATCTCCGATGTTATATCTTGGTTCTACATTTTTCTAAAATGAAAATTATAATTTAGTAGAGAGTGACAATATGTTCTTATATGGTGTTTAAAAGTTTCTTTAAATAACAATATCAATACATGTTTACCTAAATTCACATTTTACAACATCTAAAAATTGCGGTGGATCCTAGGTTAGTAGAACAAATCTGCTTGAACTACCTATTAAGAGCTGTTGCTACTACTAATAGAGTATGTATGTGCTCTATACTCTAAAACCACATTAAGAAGTGTATCCATTTTATAAAATAATCATGACAATCCAATTGTAATATGTAATAATGCTTTAACATTGGACTTCCTACCAAACAATACAATGAGGTTAACTCAGTGAAACTAAACTATTTCAAGGTTACCATATTAAAATGTTTAATTTTACTTTAACTGCTATGTAATATATATATATATATATATATATATATATATATATATATATATATATATATATATATATATATATATATATATATATATATATATATATATATATTTATATATATATATATATGTAATGTTAATAGTTAATAAACTTATTAAATTATTAAATTATGATTACGGGATCTCAATGGGGAAAGGGTTCAAGGATTTAGTTGAAGATAATATATTTTTGTATAAGAAATATCCTATACTTAATTGAATTTGACGTATAAAATTTGGTCTGAATAAGTTTTGCTTTCTAACGCATGCGTTACTGACTTTAAGTGTAAAATAATTAAAACTGTCAAAAAAATGTCAAATAATTAAGAAATTTTAATGTTTGGATCAAAATGTGAAAATTTAGAAAAAGAAAAGGAAATGATTTGCTTGACAGGTGTTTACACAGGTAAATAATTGAAAATTCTTAATTAATAACATAAAACAAATATAGATTGCAGGGAAATACCAATAACAGGGTTATAAAAAATTTTAAAACTCACAGATACAATCCTTCCTGACGATTGAATGATGTCTTCAAACTTCAGCTGGAGGCAGGCAATGTTCACTCGGATGTTGTTGTTACGAATGTCCAACTGCTATCTCGGTTCTCGAAGACTCCAACCTCCAAACTTCAAGATGTTTTCTTTTCCAAAAACGGCAACCTCCAAACACTTATTTACTATGGTAACTTTTATTAAAAATGGTTTTAAATCCTTATGACTGATTTCGTTTAAAATGTATTATTAGTATCCAAGATTTTTGTTAACACAATTTTATTTTAGTTACCGAAAATATAATATTTATTTAAGAGGAGTTGTCCGGATAAATAAAACAACTTTTCACCAAATAAAAATGGAATTTAATTTGGTATATCAGAATTATTTTAAATCGGAAAACATGAAAACAAATTTTCACAAAATCGTGACATCAATTAATCGTACAGCAATAATTTATTAACAACGACAGGTATCGGTGACCGAACTATTTAAATTTTGACCGAAGATATAAAAACAAGTGCTCTCGAAATTATTCGTACCGTAAACTTTCTCGACGAAAATAAATTAGGTTATGTAAACACGAATTTAGCAACACTGTTTTAATCTTTTCACTTTTGGAACAAAAACTGGAGAGAGAATGACTTCCTGAGCTCTTGCTTTTATAGGTTTCTGGTTGCTACAGAAATTTCAATTTTTTTACAGCCATATTGCAAAATTTACAATGAATGTGATTGGCTAATCAAAATTAAGAATTGTACAAAATGGAATTTTGGCCGTAACTTCCTTATACATGGTCGGAAATGAAATTTAAAAACAGAAATGAAAACTATGTGAAATTTCGAATAAAAGGACACCGAATAAGCAATAAATCCTACCACTAATAAACGAAACAACTTAATCTAATCAAAATAAGCTACTAACTATACACACTTACAAGCTACACTAAAATTACTTGCGAAAATGGAATTCTGAGGACAATTTACATAAGAAAACATATCTTTTTAAATTCGAAACATTTACTTTAATGAAAATTTTAAGTTTTTGTAAATTTGTCTAGAAATCACCTTAGATTTAGCAAATTTTTGCGGATAAAACGCTGTATCCTTATAAAAACTTATTTATATTGTGAAAGAACATCTATTATTTGCTTTAAGAGCAAAAACTAAATCTAATAATATGGAAAAAGTATAAAATTATGTGAAAAATCTAAAATTTACAACGTAACCATACTTAAATTTTAAATATGAAATAAATTCATATTAAAAAATGTTTTTAGCACATAAAATGTTATGTTTAAGGTTTGTACAACTTGTCTTTATTGTTCACACTACTTATTTGCAATGCATAATGTTATTTAATCTTGCATTGAAAAAATCTCATCGTCTAACACTGTTTTGGGATTTTTACACTATAAATTGTACGGCACTATAAATGTTTGTATGCCAAAATGTTCTAAATGTCTTTCTTCTTGTGAATCATTTATTATAAACTTTGTCACTAATTCACTAACAAAAATGTGTGCGAAAATTGTCTATACTATCCATATTATAACCCTTTTAACTAAATTTTTGTATTTCCTGCTCTTAAAAACTAAACATACCTTATCCCTAACATAATCCTAACTACATAGTCCATGTTTAAACACCTGTGAAATGTCTACTTGCCAAATTACCTTTGAAAAATTGAATTTTATTGTAAAATTGCACTACTAAAATGACTCTACGAAAATGGTGATATTTAACATCTTTGACAATTTTGGTAGCAACAAATTGCTTTTTATGATGAAACCAAACTTAGCAAATGATATTCAGATCAATTTATACCAAATAAATTTATTTTAAACACATCGTGAACCAGATTTATGTAAAATTGTGTCTCGCACTTGTCTCGAGCCAGAAATTACCCCTTTTTATGACCCAAATGTCATGTAAGCTGTCCGCTACTTCTATTACCTCTTTCTAAACATCTCAATATGTACCAGTTCTAATTTTCAATACGTAACCGTATTACGTAATAGAGAATTTACACATACAGTAGAGAGTTTCGTTATTCGTTTGTTACGTATATATAGGAGTAGCAAAATATATTTGCCGCACCAATATTGACATACCTATTTCTTTAGTTAGAAAATGGACTGGCACAGAACTAGACGCACGTAACACACTCGCAAGGCGATAAACACAGGATATAACACATATACTGTAGCGCCGAAAGATTCACACTAAACAGAAGAGAAGGATAGCGAGAATTTACAGGTATAAGGAATGTGCATCACAAGCAAATAGAAAATATAAGAAACAAACTATACACAGTATGTCCCGAGATCGAGTTCAAAAGAGGAAAATATTTTATATTTTTGATTTCTCCGAAAAAGTCACTCTTGATGATTTTCCCTGCTTGATTTCAAACCACCAAAACTTAAATTACTTTTTATATAACTCAAACAAATCTCGAGATATCATTTTTTTTTTTAAATTTGGACTCAACCCAATAACTTCGTTACATGGGATAGCAAAATATCACTGACAACTGCTGATAACTAATAAGTCAGTATAACTCCAAATCTAATTTTCGCTATTTTGCTACTCTAGAACAAAGAATTTATTTGATTCAATGCTACGAAACTCGGGAAGAGTGCTATTGAGTAGTTATTAGTAAATTTAACGAAAAATACTCGGAAGTTCGCATTTCTAATGTCGGAGCAAATAAGTTGGGAATCTCAATTTTGGTTTAAATGGTAAATCCGCTTCTGATTGAAATTCTCTCTAATTCCCTTCTTCTAAGTGATAATCTTGGAGCTTCGCTCACGGAATGGAGGAAAAGAACTAAAGCAGCAGCATCTTCATTTAACAATTTTCTTGATTTGTTAATGTCTAAAACACCTACATCTTAGCTCAGACATCAGAAATGCTAACTTCCGGGCATTTTTCGTTAAATTTCCTAGTAACTAATCGATAGCACTCCTCCCCAGTTCCGTAGCACTGAATCAAATAAATTCTGTTTTAGAGTCAAAATTATAGCGTATAAGCAGTAGCAAAATAGGGAAGATTTGATTTGGAGTCATACTGACTTATTAGTAATCAGCAGTCAGCAATTGTCAGTGATATTTTGTTAAAAAATTATTTGTGTATCCTATCTACACAACGAAGTTATTGGGTTCATTCCGCCAACTAGAATTGCTTATCAAATGATATGATCTCGAGATTCGTTTGAGTTATATAAAAAGTAGTTTATGTTTTGGCGGTTTCAAGTCAAGCAGGGCAAATCATCAAGTGTAACCTTTTCTGAGAAATCAAAAATACAAGGTTTTTTCCTCTTTCAATCTCGACCCGGAGACATACTGTGTATAGAGCAATGATAAGCATAATAACATCCGGTAGTTCACTTTCTCTTTCAAATAAATCGTAATAGAAAAATAGTAACATCATGAATAGAAAAAGAAAAATGAATAGAAAAAACATGTCCGGCATACATCCCAGGTATTTTGAATAAAATTACATTGATCAAAACGCGTGTGGTTAGCGAAGGGTGATATACTCAGCGAAACCGAGTGATTTATAATAGCCATACAGGATCAAATAAAAAATACCAAATACTACAGCAAATACATCGTTAATAATCTTAAAACTATTACCAACAAATGTAGACTGCGCCAAGAATGTACAAAAACAGTTGCTGTATACTGACTAAAGCACGTCCCAAAATATCAAAGAGTACTAAATCATGTTATTAGTGAAATAGTATGCTGTAATTATGCCGCTTGCAGAACGTTGTTTGGAATAAAGACGGTTCAGGTAAACGACAAACAAAAGACGACCCTTTAAAATTCGACTTAAGCCTGAAGATCCTATAACTCATAGACGTGCGGTTGGGATTTCAGTGTATTAAAGAAATTGAAAAGCGTGAAAGTATTAAACATGTATTTTAAGTGTGGCTATTTCAAAATGCTGATATTTTGATTAATATAAAATAATTATAAATGTAGTTTACATTATTTTTTTTACATTTGTACCACCCTCCTCTGTTTGGTGCTACTTTTTTTATTGCTCTCGTTTTGCTTCTCGGGTCGGGATTTAAAACTGTCACTACTTTGTGAATAAACCTGAGAATAAGTCTTAACAGGTTATAACAAATTTATTCGGGTATAATAATATAAAATAAAGAAACCCTAAAAAGGGAATAATGAAATAAACTTATTATTATAACATTACTTATGAATAAAATCATAACTGGAAACAGGGGTTTTACATACAGATTAAGGTCTGTAACATTTTTATCCTGCCAAATTTTTTTTACAGTTCAACCAAGTCTCATCGAGATAAAAGATCTCCAGTCCTTCGGCACGAATTTTTTTCATTTCACGAAGGTATTTGAATCTCCAAGAAACAATTTGGGGATTATCAATTAGCATTGTTTTCGATTCACTTGTAATGTAATGTAATGTCGACCGACACATTTGTGGTCCACCAACGTCTTCTTTTAGTACTGCTACTATATTGTTGAGGGCAGGAATTTCTTTAATGAAGTAAAAGAAATGGATTTTTCTTCTAATAAGGCAAAAGTCATAAATCATATGGGCGCGTTTATTTATAAGCGACAATAAGTACCTATATGCGAGTATTCCACAGCCAAGTTCAAAACAAACCTAACGGTTGTAGTTTTTGAGATAGAGAAGGTTTATGACACAGTTTGAAAGTATATCGTATTAGAAAAAATACTACAATAAGGAGTAAAGGGAAAATTAGCCTACATCATAGTCATTTTTAAATGATAGACGTTTCAAAGTGCGGGCAGGGAGTGCTGTATCCTCCGAACGTAACTTAGTAAATGGAATATCTCTACTTAGTGTTACCTTATTTGTTATAGCTAAAGCTAACAATAGGTCGCTCTATGTACGTAGACGACATCGCAATTTATGCCAGGCGAAGAAGGCATTTCGATTAACAACGAGATACAACATGCAATTAACACCATAGTGGAACTGGCTTAAAAAGTAATATTCCGGTTTACTCAACCAAAATCAATATCTATCCATTTGTGGAAACTAAGAACATCGCATTTCAAGCCTAACCTCTACCTTAGAGAAGAACGAATCAACGTTGTTTCTCAAATAAAATTTCTTGGTATGATTCTTAACCCAACTCTCTCATAGGGGAATCAGTGATTCTGTCTAGATTATAGATGCAATGCATACGGATCTGCATGCAACACTTTTCTAAAGAAACTGGATACATTTGATAATGTCTCACTAAGATACTGTATGGGTGTCTTCCCTGCAAGCCCATCACATAGTTTATGTGCCGAAGCTAGTGGTCAAACTGTAAAACCTACGGGCATGTGGTTCCACAAAAATGTGCTAGTAAAATTAGCACAAAGCCAACACATTTTAATTATGCGCTCATTAGTATAAATGGTACCAGAGTAGAATTTTAAGTACACTCATGTATGTACAATTAACAAAAGAAACGATTACGCTAAAGATGCCATCACTAGAAGCTACCAACAAGCAGTTTATTAAAGGACACATACTAGACCTATGGCAAATACTTTGAACCAACAAAATTCGACCCTTAAAGATCATCTACCTTCAGTCAAAAATCTCAGAAAATATTCAAGAACGTCACGACGAAACAGTACAGTGATTACAAGACTTCGCATAAGTCATACTTAAATGACACACGAACATATACTCACAGAATCACATCAAAGAGTGTGCCAACAATATAACGTACAGTTCGGTAATCAGGTATCTCTTCACCGATTATCAGACACTGCGAGTAAAGCAAGAAGACCGATACGTAAGAAGTCCATTTGCAATTATGCTGCAAGTAAGCAAAACAAGAATAAAAGAGATACTTGAATAACTATATATTCAGACCCATACCTAAAAATGTAACAACTGAACGGCTTATGGATACATTTTAAACATAAAGGAATCATAAAATGCTATAGGCCTTAACGAAGAGTATTAATGGTGATAACAGTAATGATAGTAATAATAGTAACGTAGTAACGATGGTAACGATGGTAACGATAGTAACGATAGTAACGATAGTAACGATAGTAACGATAGTGACGATAGTGACGATAGTAACGATAGTAACGATAGTAACGATAGTAACGATAGTAACGATAATAACGATAATTACGATACTAACGATGGTAACGATAGTAACGATAGTAAAGATAGTAACGATAGTAACGATAGTAACGATAGTAACGATAGTAACGATAGTAACGATAGTAACGATAGTAACGATAGTAACGATAGTAACGATAGTAACGATAGTAACGATAGTAACGATAGTAACGATAGTAACGATAGTAACGATAGTAACGATAGTAACGATAGTAACGATAGTAACGATAGTAACGATAGTAACGATAGTGACGGTAGTAACGATGGTAACGATACTAACGATAGTGACGATAGTAACAATAGTAACGGTAGTAACGGTAGTAACGGTAGTAACGATATTAACGATAGTAATGATAGTAACGGTAGTAACGGTAGTATGGACGGCTTGTGTCTTGGTCGAATTTACAGTGACTCCATTCGAGAAATGCCGTAACGGGATAAATATTTCATTAGACGCACCTTTAGTAGACAGATCGACTGCCCAGAAAGTATTGTCGTGGGCAAACTGTACTAGGATGCTCCGGGAGTTGTCACGCTATGAATATTGTGTGCAAAGATAAGGTAGACTTGGGAATGTTAATGAATTCAATGATTTCTTCGGCACGGATATCTTTGTCACCGTCGCGAATGACGCAGGGTAAAGATAAGAATCTGGACTTGGTGGAGGGAGTGGCCGTGAGCCGCCCTGACAGCTGCGTCAGCGTCAAAGCAGGCTTACCAAAATGGTGCTGCATGGTGCCCTGCATCGCAACAGGACTATAGGGAGCGGTAGCGGAAGGTCTCAGAGTGGTTGAAATGGTGGGAGAAAGTAGGAGAGGTTTATGTGTTTTTGAGGTTGGCTACACGGGTTTGGCTGTGAGTGAAATATGGGATGAGGATATAGAGGACGCTAAAGATGCCCTTTCTAATTTGGAATGGGATACAAAGGCCGCCGGAAAGGAGGAGAAGGGTGGCGGTGTCAAAATTCTCGGAGGTAGGGAAGGTATTAGCGAAACCGTAACCATGTTTTATTATGGCTGTTTGTACGTGAAGTTGGGGGGCAGAAAATGACGTTCAGAAGGATTGATTCCCACTGAGGTGCAGCCTCACACAACGCTTTATTATAAAACTTTTTATTAAAATAATATAAGCAATAGGCTTGTCCTCTTATGTAATTCCTTCGCTTTAGCTCTTGGCTGGCTACAGTACTCCTTCCTAGACGGGATCTGTTTCTTCGCATGGACTGTTTTCAGAGCAGTGACAGTCTTCTGATAATTAATTTATTAGTTATTAATTGCTACTAAAGCGCGGCTTCTCAGTTAGAATGTGATCTCAAAGAGGCCTCGTCGTAGCATGTCTTGTGGTTAGAAATCCGCGGAAGGTGGGGACGGCTTCTGGTAACAGTGTTATTTCATACATTGGCTATTGTGTAAGTAGGGGGACTGGATGAGACTTAGGTAGAACATCCTCAATGTTTTGGTATCGACGTCGAAGGGGATAAAAATGATTATTCGAAATTCTGCAATTTTGGTAATGCACAACTGATAAAAAAATGGGAAAAAGTTTCGGCCCTTTACAATATGGAGATTTCAAACCGGTCATTTTTTATGTGTCATAGCTTCGCATATTTCAAAGAAAAGATTATTTTTTTAATTAAATGTGCGTGTTACGTTTTCGAGCTTTCGAGTTTTCAAACTCTTTACATCAATATCCACATTTCGCATTCAATACGTAAGCACATTGTTAAGGACAACTGAAATCGGAAAAGTGCAAGTGCTGCGAGTATTTTGTGGCTTAAGGCGCGAATCTGACTGACTTCAGTGTTTATACAGTTCACGAGAAGTTTCGTTGCGACGTTAAACGTTACGCTTTTGCGCTTTTATTTTCTATTTTGTCATAAATTAGTTGATCATAAGGATAAGCTGATTAGTCGATTACGATTAGTTGTTAGTGTTTTCATTCAACATGTCAACAGAGAATAAAAATAAACGGACGTGTAGTTTCAATGAAGATTTGGAAAAACAGTTTCCATCTATTAAGAGAACCAAGATAAAATCAACTCGTGTGTGAAACTTGTAATGGATCCTTCTCAATTTCCAGTGAAAGGAAATATAATATCACCCGGCACATTGAAATTGAAAAGTATAAACAGTTTTTAAGTTGTGCGGCATCTAGTAAGAAAGTAATGAACTTCTTCAAGGGGCCCGAGGTTGGTTCCATAGAAAAAAAACTGACAGCTTCTGGGGCTCTATTTGCGAGTCCACCATAAAACACAATCAGAGTTTTAGGTCCATGGACTATATTTCTAGCCTTATTCTAATACTATTTGACAAAAAAATTACCTGCAGACGGAAAACAACAGAAGCTACAATAAAGAAATATATAACTCCGCAGGCAACCAGAAAATCTTTATTGGAGTTAGGCAAAATAAATTTTATAGCTTTATCTACGGATGATTGATTACTAGTAGGTTCTTGATTCGGAGATGGGAGTACAGGTTGGTATTTTAGAATTTACTGAATTGTCAGGAGAAACATCAGACATAATTGGCAATTAGTTAATAACCATTATCACAAACAATAGTCTTGGTAATAAAATAGTCGGATTTTGCGCGGTCAATGCTAACGTGAATTTTGGAGGACAAAAATCTAGGTCAAAATAACGTTTTTGCCAAAATTAATAGTGAACTACTGCGAAATATCGTTGTTGTAGGATATGTTGCACACATTGTTCAAAATTCATTTCAGACTGCAATTAGTCTTTCACCAGTAGATTTGGTAAGTATTGTCGTCAAGGTTTACTCATATTTTTAGATTTATACCATAAGAGTGCAAACACTACAACAATTTTTTGACGAGTCCGAGGATGAGTACAAATGGGATACCGCAAAACTAGGTGACGTGCACTTCTTCCAGCAGTCCAAATGATTTTAAAATAGAATGAACGCTTAAAAAGTTTCTTCTTATCAACCCGAAAATGTCCAGCCGTAATTGAACAATTTTTAAAAAAACAGCTTTTTAAGTGTTTGCCATAGTTCTGTTGGTGAACATATTATAAGGAAGATAGCAAACAGTAAAGCATGTTTAACGGAAGTGGCTCAAGAAATCAATGGCTTAATAGTGCTATATAAAGGAAGACTAAAAGGAGGATACATTCCACTGGCGGAATCTGGCGATATAAACTAAAAATGGTTTACTTACCAAGTAAAACTATTTTAAGGAAACCTTATTAAATACTCGGAGTCGTGGAGTGTACAATTTAATTTTGTTGGAGATTTTAAATGGATTACTTTAAATAACATTATTCAGTGGAGCGGGGTTTAAAGAGCGTATGAAACTATTTACACAAACATACCAGAAAATAGTATAATCGTACATAAACTATTTGCTGAAGTGACTTATGTAAAAAATTATGTTAGTCCGAGAAAGAATTGGAAGTATCATTAAAATGGGTTCACATTTTTAACCACTTTGTACTAGGTAACATACCTTTTAGTAATATCAAAAAAAATATTGAATATTGTCTGTGTCTTCCTGGAACGAATGCAGTTTGACAAAGAATTTTTTCAGAAATTAATAAAATTTGGGCAACTGAAAAATCACAGCTAAGCTTAATGTTGATAAAACTTGCCACGAATTTTATGAAAATAGGAGGACGATAACGAGTTTTTAAAACAAATTCATAAATCTGAAAAATATTTGTAATAAGAATTTAAAAAAATATTATATTTGAATACATTTTTTTATGTTTTAATGTTAACTAATGAATAACTGTAAATAAATAACTTTTTCAAATTAAATTTTAACTCCGCCTGCGACTTTCATGGGGAGATTGAGTGGACTGTTGGAGATGTCGTTGCCGGTCCCAAGCCCGGGTAAGGGAGGAGGGTTGGCGGAACGGGTTAGCAGCCCACCTGCGTTAAAACTAATTAAGCTACCAGAACCAATAACCAAGCCTCGGATACCGTATGGATCACACAGAAAATGACCCTGCACGAATAAGGAAAAAACGATTATGAAAGGTGAAAGTACTACGTACTACTGTATGTAGTACTTTCGTCTTCCATAATATAACGTCTTGGAATAATAAAGACCAAGACATCATAATGGAACTTAATAAACATAAAATCGATATGTGCGCCATCTCAGAAACTAAAAAGTAGGGGAAATGAACGAACAAATACCAGAAGTATACATTAATTTACAGTGAAAAGGAAAAAATGAAAGAGGCCAAGCAGGAGTTGGCCTACTGCTACAAGAAAGATTTGAACAACAGCCTCAATACATGTACACCTGGTCAAACTCCAGAGGACAGCAGTCTGTGATCGATTACATTATTACCAACAAAAATATACACATTTCACAAATTTTTGATGTTAGACCACTAGGATCTGTGAACGTAGGAGCTGATCATATTCTTATACTATGCAAATTTCGATGTATTTTGGGCCGAAATAAAGAAAGGAACCAGAATACGTAACAAAATTTAATATCCCTGGCATCTATAGCACATAATAAAAAAAATGCAACAGAGGTTCTAAGATAAGATCACCTTGAACTCAATTAGAGAGAATGATAGCATCGAGGAATCATGGCATAAATTACACGATAATATCATACATACTTCCGAGGAAGCACTTGGAACCAGAACAATTAACATTCATATGAAGCAAAATGCAAAACCATGGTTCACCGAAGAAGTAAAGGCATTAGCAACACAAACGAGACAGGCTTACGTAAAATTTAGGAGCAACAAACACCAAAAGAGTATGCCAAATACACTCAAACACGAAACAATGTGAATACTAGAATAACACAAACAAAAAGGAATTTCTGCACAAAATTCTCTACAGATGTGGAGCACGACTTGCACGAAGGGCAACTTAAGATATGGAACATGCTAAGAAGTAGGAAAACGACAGTCAACGAGTACGTTCAGACAACTACCAATAAAACAGAATCGCATATTTTATAAACCTGTATGGACCAATTAGAAATAATAATGACCAACCCATAAATAATATGCCAGAAGATCCTCACGAGAATGACGTGGACACAGTGATCAAAACACTAAAAAAACAGGAAATCCCCCAGAATCGAAATAATTAAGCATAGAGGAATATCTACCCAGTTACTAGAAGCAAAATTCAGGGCGGGCTCCGAGGGCAAGAACTCGGGAATCGGGACAGTCGTGATGTAACTTCTTCATCAGTTAGACGACTCGGCCAAGACAATGGACAAGCTAAAAGGGATATTGATTCAACTCCAACAGATATCCCGACCACTTGCAGTGCTTCTCCTCGAAATGATGAGACCACGTATCTGGATCCTGTAAGAAAGCGAAATAAATACGTACCTTTACCGCTCTTACCTATTAATTACTAAATCAGAAACTGATAATATACCTTATAGTACTGAACTTTACAGAATGATGATGCAACGCTTCCCTGAACGTTTGAATAAATCTATTCAGAAAGTCCACGGAATATATCTTTGAATGTGTCTGAAACAACATCTGAAAACGACAAAGTTTCTGAGAGTGAAACTAAAATGGATAAAGCCTTTCTAAAAAGTTTCCACCTTTCTGGTAGATTAGACCGTACTTATAGGAAGAAATTGCTTAACTTAGTGTTCGACAAAAATACAAAAGGGTTCATTACAAGCGTTAAATAAGAGGCTAAGTAATAACAATACCATTGGGGACAGCAGAAATATATATATATATATATATATATATATATATATATATATATATATATATATATAGGTGCCCTAACCGTAGTGGAATTAAAAAATGGTCAGAAAAATGCACGGACAGAACACAAGAAAGGCTAAGAAAGATCAATATCCGGCTTGGGAAAGAAGAATAAAAAACAAAATAGAAGAAATGAGAGCTGAAGTTGGTATACTAACATAAATGGAAATAGGAGTAAGAAAGTAAAACGCAAGGCTAAGGCCGTATTTGAGAAACACTCTAATGAAAATAACACCTCAATGATAGATATGCTCGGCCTTCTTAAACAGCGCCTATCCATAAGAGCTAACTGAATAAAAAGGTACAAAGAGAGCTCTAAAAGGCGTCAACAGAACTATATGTTTTATACAAGCGAGAAGAGGTTTCACACACAGATTGAACGAAACCAACAAATAAATGAATCTAATGAAATCCCTAACACAGATGAAGTGCGAAACTTTTGGGAAAATATTCGCTTTCGAATATGTTAAACCAAGAAAAATGTGGGAAGCAATGTTTCACACACTTGATTTATATGGATGATATCAAGCTAATGTCAAACTCTGAAAAAAACCTACTTTCTGTTGAAAGTAACAGAAAAGTTTAACGAGGATATTAATATGGCATTTGGCTCCACATAATACAAAATTAATGCATTAAAGCTAGGGAAATCGGAAAAAATTGAACCACATGAAATGTGCATACAACCGGAAAACAAAATGGAGAACATGGCGAAAGATGAAACATACAAATACCTTGGTCTCTTACATAAAACAAACTACGGCACACAAATAAATGAAAGCAGAAGTCACAAACAATTTAATGACGACATATGCTCTTCTCATAATCACCTACGGGTTTGGACCGAGCTAGAAGAACTAAATAAGAAATTACGAGTAGCATTCACAAAACATGGTGACCACCACCCACGCAGCTCAACACAACGGTTCCATCTACGTAGAAAATTAGGAGGGCGACGTGTGATTAATTTCATCAATATACATCACACACAGATCCATAAGTTACGCACCTACTTTGTAACGAGATCTGAAATATCCACGATATATCAAGAACTAACTCAAACAGTTCATACATGCACTCTGCTGCACTTGAAAAACAATGATCTTACTCCCTAACAATAACTTGTTACAAACCAACAAAAAATTGATGAATGGGAAGGAAAACCGAGACATGGGGTATACGTAGCAAACGTGTCGAAAGATGAAGTGGATTATAAGACGAGTCAGGCATGATTGATTACTGGTGGCATGTTCTCAGTGACTGAAGGATTTTTATTGGAAATCTAAGTAATTGCTATTCAAAATTACCAAAACACGTTATCATGAACAAGAACGTTGTTGATAAATTCAGGATATGCGGACCAGGTGAGACGATAGAACATTTAAAAAGCAATTTCCAACCATGTGCAGCACTCTCATATACAGCAAGACCCAACAATGTCGAAAAAATAATACACGAACACCTACAAAGAGCTATAGGTAACACCATACTGCAAGTACATTCCAGCTAACGTCATGTAAACCGATGAGTATAAACTGTACTGGAATAAACTAATCCTAACTGACCACTACGTTCGCCACAATAATCCAAACATTTTATATTTTGACAAAATCCAAAGAATCACAGATATAGCTATACCACACGGTTAAAATGTTACCAATACCCGAAAAACAAAAATCACAAAATATGTGGAACTGGAACCGCAATTAAAGGAGCAATAGGACACGAAACAAGCAGAAATTGCACCAATAATTGTATGAACACTAGGTGAAGTACCAAATCAACTTCAGGATGATCTAGACGGTCTAGAAATACTTAAAAATACATATGCTCTAATGCAAAAAAGTGCGTTCTTGGACGCATGTGGATACTTGACCAAAGAACCTTTCTGTATACACAAAGCTTATTAGAACCATCCAAGGACGCTAAACATTACATTACTCAAGCAAAATTATCAATCAACAACACAAACACAGTCACACACTTATCTCAAGTCTGGCATGATAACTGCTGCCTGTCCTTTTCGACTTTACAAAGCACTTGGAAAAGAAAATGAGTTTACCTACTGTTGATTTACAGTAACTTTCAATACTGTATATACTTACCTCATTGAGGTCGTTCTATAGATGATGAACTACCATCTAATGTGAAATTAAACAATAATAATAATAATGTTTATTAATCAGTACACAATACATTGCTTTGGTTAGTCAGATCACAGTAAAATAGTCAATTACCATTATGTGATCCAGTACGATAAAGAAACTATCACAGTCAATTAAGTTGTAAAATAACTAATTAAAGGGTGTATATAAATAAATTCTGAATACATATATATATATATATATATATATATATATATATATATATATATATATGTTTCCCCTCGTATATGATATACAGGGGGTCTCAGGAGCCTGTACGCGAAGTTTCACGATGGCGCCACTTTGACGAAAAAATGGTGATTTTAGTTATTGATATGGATATGAAGACGGCGCTTCGATCGGAAAGTATAAGTTAAACGTCTAAGTGACACCACTGACGTGGCACCACCAGATTTTATTTACAATTTATATTATTTATTTATATTATTTATATTAATATTGATAGAAGCAAAGTTTTATTGGAACGAATGTGTTTACATTTTATAATCTTAACTTACGTGACAGAAATTTACATGCAATTAGTTAAATGCATCATGTGTTTTGTTTGTCATGTTTAGTTCACTTCCGGAAGTGGATAAATATTCCCTTTTACAATTATTAGAAGTAACTTCGGATTTTTTTTGTTCGATTCCGTACTTCATGCTCAAGTAATATGTGTTTCAAAAACTGTTATATATTTATTAATATATCTTTACGATATATTAGGAATGCAATTTATCTGTAGATATTTAAGAGATTTTTATTCCATAGTATATGAATTTAAATAGTTATGTATAAATTTGAATAAAAACGTCACAAGGTATAGAATAGATGCTCAATAAGTTAATTTTATTCATTTTGCGTGTCATATTGATTTCGGAATCGTTATTTAAGCATCAATATCGTTGGAGTAACGTCTAAAACCATTGCATCGGTACTCCATACGTAAATTTTATGCATTTTCGCGACCATATGAACTTTGACAAAGAGATCCTTATTTAAGCACCAATTTTTTTGATGACTTACTCACTTGAAAGTCAACAGGAGCTTTATATCAAGTTTCAAAACTATATAACTAAGGTAACGTACGTACAAAGAACGAATTTTTCAATATTATAAACGATCTTGACAATACTATAAATTCTTGCAATGTTTTTGTATAAACTATTATTATGAATAATAGTATGCCTTACATTTTTACGTTTTCCCAAACGAGCTAGTCTCTTAGTCGAGATGCACGTGTTCACCGACAATGCACAAAACCCACTTCTTGGGGATCAAATTAATGTATATGAATGTTTTCCCAACAAAATTTGTTCATAAATAATGGGTTTGACATCTATTGGTCAAAATACACATAATCACAAAAATGCGCAAAATACACTTTTAGGCAACGATACTATGCTTAGGGCGATTTTTCCAACAAAATTGCTACATAAATAAAGATTTTTACATCTCTTGGTCAAAATCCATGTGTTCAAAAATAATACATTATTGAGCTCCGATGCAATACCTTGGAAGGTTTTCCAACGAAATGGGTGCCAAAATAACGATTTTCACAATCGCTTAGCTGAGATAAATCTGGTAGCGAAAAACGCATTAAATTTACTTATTGGGCATCGATGCAATGCTTTGGGTCCCAACAAAATGGGTGAGTAAATAAGGATTTGGACGTTTGTCCTACAAAGAAAATAAACCATTACGTTCCAACAATAAGTATTTGTGAGGTCAACCAACTAATCCTGCCCACCTCCATATATGTGGTGCCAGGTAGTTTTATCCATACGCATTCCCAGTGCCTCTTAGACCACATATAAATTGGAGACAGTTGGTTGTTTTACCAATATTATTATTAATATAATTATATATATATATATATATATATATATATATATATATATATATATATATATATATATATATTCCACATATAAATATCAAAAGAATAGTTTAATATTTATTTAAATCACAGTTAAAGAAATCATTCATACAATAGAAAGCATGTTTGATCAGTACTTGTTTTAGCCAATGCGTAAGTTTTGTCGTTGCAAAAGGAAAATAATGCGATGTGACACAA
This sequence comes from Vesta saturnalis, assembly GCA_036346205.1. Lineage (NCBI taxonomy): Eukaryota > Metazoa > Arthropoda > Insecta > Coleoptera > Lampyridae > Vesta > Vesta saturnalis. Next base: position 1,772,263 of record JARFJB010001545.1, read on the forward strand.
CGCTAAAACCGTATGCATAATAGTAATTTATTGCAGCTTCTTGAGACGTTAACAAAGTTAGCTTTCGTATTTGGTATACAGTTTTGTTTAATGTAGTAGCAATAAAATTAAGATGACTTCTCCAACATAACTTTACCTAAAAATGTTATCGAAGTTACATTATTCCTGTTCTGATATGAGGAAAAAGCTAATTTTTGTGTTTTTTTAGAATTCACTTTTAAGTCGTTTGCTGAGATCCATAATGAAAACTGCTGGAGACATAGATTGGTTTGATTTGCAGCGTTATAGCCGCAGTTAATAAACGTGGTATCCTCGGTAAATAAAATAGATTGAGAAGCGTGTATGTTGCTAGGACCCAAAACTGAATTTTGTGGGACACCCGATCTTACCGAAGTTCAGATGATCCGCACTCATTTAATTTAACAAGTTGGCTCCTATATAAATAAGTAGGATTTGATCAACAGGTTTTCATCTCCTCGCGCACAATAAAACTCAAGCTTATTGAATATATTGTGATAAGCGCAATCGAACACTTTTCTAAGGTCGACGAATACTGCGCTATTTAATTAATAATAGTAATTAAATGATTTAGAGTAGTAGATTTACCTTTCTGTACGCAAATTGCTCTTCGAAAAAGACTTGATTCGTTCAAAAAAATAAACAAGTTGTTATTTTATCAGAACCTCAAAACATTTTAGAAAAAACCGGTAAAATTTATATTGGCCTGAAGTTATTAATGTCATTAAGGTCGCCTATTTTTGGAATTGATACTACTTTCCCAAATTTAAGACATACAGAAAATGTATGCTGTTGAATACACTAATTATATAAATGAGTCAACGAGGATACAATGCTTCCTTTCAGTGTTTTAACAATTTTTACGGATAAACCGTTAAAGTTGACGGGTTAAGATTATTAATAACAGTAATTATTTCGGAAGTACAGATTGGCCTGATAAACAATGAGTGCGAGGGATTACGTTGCTTACAGTTCTATTCCTTTTACTGTATTATCAGCTACATTGGTAAAATATTCGTTAAATTGTTGAACAGAAATTTCTGTGTTGTCAGCTTTAGATTTAGAGATTAAGTTATTATTTATTAAATTCCAGGTTGCTTTTATTTTACACGAAGCTTGTTCGATACATCTGATACTAGAGGATTTTTTTAGCATTAACAATTAATGTTCTGTATTTAAGTTTAGTTTTATTGTACAGTTCAGCAATTTGAAGCGCATAAGTTGCTTTTTTAATGACAAAGAGTGTATCTAATTTATTAGGAAGAGTACGTACGTAAGTCATCAGTAAACCAATTTAATACCTTTTTTTTATTTTTATTAACTGGGCAAAACATATCAATTGCATTTAGTATCGTTGTGATAAAATTATTAAAAGCAAGATCCACTTTGAATTCTGATTAATTGTATAAGGCGCCCTCTATATTGTCACAACTGTAATTAAAAATTAGTAGAATCATTTAATAAAATTTTGTTATACTTTATTAATTTTATACATTGAATTCAAAAGTTTTCTCTAACTGCAAGTCAAAAAGCCTATACCCGAACTGTGGAAAACAAGCGCACCCATTCCAATATTTAAAAAAGGACTCAAGATAGACACTAACAAACAACCGAGAAATATGCCTGTTAAGCACTACATCAAAATTATTAACAAAAACACCTATCAAATTGGCATGAGCGAGAAACAACAAGGTTTTCTTCAAAACCGATTAACGGTCGATGCAATTTTTATTTTACGACAGATCATCGAAAAATCAATAGAATTTGACAAAGCAGCGTTCCTAGCTTTGTCGACTTGACACAAGCTTTTGATAGAATAGCTGACGTTGTACACGTACTAGAAGAAAAACAAATAAGTCATAAAATAATACAGACCATTAAACCACTGAAAACGAATAATAAAACTGTTTTAACTTCATTTATGATCTTTACGGTAGTAACTTACTTTACAAGTATTAAAACGTTTAATTTGTAGAAGTTTTATTTAAGAACCGGAATTCAGCTAAACTAACTATTACAATGTCGAACGGACGATAATAACTTATTTACGCAAGTCGTAACACTAAGGTGGAGCGAAAACAGCATTTTTCAGCGATTTTTCGAATTTCAATTTCTAACAGGGTACAAAGATTGCCTTATATCTTTCTGATTAACACCGTCTTCTCTCTCCCAACCGCCCTTGCAAAATCGGCGATATTCTGAAAATTTAATTTTGTAAATGACTTTATTTATATTTCTTGTCGTCCTATTTTTCGAATTCAATGCGAACATTTCTTAAAACTTATGTGATACATTGCTTACATCACCGATTTTCCAATTTATTCATATATCGTCTGTCTCCCCAAAGACCTTGAACTTATCAAATATTTTAAAATTTAGCCCACTTTTCAGTAGTTCATACTAAATTTTAAAAAGCTTGGCAACGTTGCTAGTCTAGTAACTTGTAGTATATGAAATGGATCAACCACACTCTGTAGTTACCTTACAACCAGGCTAGGACTTGTGGGTCGATTACATGTGTTTATAATAAAAAATAAAAATGTTGTCTTGTGCGAGTATAATCTACTTAGTTTTGCAGTGGTATCGTTCTCATTGAGGTAAAAAATAATAAAAATACATTTTGTGTAACTTCGATCTATAGTCTAACTATCTTTTAAGATTTTTAACAGCAATAATGTCAGTAGCAAGTGTAACAACTCGTTGTGCTGTAACCTGTCCTGTTTTTGGGGCACCAGCCGAACTGAATGAATCTGTTTTGCCTACCTACGAACAGGAGTAGAAGTGAGACACCTTCCGCCGCCATTTAATCTGTTATTAATATTTATTAGGGTTATTTTTATCCAAGGAGATTGCATAATTGTTATTAAAATTATTATTACATTTCTTTTAATTCCATCTACAGATTGTGACCTTTCACCTATACGAAAAATTTATTTATGCATTGGGGGTTGCATTCTAATAAGGGACCCTAGTCTTATAAGACGGGAATCTGTTCGCGGGCTTCGCCCCTGCCATAAAAATTGTATTCAAATAAGAGGTCCTAGTCTCGTAAGGCATAGATACCGTAAGACTAAAAATTAAATATGAATGAAAATGATTAAATCGTATTATTGATGTTTTGTAGAGGCAGAGGGATTTGGTACTTTTTAAGTCTATTAAAATTATTACGGGTAGTGTAAGCCTAAATATTAAATACGTATGAAAAATGATTAAATGGTATTATTGATAAAAGCTTAGAAGATATAAGGTAACATGTATTTTATGGTTATTAAAATTATAACAGGTAACGTAAGACTAAAAATTAAATATCAATGAAAATGATTAAACCGTATCATTGATAGAAGCGGATGGTCCTGGTATTTTTTAAAGCTAGTGTTTATGTCTATCTAACATGCCGTAGATAAATGTTTTTGTTTTTACAATGTGGTTTATTTTTCGTAATGCATTTATTATAAAAGACATTGCATAATTGTAATTAAAATAATTATTACATTTCTTTTAATTCCTATCTACAGATTGTGACCTTTCACCCATATGAAAATGTATTTATTTATACAGTAATTCAATTACACGTAATTAGTTTGCTTACGGCAATAACATGCTTTAAAATGATTTTACTTATAGAATGTATTTATTAAGCTGTTATACAATACAATCGGAAAGTAACAACCACTCATTGACATCGTGTTAAATGAAGGTGTTTTCGTAATAGGGTTTATTATAAAGGAGACTGCATAATTGTTATTAAAACTATTATTACATTTCTTTCGAGTTCCATTTGACGGTTGTGGCCTTTATCTATATTGCAACAAATTGCTTGTTTTCACCTTGAGAAAGTTACTTTCAACATTAGACATAATTAAAAATGAGTAATTAAGTTGCCATGCTTTAAATGATTTCTACCTTGAGAACGCTAAATTATGTGTACAAGGTCTAAGCAGAAATAAAATGCATTAATACAATAAATGGTTCACATACGATTGTAGTCTATTTTACGCTTCATTGTGTACCCCCTTTAATAGTGCTATCAATTAAAAGTAAAATACTGAAGGTCGACTGCTAAATTATATGCTCATATGAGTTAGTTTGTATGAGGGGAAATTTGAACTTGTATTACAATAAGAGGGCCTAATGCTAACTTATAAGACAGGCATAGTGTTTCGCTACATGCTTTCGGTCTTAGCCCTCTGTTTCCTTGGCGGGAAATTTGAATTTGTATTTAAGTGTTTACATTCTGATTACTTATTAAGAGAAATTTGAACTTGTATTCTAATAAGAGGGGCCCTAATGCTAACTTGTAAGACAAGTGTAGCGCAACTTATCCTCGGGGCTTCGACACCTTGTCCTGACCTCTAGGTGTAAAATCTCAGTTTGTATTTAAGTCTCTGTAGGTTAAGGCGGTAAATTTGAATCTGTATTCTAGTAAGGTGGGCCCCTTGACGGAAAATCTAAATTTGTATTTGTCTCTGCATTAAACATTATTGTGATTTGTACACTGTGTCCCATTTTGGTTCAAATTGTAGGCTATCTCGTTTGCGAGCAAAGATAGAAAAATGCAAATTTTGCGACCCTGTTCTACTTTTCCGTTAAACGAAAGGTGCCACAAACTTAGTATTTGAGATACAGGGCGAAATTCAAAATTTGCACATTTTAAGCATCCCTCGTAATTTTTTTGCATTGTAATTTATCGAAATGGTGAAAAGTGGGTTTTATGCAGAATTTATCGTAGAATTTAGTGACATGCATAGTTTTCCCCACAAAAACTCAGTTTCTTCGCAATAAACCAAAGTTTTTTTTTAATGGAACACTCTGGATATTTTTTTATTATATAATAGAACTTACCCTCAGCTTTCAAAAATATATGTTATGTGGCACTTCTTTTGCATTATTAACCTCAAAAACGAATGTTACGTTAATTTAACATTTTGATGACATGATAAAACAAGGATGACCATTCTGTCTTACACATGTTTCACACACTCTTCCAATTCGTTCTATACCATTAACCACAATAACAGGGTGATCTTGTAAATCTCTGAAAGTTTTTCGAACGTTCAATGATATCATATTGAGTTTAGTATATTTTATTTTGCAAGTAACCCCATAAAAATAAATCTACAACTGACGGAGGCCATCTCATCGGCCCATTAGTGCCAATCCATTGTTTTCCAGAAACGGGCGCATTGTGGTATAGGGCTCCATCCTGTTGGACATGAATTTGGTTCAAGCGAGCTAAAGGAATGTCGTCTAATAATTTAGACCCAACCTTTTCTGAAATGTCCAAATATCTAGGAACGGGTAAGTTCCCTTCGAAATGTAAAGTTTTAATTTTGGTTCTAATATAAAACACAAAACGTTTAGTTCAAATCGTTCTTGTCTTTGGGGGAATATTTGAGATTAATTTTCTTGAGACCAGAATCTGATATTGTGCCCATTTAAACACCTGAATTACTAAAATGTGCCTCGTCTGACCATATGGCATTTCTTCCGAAGTTAAGTACTATATTGTTTAAGTACCAATTGCAAAATAGTAACCTACGTTCAGCGCCGCCATGATGTAGATGTTGAACAAGCCTAAATTTATATGGTTTATGTTTATGGTAGCGAAGTATTCTTTGGATTCTTGTTTTCGAAACTCCAATAATACTTCCTATAGTTCTGCAAGAACTTATAGGATTACCATCCACACTGGCTAAAACGGTAATCCCATCGTTCTCTCGATTTTCTTTATTATATTTTTTTGACTTGGGTTTAGAAATTGGTTAACTAATGCCTTTTTAATCTATAAAACGTGACTTTACTAGGTTGTCTCTGTTCTGCAAACCGACACAGATGTAGAGTTATTTAATTATCAAAATTAGTACCAAGGAAATTACATTTACCTGTTAAAATGCGTCGGCGTTTTAATTACTCAAATCATATTTCTGAAAGTTTTCAAAATTTTGATTTTTTGCCATATTTTGCACAATGAACAAACAACACGATTGTTGCACAAAAATAATTGTAATCAGATTTGACAGGTCAATTACGTTTAGATCAGACTAGGCCCAGCCTACTTACAAATTTAGATATAAAGCATTCTTTATAAGTTTTATTGATATTATCTGAAGCAGTAAGATGCATTTTACCCGATTAAAAAAAAATTTGCCAGTTTGACTATGTTTCAAAAACTATTATACCTAACTTGCATAATTTTTGTTATTATTTTTGCATCTCTGCATAAAAGTCCTTAGATTTTCATATTTATAATTGTAATAAAACAGTAAGAATCTAGTAGCCCTTTTTTAATACCCAAATGTATCTTAGACGTTCAAGAAAATACGAGTTTATACTGAGTTTAATGAGTTAAATTAACGTAGCATTCATTTTTTAGGTTAATAATGCAAAAGAAGTGCCACACAATATATATTTTTTATCTGAGAGTAAGCTCTATTATACAGGGTCCGCTAATAGTACGTGGACGCAGCTTTATGAGTTTATACAATATCGTTTTCAAAATTATTTATTGCAGGATGGTGTGGGATCTTTCGGGTTACAATTAGAAAATATTTTCGCAAAAATTACTACTCGTATACAGGGTATTACAACACGAAGTTATATTTTTTTAAATGGAACATACCGTGTATTATTATAAATTTGGATTCCCTGGTTAATTTTAAGGGCACTTTATTCACTATATGAGGTATCTTAAACGCGCAATTTAGGCGCTGCATTCAATTTTTTGAAAATTTAGAGGTTGAAAAGAAAAATTGTAACAACCGTATTGAGAAATGTGTAACACTAAAATTTTAATGGTTGATTAGACATAGACTGTGCTACATAAAATCGTAAAAATAGTAATATTATCTTTTTTAATTTTCGAGATATCGTAATGCAAAGTTTAAGATTTTCAATCATAGATAACTTGATTTTTTTTAATGGAAAGGTATACATTGTTTTACACTGTTAGATAGGAAATTTGATTACATTTTTTTTTTGATATAACATTGTTGGTATTTATGTTTTGCCGTTTTTTGATAATCCAGCTTTTTTACTGAATTTGCAAAGTTTAAGGGTTTTAATCATAGATAACTTGATTTATTTAAATGGAAAGGTATACATTGTGTTACATTGATAGATAGGAAATTTAATTAAAATTTTTTTGATATAACATTGTTGGTATTTATTTTTTGCCGTTTTTTGATAATCCAGCTTTTTTACTGAATTTGTCGATTTTCGTAGGTTTACATAATTATGTATGTATAATTGTTTAAATCACATCAAGCTATGAAAACAAAAGAATATTAGAAACAAAATTCCAGTACTTTCAAATCTTTACAAAAGATTGCGAAACGATTCTTCTCTTGGTTGTCTTCGATCAGGATAACGCTGCCCGTAGATTCGACGGGCCAATAAACAATTTTTGTTTGATTCTCCAAGCACAAATATCATGTCAACTAATTCATTTTACAAAAAATTACTCATTATAATTCTTAAAAAAACGTATTACGTATATGATGTTCGTAAAGTTAAGCGTCAAACATTCACACTGCAATAAAGTAATTAACTCAGTTACGTTTGAACATACACGCGAAATGACAAAACAGATACTATTGCTGAATTTTGTTTCTAATATTCTTTTGTTTTCATAGCTTGATGTGATTTAAACAATTATACATACATATGTAAACCTACGAAAATCGACAAATTCAGTAAAAAAGCTGGATTATCAAAAAACGGCAAAACATAAATACCAACAATGTTATGTCAAAAAAAAATGTAATTAAATTTCCTATCTAACAATGTAAAACAATGTATACCTTTCCATTTAAAAAAATCAAGTTATCTATGATTGAAAATCTTAAACTTTGCCTTACGATATCTCGAAAATTAAAAAAGATAATATTACTATTTTTACGATTTTATGTAGCACAGTCTACGACTAATCAACCATTAAAATTTTAGTGTTACACATTTCTCAATACGTTTGTTACAATTTTTCTTTTCAACCTCTAAATTTTCAAAAAATGGAATGCAGCGCCTAAATTGCGCGTTTAAGATACCTCATATAGTGAATAAAGTGCCCTTAAAATTAACCAGGGAATCCAAATTTATAATAATACACGGTATGTTCCATTTAAAAAAATATAACTTCGTGTTGTAATACCCTGTATACGAGTAGTAATTTTTGCGAAAATATTTTCTAATTGTAACCCGAAAGATCCCATACCATCCTGCAATAAATAATTTTGAAAACGATATTGTATAAACTCATAAAGCTTCGTCCACGCACTATTGGCGGACCCTATATAATAAAAAAATAACCAGGGTATTCCAATTAAAAAAAAGAAAACTTTGGTTTATTGAGAAGAAACCGACTTTTTGTGGCAAAACTATGTACGCCTCTAAATTTTACGGAAAATTCTGTATACAACCCACTTTTCACCATTTCGATAAATTACAAGGCAAATGTTGAATTTCGACCTGTACCTCAAATACTAAGAGGACTGCGGCAATTCTGTTTATGGCATCTTTCGCTTCACGGAAAAGTAGAACAGGGTTGCGAAAACCGCATCTTTCTAGCTTTGCTCGCAAACGAGATACCCCACAATTTCAACCAAAATGGGACACAGTATACATCAGTATGTTTTGTTTGAGTTTGTAGGTAGATAAATATATAGCAATCATATCTACTAAATTGGAATTTATTAAGGAACAAACAGTATTTTAATGTTGGAATGATAAATAAAAGTTGGATTGAAATTGACAACTTTTAAACGATCCGATCGCTGTGTAGAAAACGAAATAGAGTATTAAATACTGTCAAAACTGATTTTAAAACACATTCTATAAGCGAATCCAAACTTCATTAACGTCGTATGTGCTATTAAGGTACCATTAATTTTACATAACATTAAAAGATATGTTTACTTAACTTAAATCCGAAATATAATCTGCAAATAATTTCGGAGTCAAGTCAGGTATTCGACAACAAAGTTTATTACAACTTATAAAACTAAGGACTTCGAAGAATAATTTAGTTGTTAATCTTAAAACTTTTTAAATATATATTCTATTTTTTTTAAAAAAGAGTTTCTTACTAAACCGTACGTGATATGTTTTTTAAATAGAAAAAAATTTCGATACCCTCGCCAACAGTAAATAAAACATCGAGCTCTTTGTTTAGATGTAGAAAGTATAATATATTTTATGGGGTATTATTGTTAGAGTTGTGAATGAAGATGGATTCTGACAGACATTTGGAAAACTTGAATTTACATCGATGTATTGTAAGAAAAAAAACCAAAGGGAACTCACATCGTCTTTTCTGTGACAGTAAGCCGTAGAAACAAGACATCAATACAAAACACAGAAACTCGTCTAGTGGCCTGCCAAATATTTATGTCCCACTTTTTATTGTCCCAAAAGAAAAGCTAGGGATCTCGAACGGAAGACACGCGGAAAGTATAAAGAAATACGAATATTTCGTATAAAGTGCTGTGCATCGTTAGAAACACATTTACAATTTTTGCTGGATATTCTTATGAATGTGTTCCATCACATTAAGCTCCCATTAAAATTACGTATCGTCGAAACCGATACGAATTCATCTAAATCAAAATAGGATTGAAAGAAAGGCTCAAAGTAAAATCCATCATTCGGTCTATTGAGTTATGGATGTTTTAGTCCGATATACTACTAGAACGGGATTAAACATACCTTAATTCGTGTTTTACGTTCATAAACACAACATAAAACGCTACGCTTCTTTCTTAAAAATCTCCTTATAACTTTTATTGCCACTAAAAGTAGCTGTAATTTGTACGATATTTGCGAAAATCGATGAAAGGGTAAAGAAGTAGTTGGTATTTCCATAAGAAAGGTTGTGCATCATTGACTTTCACTATTAGATTTAGTTTTCTTTGCACGTATAAGTACTAATACCATTTTCTTAAAGAGCAGCATTTTAAATAATCATCTCAATTTATATTGAGGAAGTTCGCCTAAAATGTTAGGGATAATCTGAGATTTCATTATAAAGCAAAAGAGGAAAAATTGGGGTAACAGTTTCCCTCTTTAGCGTTTATTTGAATGACAAGACATTTACAAAACTGTAAAGATTCTCTAACATTGTCGCATCCTTGTGTCTCATCTCGTATTTCACAATTTACAAAATTTCTATTTAATTTTAGATAAAAGATGTTAAACGATTCGTTTCTTTTTTTAGATGTTATAAAAATAACATTTATCTTTGCATGAGTAACGAACAATATTTCTACTAAAAATTTTCTTTAATATCAATTTAGTCGTGCGTAAAAAGATAAGGGTTGAGTAAAGTATTCCTAAAGTTTATTTAAGACGTTTAACATTTTCTTACAAATGTCTATTGCAGTATTGGGTTAGTCAATCTGTTTCGATATGCTTTTCATATTTATTGTTTTAAAGGCAGCCGTAAAGGAATCCAAAACTGTGCGTCGCCCAAGTTTTATGCAGAAACGGCAATACTAACCAACCCCTAAAACACATTATTCCATTAGATGTAACATTTTTCTTACCAATCTGATGTAAACAGCATATGACTTTTTATGCCTACGTCATGTTGCACTAGTAATGATTATACAGGGTGATTCACACAGACTCTTCGTTAAAATATGACGTAAGTTGTAACTTACAAAGAAATGTTAATAGAAAAGTTATTCGTGTGCATAAACTCAAGTTTTTTAAATATTTGCATGTATACAGGGTGTACAGAAACAGGGCATAAACATATGTTATTTTAAACGGATGTTTATTATTGAATGTTTGGATTCCACAGAAATTTCTGGGTATTGTTCACTATGTATGATAGTAGCTTTTGGAGAAAATGGTGGTGGAAAATCGTAATATTGAGAGTTTGTAGTCCCGTAATTCCAAAACAGCTGATATTTGGGGAAAACGACTTATATGTTCCTACCTTAAACTTGAATGGTTTATCTACCGACATTATTTCCACATTTGACAGATGCGACACATTTACACATGTGAATTTTTTTAATGAAACGTGATGTCTGTATTTTCTGTTTAGTGTACATAATTGCGAGTAGCTCTGTATATAGTGTACGATCTAAGTTTTGTGGGCAAATACGAACAGAACAGCTTAATTAATTTCCTTTCCGTTTCTTCTGCCGTACAGTTCATTACGTTATGTTTTCAGTTTTGCTTCCCTTGTATAAGGTATGTAAGACTTCTAATTATATTTCTGTAAATATTATATTTAATAGGAAACAAATAAAGGAACAAGGGTACGCCTCTACATTAAGAAAACCGATTGTGTTAGGAAAAGCTCTCATGTTAAAGAATTTTGTTCGTTGTAAAACCGTGGTGCATGATGTCACGAAGAATGCATAAAATGGCGCATGATAATAAATAAAATTTGATAGATGCGACAAATTTATACATGTGAATTTTTTAATAAACCATGATGTCGTGTTGAGGTACGTCAAGAATACGTTTTACCTTGAATACAGTGTTGATCATATTGGATTTTGAATGTTAAGTAAAAATAGATTATACGCTGGTATGGTTGTGTTAAATTACTAATTATTTAAAATCGTAATGTTTTACGAGAAATATCGTTTTAGTTATTTTATGCTGGAATTAACCAGACATTTTGGTTTACTTAAATATACATATAAATCCAGTTGTTTAGTATTATTCAGATTACCTAAGGTCTTTCTCAATTGCTGTTGTATTTTATTTATTAAACCTATAAATTGAGTGGCGTCCAACAAACAAATGCTTTACTGATTATACCTATGGATGCCTCCCTCACGACCTGTTTAAAAGGAGATCTCAAGTAACATTAGTAGTAGACAGGCACCTTCGGCCATCTTGGATTTTCTGGGGAAAACCCACCTTTCACTTTTTATATGCCCACGTGGGGATCGTATTTTTTCACCCTTGTGGTTTCTTTTCGGAGGCCTTTTTCAACCCCTTTTCATCCCTAATTACGGCCTCTTTGTTTTTACTCGTCCGCGTATAGGACGCGTTTTTTCTACCCCTGTTTCTTTTCGGTGGTCTTTTTCAACCCTTGATGGGAATTTCAACCCTGATTAAAGCCTTTTTGATTTGTTTTTCGTGCCAACGTGTAGGAGTCATTTTTTTTGTTGATCATTTTTTATTAATGAATTAAATATTTTTTAACCCGGGGGAAATTCTCGATCCTAATCTGTTATTAGAGCTTGTTTATCAGATACTTGAATGATATAAAACTCATTTAAAGGATTGATTAGGTAATAATTACGTGAGGGAAAAATTGACTGTATTTCCCCATATTACTTTATTAGCGTATTTCTATCAATAGAGATTGTTATTAAAATTATTACATTTATTTTAATAACTATCTACAGATTGTTTAACATACGAAATTTATTTATACATTGATTACGTGTTAACTTGTAAGACACGTTTCGCTGAAGGGTACAATTGTATGCGCGTCCTAACATAATCTGCTAAGTTATAAGATGATCTTAAATCTGTATTCTGATAAATAGATTACAAGTTTTCATAATAAAATATTATTAGATTCGATATGCCGTTTATTTCAAGTAATTGTTTCAATATATATAAAATGCGTGAGAGTGGACCTGCATTATTTGTTGTAATATGTGTTATTACACTTTCTTTTTAATTACAGTTAGTAACCTTCTACCTACACAACCTTCAACTTATACACGAATTAATAACGACCTCCACTAGTTTATAACACTATTGCTTGGTACCGCCTTTTTATTTATGTCGAACTCATATAAAGTTATTAACGTTTCATTTTAATGGGGCTATCAACTATTGAAAGGTCAACTGTTAAAATTGTGTTCCTAATTGCAAGGTTGCTAAAACACGTCAGGTGGTATTTCGAAATGTTTATCTAGTGGACACCTGTAAATGCATCATGCAATTAAAAGAATAACAATAACGCCCTTGATATTAAAAAAGATGATTAATACCTTTGTACTTCAATTTCACGAAATCAAGCGCTGTATTATGAGGATCAATCAGCCCGAGCATGTAAAGTAGACTTTTTTAATTATGTCCATATAAAATTGTTAAAATAATATAAGAATCAAAAGTGTATTTAAAGATTACTACCGAAGACTGTTCTGTAATAAAATGATAAAAGGGTTCTTTTAAACAAAGGTCTTAGATTTTAAGTTGACGTGTATTTTTACATTTTTATTTATTTTTCCAGTGAAGTTAAACAACTGATCTAGTTTAACAATGAGTGTCTTATACTGTAATCAACATGTTATAAAAACGCTTTATTTATTATTACATTTCTTTTAATGCCAATTTTGGCTTCGTATGTACAGATTATGTTATTATTACCTAACTTCACCATCAGCAATAAGATCATTCGGTATTAAAAGATAAACATCATACTCCTTAAGGACGAGTTCCAACCCCAAGGCCTAGTCCAAGTCCAAGACCAGCCCCAAGACCTAGCCCCAGTCGAAGACCAGCTCCAGGTCTAAGACCAACCCCAAGTCCAAGGCCTAGCCCAAGTCCAAGACCTACCCGAAGCCCAAGACCAGGTCCAGCCCCCAACCCGAGACCAAACCCCAGACCTACATCTGCCCCACACGTGAGCAAGTACAAAAAATTGCTGTCAAAAGGCTCTTAATACAATCAAAAATAATCAGGGGTGAAAAAGGCCGCCGAAAAGAAACCATAGGGGTAGCAAAAACGCGTCCTATACGTGGGCAAGTAAAAATAATTAGGGTTGAAAAAGGCCTCCGAAAAGAAACCATAGGGGTGGAAAATACGGTCCCCCACGTGGGCAACCGTGGGAAATCCCAAGGTCAAATGACGTCACAAAAGTGAAAGGCGAAGTGCCTCCCTTCTACTAACATTGCACCTTGCTGAGCTAGACCGTGGTGCAATTTACCTTTTAATATACAGATCGATCAATCACACTTAATTTTTTATTTGTTTTATGCTTAGTCTAAGGGGGTGAGAGATGGATATGGCTTTGCGTGTAGAGTGAATAGAATTTCATAAATCAAATCAGGGAAAGTGATAAATTAAAGGGCACCAAGTTGATTATAATCAAAAATAAACAAAAACTTGCTTACTTTTAGTAGAATTAACCAGATCAGAACTCCTGGACCGGTGCTACCTAAAGAAGCATCAAAATATTCGCACGCAATAAAGAAAAAGAGCGTAATCGTGCGGCGAAACCAACTGTAAGGGTCATCAAACTCAATTACTCAAGTTTTACTTCACTTGACGTTAACTTATCGATGAATCTCTATACTCAAAAATCTTAGCCTTAAAATAATAGCGTAAAACATAATCGAATCAACTGTAAACTAATAAACAAGAAAAGGGTTGATGAATATATTTTCCAATGCTTTTTATAAAACTAATACTTATACTACTAATACTTATACTGTGATAATAATAACAAAACAAAACTCTAAACAAAAAAAAACTCCTTTTACTCGACTTGGAAACGGAACTCCTCGCTTCGGGCTTTCCGGGCTACAAAAATAATATTACCGGTACAGGTAAAATAATGAATTTAAACGAAGATAAACTAACTCAGAAAATATTTTGAAAGCGTCCCTGTCATTTGATTTCTCGTTGAAATATTTTCAAAGAGATAAAGGCGTAGAGGCAAACGTTCTTCTACGTTTTAAATCTAGATGGTTTAATTATAATTATTTTGCTAATGTATCTCACGTGACCTATTTAATTAACAAGATGCTGTTCTAATTAGTGTTTTATAACTAATTAAAAATTAGAAATAGTTCTAGTTAGCTTTTAGTAATTAGGTGAAATTAGAGTTAGAGGGTTTTATTCTTTCAGATGTTTCTATCCGTATTTAGGATAGACAACTGGTGTGAGGGTGGAAACATGTGGCTACTTAATTTACAGAACTATTTACAAACGGGAAATTTAATGGTGGATAACGCGCTTAGTTTTATTGTTTTACAGAGGATATGCGTCGTTCGGAGACTGCCTTAATGGTACTCAGAAAATAGTGGAGATGTTGGATGAGACAAATGTTACTGAGTGAATCTTTTATCTCAACACGGATGTATAAGGTATTTAAACAACGTTTAATTTAGTATTAAAAAAGGCTTGATACAAGAATATTTCTTTGATCTCGTCTTTATCGAGAAGTTCGAATAAGAAGAGTTTCGATTCAGGGACAATTACGTTATTTGTTTACTTTGTTTACTGGTACTTTTAGGACCAGAAATAATTATCGGATCTTGGTCTATTTAGAACCGGCAGAATCTTGAAAAAAACAGCCTTTCTTTCCGACTGTCCAAGTACACGACACCGGGAATTAATCTTTCACCGTAACGTTGTCCACAGTGTTGTAATAAAACTTACATTCAGGTAAAAACAAATCTGAGCGAAAGCAGGCAAGTGTGTACACGGAAATTCAATAAGAGGTTCGAATAAAAAGTATGCTCTCGGTAGCGCGTCTGGTGGTTTTATAAAAATCTGTGGAAAGGCGAGGAGAGCTACTGGTAGTGTTGTTACTTTAAAGATTCACTGATGTATAAGTGGGGGAACACGATTGGACCCTGACTTAGAACATTCTTAATGTTTTAGGAACCATGCCAGAAGTAATATTATTTATTATTTGTAATTTTGATATCTTGGTAAAATTGATTATTAAAAAATAATTAATTAAAAAGATTTAAAAAAAAATAAACAATTTAAAAGAATAAATTACACCTATATTAAACATAAATATTTGGAACAATTGGTTTAAATATAACGTTCATATATGAGGTTTCATGAAAGATCGTTGATTAAAATTTATAATTATACCCGTTCATGGATCCTTGTAAGATCCAAGTAATGCATCCAAATCCAAACAGTGAAATTGCGTCATATCTGAAGGACGTCCGCTCAGAATACAATCACTTGCGCTATTTACCTGATTCAAAGCTTACATATACAACAGAAAAATAATAACCACACTTGTATTAATATTAAGTTCGCAGTTTACAAACTTTCGAAGGACCTTTTGTTTCCAAGTTACAGCTATAGGGCACAGGAATGGAACTACTTTTGTTGAAATGGTCATTAACAATAAACAGTTGAATCTTCAATTCCTTCTTTACAACTGAACCCAGCAGTAACACAGAACTGTCAATTACGGAGGGTAAAGTAACTCTTCTAAATTTACGTTCGCAAAGAAACAGCGAAACATAGTTCAGGAGTCTTTTATTAATTGTACCACCTCATTAATTATACGTAACTTTTCATTATATACACAAAACACTTTAACAAATTTTTATAGTCAAGGAATTTATTACCTACTTGAATGTCAATATTTATATAAATATTTGAATCCGCTACGAGCGTGGATAAATCCAAATGATCGGGAAACACTAAAATAATTACTTTCCCTTCTCAAAGGACACAGGAACGTTAATAAATATGACAAACACCAGTACAAAATCTCCCCAATGTAATTGAATTTTAGCTCTAAATCCAGAAGCAGTGAAAGGCTAACGTCCTCACGATGACTTCAGGTAATCACTGGGTTAGTAAAAGGTACTTTGCGCGCATCAGCTGCTAGATCACACCACTCTAAACCCCCACAAGCAGCTTTGTGGACTCAGTCCCTTAAACTAACTAGTTAACCGTCATCGCACAACCCTTTACCCCACTTCATCAAGTCATCTTTAACCACCACTATTAAAATCTTCCACTAAAATAGAAACTGCACATTTCCCACGAGAAAAATATACTTCAAGCCACAAGTGGGTCAACTAAAAACCAATTACCCAAAATCGAGATAACAAACATCCTTTTCTCAATCACACAACTCAAAACAGTTCAATTAAATCTTCAATGACTCTTACATTAGCAATTTTACTTATAAACGAACTGGTAGTCTAGAAAGTACGTAAAATCATTTATCAGCGTTACGAGATTCATAACATCAAATACGATGACAAACCGACCCAAACAAACACGTACGTACGTTTCTTAAAATCTTTTACAGTCATAATAAAGTGTAATACCCAAAAACAAACCTTATTACTTTTAGCGAAACCACAATAACCAAAAATTATATTCAAAATCTTCAAACATATTTACATTAAAAAAAAATTCTAGTCCAAATTTCACCACGCGTGACAGACAGCCTTCAATTTAAAATATTCACATTGACGGTATATGACAAAGGGAAAATTTCATCGACTGAAAAATATTTTTCTAATCATGGGAGAGTGGTCACGCCAGTTATAATAACAAAACCAATAATACACAGTAAATAAACTGAAATAAATGCGATAGGATACTTGGAGCATATCCACCTGCTTCCATCCGAACAGCATCAGCTGATTTGTGAATTTTTTATTCCTTTGCAAAGGATTCATAACAAACTACACCTTCACAAATGTATAAGGTTAAAATAGCCACAACCCGGCCCGGAAATTACATACGCAGAATCAACTTTTCCGAATAATTTTTATTGAAAATTCAAGAAAGCCCTACTTTTTTAAATAAAGTGAGGCAAAATTTTGCCAGGATAGTTTATTTAACCGATGAAATAGCCATTATTGAGCGTACAAAACGTATTGTGAATGAAGTTGGAAACCAAATTCAATTTAAGATTAATTTTCTATCTAGTCTGGACGGTGAAGTGCGCTATTTTATGTACGATGAAAATCTGAATGGGGAGGAATACTTAAGAATTTTAATATATGTTGTCGAAACCTACATGGACGATGTTATATAAGGAATTATGAAAAATTAGCGGAGTAAGCCAATTGTAGCGAAAAATTATGGAGAAGGGGGTTTTTACTTGTATACAAAGTTAGGAACAAGCAGATTATCGAACAGTAGACAAACATAATATAGCCAATCATGAGCATGGCTCAAACTGTAATAAGTAAGTTATTTAATTAAATATAATATGAAGTGCAAACATGTTTTCCTTGTATTAACCTTTTTATTCTACTCGTAAATCATCCTATATTTATGAATGAACCCTAAAAAGAAATCTAAACCAATCCTACCCTTATCTCTCCTTATGCAGAAAACCTCTAAAATCCCTAATAACACATGGTGTTCCTAAAAGAATAACCTAATAGTTGTATAAGTGTGTTATGCGTACACCCAGCGTACATTCGTTTAAATGCATAACTGGTCAGGTAGATTTCCTATTGTTTTGTTACACAAAGCAGGTCCAAACCCCCTCAGGGCGCGATATAGATTCATTAAATTGAAAAGGATTCGCTAAATTACAATACAAAAAAAAATAGTTTTTTTTATGTTTCAGGATTCAATTTCCCATAAGTGGGCATTATATTTCATTTTGAGATTTCCTAACAAAATCTAAATTCACATGTTTAGCGTTTCCGGTTTCGTACAAAAGCATTTAGGACTTAACCTTCACGCCATTCCCTTGCGGGGTAGGCAAAACAATCCCTGCCTCTTATTTATTTTTCATTCACAATCTTTCTCCATGCTTTCCTACCTCCGCATACCTCCCTAGCTTCCGCAAGATTCATACATAGTCTCTGACATGCCCTTTTGTTTTTAAAACTCCTTATCTTTCTTTCTTTTATCATAGATTCTACTACATTCAACCAAGTTTTACGCGGCCTACCAGGCCCGGTCTTTCCCGTAACCTCACCCACATATATTTGTTTTGTTAATCTTGCGTTGTTCATTCTCTCAATGTGACCAAACCAACGTAATGTACAACTTTTATATCTATCCATCATCGTCTTTTCCTCACCACACTCCGTCATTATGCATTCATTTTTTATCTTGTCCCTTCTCGTTTTACCACATGCACTTCTCAGGAATCTCATACCCACGGCATTTATTTTTCTTTCGTGCTTTTTTGACATACCCATGTCTCACTTCCATACAGTACTGACGGGACGAATACACCATTATAGATTGCTCGTTTCGCAGCTAGGCTCATGCTTTCATTTCTCATTATCGTCCACATACTTCCAATCACTTTCCTTTCTGCATTGACTCTTCGTCCAATCTCGCTCTCAATTGTACCACCTGCAGTAAACATTCGACCGAGATATACCAGCTCGTCCACTTGCTCCACAATTTCATCTCGCAGAGTAAATACTCTACTCTCCTTTCCACCTTCGCGATTGAATACCACAATCTTAGTTTTGTTCACGTTTGCCTTTAGGTCCATGCTCTCACAGACTGTATCAAACTTCCTCAGAGCGGTTTGCAGCTCATCCGCACTGTCGCTTAATAAGACTGTGTCATCTGCATACACCAGAAGCCGTACATTTACGTCACCAACCATTACACCATTTGTATCGGTACATGCTTGTCTAAGACATTTATCCATGTATACATTGAACAACCACGGTGACATCACACAGCCTTGTCGCACTCCATGCTCAATATTAAAGTATTCACTCACACCTCCTCTCACCCTAACATATGCTCGACTACCGTTGTATACCGCCCTTATTCCATTTATTAGACCTTTATTTACGCCATATTCATTTAATATTTCCCACAGCTTCTCCCTATTCACTCTGTCATATGCTTTCTCCAGATCTACAAACGCACAGTATAACTTCCTTTTTACCTTTAAACACTTTTCAATCACTTGCTGGAGAGCAACCATCTGATCGATACATCCTCTCCCTGGCATGAAGCCACCTTGCACATCCCACATCTTAGTTTGTATAGTTTCTCGTACTCTATCAATCAGTATTCTTCGAAATACTTTACCAGGCACGCTGAGCAAGCTTATTCCTCTGTAGTTCTTACAATCACTCTTGTTCCCCTTACCCTTATACAATGGTATAATGATCGCGCACTTCCAATCACTCGGCACTTTTCCACACATAAGGCATACATTGAATAATTCACACAATCTTCGTATAAGCTTTGCACCACCATACTTGAGCATTTCACCAGAGATTTCATCGACGCCGTTTTACAACCTTCCTACCATTTTCTCTACCTCATTTATTCCAATATCCTTCTAAGTTTCATTCATGATTTCTTCTATATTCTCCTTATTTAACCCTTCAGTCTTACTTTCCTCACTACTGTACAGCTTTCTGAAATATTCTTGCAAGCATTTCCTCACTTCAGAATCGTCCCATACTATTTCATTTCTAGCATTCATCACTTCTGCAGCGTTCTGTTTTGGGCCACGTCTTGTACTTTTTGACCCATTTCCAGAAGAGTTTTTTGTTTCGCTTAAAATCATTCTGCATTTTCTCTCCTTCCACAGCCATCACTTCCTCTTTACTTATTCTCACTGCCTCCTTTGCTTCTTTGTTTCTTAATCTGTACACCTCATACAATCGCTTCTTCTCAGTCTCATTTTTTGCAGCAATCATTGCCATGTACGCATCTTTTTTCTTACATACTGCCTTTTTTACCGACTCATTCCACCAAGCACATTTTTTCTGTCTACCTACAGTCGCTCTTCCACGTATTCGCATGGCACAATTGACTACAGAGTTTTTCAAGCTTATCCATGCACTTTCAACGTCAGTGTCTTTTATTTGTTCGTTCCACACTGTTTCATTCACATTCAACTCTTTACTCACTGCATCTGCCTATTTCATTCTCACACCATTATCCACTAGTTTGTCAACCCTAATTCTGGACGTTCGCACTACGTTTGTTTCCTTCTCCAGACCCACTTTTACCCTAAACACACTCTCGATACAACCAAAAAGTGGTCCGATCCGTGGTCCGATCCACACTCCGATCCGCGCATTACTTTTGTGTCTTTCACCAGGTTTCTAAGCCGTTCATCATACACTATCAAATCTATCATACTTTTAGATTCACCTCTTTGCCATGTATACATATGCACATTTTTATGTTCAAACCACGTATTGGATAAAAACAGGCTTCTCTCACACAGATGTTCAGCAGGTATTCACCGTTCTCATTGACTCTTTGGTCTCCGAACTTTCCTAGAACGCGGTCACTATGTTGTCTCTGTACACCCGCCCATCCGTTCATATCCCCCACTATAATCACTCTTTCGTTTGGCTTACATACGTTCAACACGTTCCAGAAGTTCTCACGCTCCTGGTCTCTTTCTCAATTCACCGGTGCATAGCATGTAACAAGAAAAATTCTTCGAAACTCCACTTTCATTCTAACCCATATTACCCGGGGAGATACCAATTCGTACTGTTTAACACATCTTTTCGCTCTTTCACTTATGATTATTTCCACTCCTTTTGCGCCTTGCACTTCCGTCTCAACTCCTGACCATAACGCCACGCTTCCATCCTCCATCTCCATAGCATCCTTTCCTTTGCGCTTTATCTCCGATACACACAGAATATCAAGGTGTCTTTCGTACATTATATTGCATACCTCTAACATTCCACGTACCGACTCGCCATTCATCACTTGCACAGTCGTCAGCAACAGCGCCTGTCTGTTTCGACCTTGACCGCCCCTTGTAGCCAGGTCGATCAGAGGCAATTGTATTGTTTTCTTGAGTAATACCATAGCGAGCAGACCGATTACTGGACAAATCGTGCCCCGGACGATATAGCATTCCCTACTAACGGTATCATCCTACTACCGGACAGTTATTTGTCTACTGTCACGACATAATGGATAGATATAAATAATAGATCGTATACTTACTGTATGAATCTCAAAATGTACATATATACATGTACATTCTTTTTTTATCTTACCTACTCTTCAATCACACCACGCGTTTCAACCATACTGCTCTATACGCGGTTCCTGGTTCCGTGCCCCTCACCGGATTAGCTGGTATTTATTAGCTACCAAATGATTCAGTTATTATTTATTTATTTTTTTTATTTTTTTTTTTTAGCTTTTCGAGTTATAGTTATTTCAATGTCATTTAATATTTATTTATCAAATCAGTTTTATTATTGTCGCGAGCCGTGATAACTTAAATAAATATTTTATTAGTTCTCTATGATTCATTGTTATTGCAAAAATGTTTACCTGTTCGAGTTCAATCCTTACACAAGAGGTTTACATTTGCTTCATTATTTTTTAAAGTTAAAGTTTTAACAATCACATGGGTTTAATAGAGCCGTATTTTTCGTAAATACAGTAGCAATCCTAAATGTTATAGGCGCGAACTATTTCAACTAAAGAGCCTTTTACTGGTTAGATTATCATTATCTTTGTTTATTATTAATATTCAAACCGCTGGGTATAAAAACCTGTTCAAACGCTTACCCTTATTTGATTGGTTTAGAAGTTGTCATTTAACATGTATTAACATGTATTTAACAGAGAGCGCCGAAATAAAGCTAATTATTTAACTTAAAGAGTACGATAAAAGTATTATATTTAAATGTTTATTACAAAAAAAAATTACAATTTACCCGATTTCTTGTTTTATTGTTTTGAAAATAAAAGGTATTTGAATTCAATTGAAAAAAGTAAACTTCTTTAAATTTCTTATTTATTAAACGAATACTGAAAAGGAAGTAAAGTATGTTAGTTATTTAACTTGAAACTATGCAACTCTATTTAATTTACTCGATTCATATCATATGCTATTTACTAT
Source organism: Vesta saturnalis (assembly GCA_036346205.1). NCBI lineage: Eukaryota > Metazoa > Arthropoda > Insecta > Coleoptera > Lampyridae > Vesta > Vesta saturnalis. The sequence goes on from JARFJB010001545.1 coordinate 1,794,806, forward strand.
TTTAAATTTTATTATTAACATTTGCAATTTACAATTGCTGGTGACGCGCCTACCTGCTTTCCCTTTCCCTCTACCTGGTTTCTTGTTTTATTATTTGCGAATAGAAGAAGGTATTGTACTTCAATCGATAATGTGGACTTTTAGTAAAACTAAATTTTCCTTAAATAGCTACAATTCTTATTTATAAAATTATTGTAAAGAAGTGAGGGATACTAGTTATTTAAATTAAAACTATGAGGATCTATTCAATTTAGTATGTTTAATTTGCTACTAAAAACTGAATTGCTTTATTTATTGACTTAATTCATTTACTGTCGGATTTAAGATGTATTTATACTTCAATTGTTAAAATTTTACAGAAACGCCCGGGTTTCCCCTAACGACTTGACCTTTCGTTCTTTTAACTACTAATGCGTTTGATTTATTTGAGAAAAGAAACGGTATTTCATTCCGAATTTCGATTACAAATTAGAGCTTGTTATTTGTTTATTTGCTTTTTTTTGCTTTGGAATGCGGATTCGTTCCAGTTAAAATTAAGTTATTTTATTAGTTCTCTATAATTCATTGTCATTGCAAAAATGTTTACTTGTTTGGGTTCAAGACATAGGGGCGGTATTTGCGCTTTAAGCTCACTCTACAATTCGACGAGTTTTAACAATCACATCTGGTATGGGTTTAAAGGAGCCGTAATTTTTTTCGTAGAAATTAAACCCTACAGCAATCCCAAATGTTATTTACGCGCCTTTTTTTTGTACACGTTACAAAACTTTACTGGTTAGATTATTGTCTTTGTCCATTATTAATATTAAAACCGCTGAGTCTAAAATATGTTCAAAAACTCACCCGTACCGTACAGTAACTCTATTGATTTAGAAATTGTCATTTTAATCCGGACTTGCTTCACTAATCCAAGGTAGAAGCTGGAGCCATCACAAACACGTCCTATCGCTTTGACGACCACTGAAGTATATCAGGATGTGTGTAAATTAGATAATGCCACCCTACCTATGGGAAATTTTATGCCAAATACCCAGTTTTTATTTTAGCAATTATACCGGTTTTCAATTCAATTCAAATATTTAGCTTACCAAATTATTTAGGATGTAATCGAAATCCATCAATGTAGAAAGTATAAGACTGTATTTTTCTATTATTCTGGAATATTCGGCATATTTTATTTTTAGAATAATTACGATTATTGCACAAAGGTTAAGCCAGAAATCAGTTAATTTGCAATACCATTCAAGTAATTACATGTAATTACTACAAGTAACAATAGAAAGGAAATTTTCAGCGGTATTATTAGAGGTTAAAGATTAAAAAATTAATTAGGTACGTAAATAAACATAAGCGTAAAAGAAAAGCAGAAGAAGCTGAGTTTAGTCTTGTACCTAAAAAGTCCGAAATCATCTATAAGAAAGAGTTCGACAGATTTATTGAGTGGATGCGCAATACGGAAACTGTCACAGAGAAGATTTTTCTTGCGTATTTCCTTGATCAGGTAAGTTCATTACATCATTTATTAAAGGTAATCTTTATTTGTATTACAAATCGTCTTCATTATGACGCATGTACTGCAAATTAAAATGTATGTTACGTTCAAAAATGATGTGGACATCAGTAAGTTTTCAAAACTTTCGGCATTAGTCATTAGTGTTTCAAAAGAGCACTTACTTAATTTTTTTCTTGAAGCACCCAACGACAAATACTTATGAAGGTAAGTTTTTACTTTAATACTTATGAAGGTAAGTTTTTACTTTTAAGATTATTCTTAATAAATATGATTACATTTAGGTAGTTGCAATATTTGGTGTGTTTGTCGGTTGCAGACGCATGGAATTGTACAATCTGTGTGTTGGGGATATTAAAGAAGAAGGTTCTGTCTTTGTGGTTTATATTAGAGATACCAAAACACATACACCGTACCATACCATATTAAACGATGAGAGTAGAGTAAATTATACTGACCTCATTAAGAAGTACATAAGTTTAAGACCGTAGCATGTGAAGATTGAAAAGTTATTTTTATTCCACAATGGGTGTAAATGTACCTATAATTTTATTGGCATTAACACATTTGGGCAGATTCCTCCACAGATTGCCAAGTATTTAAATATTCCCAATGTCGATCAATACACAGGACATTCATTTCGTAGAACTTCTGCCACAACCTTGCCAGACAGTGGAGCTGACATTAGAACTTGAAAACAGCATGGGGATTAGAAAAATGATGCTTTTACCGAAGCAGACTCCATCGAAAACAAGAAGAAAATTGCCAAAACCTTAGGATCTAGTAGCGTACAACAAATGAGTAACCTAGAAATATCTATATCAATATCTTCAAGCAGTTCTAGCGAATGCCTTCTTGAAACACCTGGGGGAATTACCGGAATTACCGGAAATTCCAATTGCACCATTAATTTTAACATCAGTAAACAATAATTTCTTTAACATTACATTAATTGCAGATCATATTCTAACTGTAGTATTAGTATAAATAAATAATTTGTTCAATTTCTTTGTTTGTATTTCGTCAAGACCTTTATGGCACGATATTACCGCACGCATGCCATACAGTGACAAATTATTAACGATTTTGACATTAATAACAAGGCATTCTAATGCTAGCCGACGACAAAAATTATTAAATGGGCAATGTGAGGAATATTAGACATCGGTATTTTTAGAGATTTTTAATAAATGTAGGTTAGTAGAAAATGCAATACGTTGCGGAATTTGAGATTTTATTAAAGTATGTGACTGTATTTTTAATAAATCTAAAGAAGCATAATTAGGAAACAAAAGACAATGGTGATCGAAATAGTAAGAAATTGAGTGAGTTAGAAATATTTTCACTAGAGTTTAATAATGAAAAGTTCCGTTTAAAATTTAAAAAATCAAAAGCGGTTGAGTCGTTTTCTAAAGTTGGTTGCTGTTGTTATAAGACAAACAGATAGTTTAATATTAGAGGTACGTACATTATTGGAAATTAGAGTTGTACTCGAAGATTGTTCGACAGGAAGACCACATGATCTTAATTAAATTACTATTGTATTCAACGGTAACAAAAACAGCAAAGATTAGGTTAAATCAACCGTGCGATAGTATAAATCAACTTATATAGGCTATTAAAAATGATTTAGGCTGGTAAATATTAAGTACTGTATTTACAAAGAATTGCGCCAAATTAGGCAAAAAGGTTAAAATTTAAAAAAAAACTGTTACCGAAGTCGAAAATCTTTTAAATGAGTTGACGATTTCGCAATCAAAAAATTATGTAGAAGCGCGGAATATTTTAAAAGGAAATGATAAACTAAAAGTAACTGTTAAAGCTAGGAATTGTGGAACTTCAAAGGAAACCAAAAAAAACAAGTTCAATTACATGAGTCATTTAGGGAAGATGATGCATGCAGTAATTAAAACCGTGGAAATGTTAAAAGAAATACGGTTCCAACACATAAGTTTACTGTCAAACAATTTTAGGAACAACTACATAGATGGGTTTAGAAGTAAATTTAGTAAACCAAAGTTTCATATTCAAAAATTAACTTCAAGCAAATTAATAATTCTAGTAGACAAGGAAGAAGTTATAATTTATACAATAAACATTTCAACACATATACAAACAACAAGTTATAATTGGTTAAGAAGAGAATTAATGCCTCGTGAACAATTCACTACAAAAAAAGAGATTAAAAATACTAGTAAGTTTTTTGGTGCGTAAAGATCAACAAAATTATAAGTTTTTCAAATAAATGAGCTAAATTATGTAAATGGGGATATTTAATAGGTCTTAAATAAAAATAAAAATTGTAATTGTGAAAAATTGGATAGAAATAAAAGTGATTAGGGGTTCAATTCAAAAATAAGTCACGGTAAATTTCAATTTGAACTGATCATTTAATAAAAAAGTTAGGAGGATATAGGGATATAGGGGTGAGGGTGGGGATGGGTGTGTGTGTGTGTGTGTGTGTGTGTGTGTGTGTGTGTGTGTGTGTGTGTGTGTGTGTGTGTGTGTGTGTGTGTGTGTGTGTGTGTGTGTGTGTGTGTGTGTGTGTGTGTGTGTGTGTGTGTATGTGTGTGTGTGTGTGTGTGCGTGCGTTCGTGCGTTCGTGTCGTGCGTGCGTGGTGTGTTTGTGTGTGTGTGTGTGTGTGTGTGTGGGTGTGTGGGTGTGCCGATGTGCGGGTGTGCGCGTGCGTGCGTGGGTGCGTACGCGCGTGCGTGCGTGCGGGTGTGCGTGCGCGTGTGTGTATGGATGTATGTTAATGGCCATGCTGCCTGCACAACCAAAATACCTACGTGCTTAAACTTCTGAATTCAAGCATGTTTTCATTTGGCTTAGATTAAATTTTAGAGAAAGTCCAGCAGCAGAGAGTGGATCTATTAGGCCCAGTATTTTGGGTTTTATCAAATTTCTAAAACAGATGCATATTTCAAAAATATAAAAATATCTGGATATAGACCTTAAACATATCCATTAATTATGTTATATGCAATTTTTTATATAACGCGGAATTTAGCGCCAAAAAAGGTATAATTTAAGTGTTAGTTAAAATTTTTTCATTATCTGATAACGATTAATTTTATAAGAAAAAGTGTAGATGTATTTTTAAAAAAAATTTAGTTTTACATAAAGTTTCTTTACAACGTTTTTTAATGTAATGCGTAGTAAATGTAAAAATGAAATAAATATGATTGAAAATGCTGAAGCTGTATTATCGATATTTTTATAGAATTTGGTGGCTTTGGAATTTTGTTTACTATAAGATGTATTTATGTCTATGAATCTCTATCTCACATGAAGTTTTAAACGTAATTCTGACATAGATTACTGTTTTTGGTTTTATAATGTTGCCTGTTGTCGTTAAAAAGAGGTTGCATAGTTATCCTAAGCAAAATGAAATTTCACTTAGTAAGGTACATAAACTTTTAGATTTAATCATTTTCATAATGGAACAAGACAAATTAACTATAAGAAATGTAAGAAAATAGTAAGTTTAAAACGAATGCGAAACCACTTTACAGGAAACAATTTAAACTACCATACAGACAAAAGAAATATGTAAGTAAACAAATAAACAAATTGTTAAATAATCAAATTTTATGAAACTTAAAAAACTTCAAAAAGTAGAAAAAAATTTCTAGAATCATAACTAAGAACACTCTTGATTAAGTCAGCTTTCAAACAACAAAAAAGACTAAATAAGAATTGATTCATCCGTTTGATAACTACGATGCCATACACAGATACAAACGTTACACTTATAACAGGCCCTCTTTCTCGTCGAGGGTTAAAAACAGAATTATTAAGGAAAGTAAGTGTAATTACTTGGCACCACCCTTACTGGTACCTAAAAATGCAGGTAGAGTAAAATCAACATCGGAAGACACCAGCGCAGAAACGCATTTTTAAACTAGATAAAGATGCAGTAATGATTGGAAAATGACACAGATATTAGTACTGTGCATTGAATGTATAAGTTACTTTAATTATTAATTTCATGTTATATTAATGTAATCAAATCTAGTTCTTTATATAATGTGCGACGCAAGTACATCTCATAACGCTCAAGCACCTCAAGCAAGAAAACGCCATGTGTTATCTGAAGATGCTCGCAAGATGGTGTGGAACAATTACAAATAGTTTAAAAGTATCAATTCAGGTAAAAAGCAGTTGGATAACAACGTTTTATTTTGTAAAATTCGAAAGAATTTATAACCTCATTAAAGATGACGAAACAATTGGATATTCGGGAAAGAAAACGTCATTTAGAAGTTTACTTTTAAAAGTTGATTTCAGGTAAGTTTATTGATTAATTTTGAATCATATCTTATCTTGTGTTTTATGTAGGTGGAAAAAAAATCTGAACATCGTAAGATTATAATAGAACGACATGAAATACGTTCTTTGCGTTGTGCATATATACGTTCGATCACTAATTATCGGAAAGCAGGACGACCAATTATATACACAGGTTAGTTTTGAAGATTATAAACTATACATTCTACTGCATAATCTTAGGTAAATTTTAGATGAAACATACATACATTCGTCTCATACGACACCATATTCATGGATAGATGGGACAAACGCAGGTCTTAAATCTCCTATTGGAAAAGGAAATCGCCTTATAATCGTACATGCTGGTATGTTTATTTAATTTTATAATGTAAATATGTTGCTATTTTTCATTATTTTAGGTGGTGAAATGGGCTTTATAAATAATGCTCTGCTAATATTTAAATCTGGCCAAAAATCAGGAGATTAATTGTTATTGGCAAATGTATTTTAAAAAAACTAGATTTTGTAACTATGACAATAAAATATGATTTTACTTTATCATTATTTTAAAAAATTTTACACCTAAAATTGTATTCTTGGACAACAAACGCGAAGTAACATAACCTAAACTTTTATTTTTTCAAACGTATATTTTTTTGTTGAGCTTTACACTCTGATGTCACTTTTTTTGCGCAGCTTGGTGTCTTCCGATGTTGACTTTGCTCTAACGAAATGGAGCAAAAATGGGGAGTAATTTTATATTATCGAGAATTAAACATAAGTATAAAAGTTGATAAGATCCATTTACCAAATATAATCAAAATTTTAGATTCCTTTGAAAGTTCAGTATACTTTTCACACTTAGATTTAACACTGCCATATAATCAAATTGAATTAGACAAGACAATCGGAAAGAACGCAGCGTTTACTACATGCATTTATCCAGACTTAGAACTCGGCGACATAGCTCGTTGCGTGTATTTGAATATAATTGCGTAGAAAACAACTAATTGGCATCAATCTTAAATAACACATAACGACAATAGAATTATTGCTATACTTTCTGTGAACAAAATCGCTGTCTCAATCTCAATTGCGGACAAGCTTCTAACTACAGTATGGATTCTCTCCGTCACATTTTCGGTGCTTATCGGTCTTTGTTGAAGAACTAGATCATTAATTGTACTCCAAAGATAAAAATATACGCACATATTGCTCCTGGTTTCTAAAAAAATAGTTGTCTACGTTTCCTTGAAAAATAGTGGGCCTAGAATTTCTTTTCTACATTCTTCACCAAATATTTGTGCTCCCATAATGGTCGACCTTTCGCAACCATAATACGATTTTTAGTAGTAAATTTGGATCTCCCCAATCTTGCTTGGCAACTATTGACCATAATTCAGTCTACTATCATAATCTCTACCATTTAATGCCTTATGCAAAACAATATGGTAGGTGTACATTTTATTATCCTAAAACACAGTTCCTTAAAATGCCTAAATGAGTTGCGATTTTTTGATAAATAAAGTGGGATCAAAGTGAACATAAACCAAGATATGAAGGAAGCGGGAGTCATGGATTAGGACCCATACAGGGATCATAAAATATGCGGCCCCCCAACGGCTTTAGAAGCTGTAAATTAATACGGTAAATTTCTAAATTAGTTTAGGGTTCTGTAATTAAAATCTATTATCATCCAGTACAGTCTGCACAAAACAGTTGGCTACCTTTTATTATTAAAGTATTAGATTATTACACACGACAAAATGTAAAAATAGGTACATGTGGCTCGTGTAGTTGTCACCACCCATGACGTGCTGAATAAAAGAGAAAATTTTACATAATGAAATTCCCGAGGTGGCTTGTAATCAGTTAGGTGTCCTCAACATCGGATATTGGAAGCATAAAATGGGTGGCATGTCATAAACAGTGACCCTTTGTTCAGCCGACAGGAACATGGGCAAAATTAAACCGCTCCACACGATAACGTGGAAACAGCTAACTCAAATGCTAAAATAAATACTGTCTCTAATTAGCTTAAAACTATTCGTACAGAAAGCATTAAAAAATAATTATTAAACTAACACATAATAAATTTTAAGGGCAGATTGTTGTCTATGCTAAAAAGTAGGTCAAGGTTAAATGGTCATACGCACTACTGCTACAAAGTTGAGGTGTATACTGTATCCAACTTCTATGTTTTGCATTCATTGGACAGTTTATAATAAACACAATCGATTCAAGAACCATTGGCCTACTTTTTAGCATAGGAAACACCTTTGCAACTGCCTGACGTTGACTTAATTTATCCAGTACAAGAACCATTTAACATTGACCTAATTTTTAGCATAGACAGCACCTTGGCGTGCTTTCAGTTAGACAACTATGTGACCTTGACTCAATTTAGCCAATAAAAGAACCATTTAACCTTGATCTACTTTTGAGCATAGACAGCACCTTAACCTGCTTCTAATTTAGACAACTATTTGACCTTGACTCAATTTATCCAATACAAGAACCATTTAACTTGGGCCTACTTTTGAGCATAGACCACAAGCTGTCCTTCAAATTGTCACCACCAGACGGTGAGTGACCTTGAACTGGTCCAAAACCGGCCCTATATGACTAATCATATATTCGTCCTGAAAGTGGCAATACTTCTAGCCGTCTCAATGAAGAAAAGTTGGCTAAAAATAAATTCACGTTAACAAGTAGAATTGACATACTACACACTAAGGCCGTTATTATCAGGGATAAATAATGGTTATAAACGTATTAGTCAGGACGTTATTGCGTCATTTCCTTGCAAAGCAGACGAAATGAGGAAAAAGGCAATCTATTCGGACGTAACAATCTGGTCCACATCACCTTAACGAACATCGGACCGTTATGATTTCGATATCTTAAATGTTGGTATTCAAGAGAATGGTTACCATCTGTGATATATTATTTCTATTCTGAATCGCTTTCTAGTTTGCGTATTGGTATATTTTTAATAACATCAATAAAAGCCTTTTGGTTTAATAGAGTACCTTTTCAGGTACATCATGGTTGGGTAACGTTTCAACCCCTTATCGACCAAGTCTTAGATGCAGACTTACAACCTTCCTATTTATTGTACCTTGGTGATATCATTATCGCTGCCTCATCATTCTTAGAATACATGGAAGTCATAGCACATATTTTTCAATGCTTAAACTCTGCTGGTCTTCCGCTCTGGTGCAACCAACGTAAGTTCTGTCTAACAGAATTAAACTGCTTGGGCTATGTCGTCAATGAGGACGGACTCTTGGTCGATCCCGATGGTAACCTTTTTTATACCTTCATCGTCAATGGTAACCGACATGCAGAGTCTAAATGAAATTGCCAACTGTATACACGTTTCACGTCAAATTTTGCTTCCCTTATTACCCCGCAAAATGGTGTTACTAGAAAAACATGTCCTTCGTGCAGTCTTCCAAATGTCAGGATGCGCTTACCCTTTTCAAAAATCTATGTTTTTTTGGATGGGTGCCAAGGGGACCAGGCGAACAACTACAACCGCCATTGTTTATCTAGGTTCAAACGTAATTCCCCGATCGAAAAGAATATCTGCGCTATTGAAACGTTTAGGCGATGCGTAAAAGGTTTACATTTTTTTGTGGTTACGGGCCACAGAAGACCTTTTAGGAAACACTTCTCGGCAATTTGCTTACAACAGTACGACTTTACCCATCGAAATGAGAAAGCGAAAGTTGTTCCTTCCGTTGTCTGGGTCGGCACCAAAATCAGATGCTATGTAATTCTGGTCCTTTCATTTCTTTGCTTCGTTCCTTATCGTTAAAGGCTAGTATTCTGCTTCGAAACAGTTTCTTATGTGCTGTATACGTGTTGAATACCATTTCGTCTTTCTGATAGTCCCTCCAGTTTGGGTTATTGAGCTGTGACGAAAAGCATAGTCCGTCGTTCCAAAAGTTTTGTTGGTCGTTCCCTTTATGTATTGCTACTGTTGGCGTTGATCTTTATAGCGTACTTAATATGTGACTATCGAAAGTGTAGAACAGTTTCGAAGTAAAGCAAATTCCACTAGGTATTTTCCTTAATTCACCTTCTGTGGTCATGAACACGTTCCCTACGCCGATCTTTTTACTAATCCTGACAAACTTCCTCCTTGCTCTGTCCAATTTTGGATATTTTGTTCTGACAGTGTAGGGAAAGCTCATTTGTTTTTACCAACATATGCAAAATCGATATAACTTCCACCGTCGCCATGTATCTTATCGACTCTACAACCATGTCTGTCTGCTTCCCAACAGTTTCACGTTAATTGACATTTAAGAGTCCATTTGACATTACGACTGTCCCATTGGACGTACGAATTCTGATGGGGAGTCGATAGTTTTCCATACTAAAGGCATAAAACCACATCATGCTGCTCTGCATCCCTTACTTATGAGTCTGATTGTTTTGTTATTGCCGAGATCACCTATTCCTGCAATAGTAGTACTTAAACTGATTTTCTTATATGTCGAAAGTACCACAAAATAGCTTAATTCCTTTTTGTCAGAGTAGTTTGTTTTGAGCCTTAGGAGAGGGACTTCAAGTGTTTTTTCCTTTCATTCTTCGAATATAATTTCCTACTTGCACATATGAATCCATTTTTAGAGTGGTTTTCACAGTACGACTATTTCTCTGTGTTGAGCTGGAATCGGTGTTTTGGATTTTAAGAAGATTGTGTTTAGTTGTGTATTAACTTTAGGTTCTGTAGCGTATAATAGTATGCGTTGGTGAGTATAGGTTTGGTGTGCATGGTAAGATGTCAATCATTTTTATCATTTATCTTTTAGTGTAAGAGTGTGATCACGTTACGTTGTATTTTTCTTGACGAAATGTGCTAGAAGATTTTACTTTGGGCTTATTGCTTATAGAGCTAAGCTAATCTTTGGTAGACTGCTCTATGCACCAAGATTAATCATAGCCATAAAAAATTTCTCGGGTGAGTATGAAACATTTTGTACCTCAAGAGTAAATACTGTAACTATTACTATTATGAGATATGACTGTGACAGTTACTGCTTACTACGTAAATATGCTATAAATAATCTCTGTAACAAGCGCAAGATTGATTGAGAGATTACAAACAAAGGTAGCGAAAGAGAAGTCCGAAGGTATTGTCTGTTGCCTTCAACGCAATTCACTGGTTTGCTAAAAGCACTAACACATAATAAACCATAATCAGAAGCGTAACAGGGATAGAGACGCAGCATTAGTTTGGAAAAACCACTGAATGGCATTCAAGGCAACAGACGACCTCCCTTTTGCTACCTTTCTGATGTTTATACTCTCTCAATCAATAGTGAACTTGTTATAGGCATTCTTTATAGCGTATTTACGTAGTAAGAAGTAACTGTCACAGTCATATCTCATAATCGTAATACTTGCAGTATTTACTTCTGAGGTGCAAACTGTTTCATACTCACACAAGAAATTTTGTATGGCTATGATTAATCTTGAAGCATTTTTTTTATTGTGGACCTGAACAGGCTAAATTTGGCCTATCGTGCTAAAGCACTCAGGAACACTTAGGAGGATGGATAGAGGGATAATGAATTGCCAATAGATGCCTATGAACAGCTACCTTATATTTTCTCATATCATAAGTGAGAGGAAAACAGGAACTAGGGAGATCATTCCAGAGTTTAGAAGCCGTGTAGAAAAATGTGGATTGCGCCCATTTGGTACGACAAGTGAAGATTTGTACTGCATACTGATGATGTGAATGAGCGAACCGAGTGTTTCTCCCAAAGATAGCCCGAGATGGTATCAAAGAATATAATTCAGCAGCACAATAGCCGTTGTAATAACGATAATACAAAGAAAGAACTGAAACCATCCTTTTATGCTCAAGGGACTGAATGTGAGAAGTTAAGGACGGGTCATTTATAAACCTAATCGCTCTCTTTTGAATACGTTCAACGATATCGAGAGCCTATTGGGGAGCACTAACCCAGAGGTGAGAATTATATTCCAGATGAGGCCGAATTTGGGCCTTATACAGCAGAAGTAGTTGTCGAGAGGTAAAGTACTGCTTAGATCTGTACAAAAAGCCTATTTTACGAGTAGCTGTTTTGGTAGCTGACAGAAGATGGTCAACCCACGAGAGATTTGAAGATACAGTCATACCTAACAGAGTAATAGAGTCTGAAAACTTAAGAACTGAGCCATTCATACTTACAACAGGAAATGATCGATCTTTTTTGGCGGACATAAGGTAACACTGAGTTTTGTTAGCATTAAATTTAACTAGATTATTGCTTGCCCATTCAAGAATACGTTGAATGTCTTTGTTGATTGAATTCGCCATTTCAGCTTTAATTTCTTGATTTGACACAGAAAGTGGATTATCACTATGAGTAGACTGAGATGAACTACAGTGAAGAGTACTATCGTCAGCAAAGCAATGGATGGGGTTAGTTGTTGAAGAAATAAGGTCATTTATGTACAGCAGAAAAAGTGTAGGCGCTATAACGGATCCCTGTGGTACGCCCGCGTTAATGCTAACTTCTTTTGAAAAAAAGCCATCAACTACGACACGTATTCGTCTTTTATCAAGGAAACTGGAAACGAGGTGAGTTTGGCAAGTAAACACTTATGCCAAACTTGGTCAAATGCCTTTGAGATATCTAAAGCGACTAGAGCTGTTTCTCCGGACTGCTCTACTGTATTGTTCCAAACTTGGGTCACATATGAAAGAAGATCGCCTGTTGAACGACTTTGCCTAAACCCATATTGATGGTCACTAAGGAGTTTGTTAGTTTCAAGGAACGTGAGCAGTTGCTGATTGATGGCTTTTTCCACGATTTTAGACAAAATGGAAGTGAAAGCAATTGGTCAATAGTTTGAGGGATCGATCTTATCGCCTTTTTTGGGAATAGGTTAAACATTTGCTAACCTCCATGATGAAGGGAATTCCCCAGAAGATATAGAGATCGTATAGAGCTTAGATAGGACTGGTACCAGTTCGGGGGAACATTTCTTTAAGACAATAGCTGGGATACCGTCTGGGCCAGTCGCCTTATTGAGATCAAACATACTGATGATAGATTTCAAGAGCTTGTACCGAAAATTAATTGGTTTCATAGCGTATGAAGAAGAGTTGACTAGGGGCACATCTTTTCCAGAATCGTTGAGACACGAGTTCGATGCAAACAAATCCACAAAAACATTGGCTTTGTCTACAGAATCAGCAACTACCGATCCGTCTATAGATGTCAGGGAGGGAAATAAAGATGTTCCAAAGTTTTTACTAAAGACTTTAGCTAAAGACCAAAATTTACGACTGCCTAAAGGAGATGTAGCTAGTTCATTGCATTTTCGTTGTTCGAACAACTTTTTAGTTTTAGTGATGTCACTTTGGCAGATATTTCTAGCACCAACGTATTCTACATGACTGTCGACCGATTTATTAGATTTCCATTTAATGTAATATTTATTTTTTAAAGATATTGCATCAGCACAAGCCTTATTGAACCAGGGTTGGGAACGTGAATGACCTATACGGTACTGTTTTTTGGGCATGTATAACTCCATTCCCATGAGGATGACTTCAAATACTGAAAGAGCGATGTCCGAAGAAGAGGACGACTTAAAACAATATTCACACCATGGAAAGGTTGCAAAGAAATCCCTTAAATCACTCCATCGAGCTGACTTAAAACACCACAAGGTTCTATCGGTTTTGCGAACAACAGTGGAATTAGGTACAGTAGAAATGATTTATATTAGACAATGGTCGGAAAAACCTAAAGGCGAAAGAACGGAAGTTTTATAAACAAGAGGGTTTGATGTAAGAAAGAGGTCTTGAAGATGTGCAGTATGGTTACGGTTATCAAGGATCCTTGTGGGTTCAGAAATCATTTGTGTGAGATCACATGAAATAGCAAATATTTCTGCACTATGACCAGCGGGATTTGCAGTAGATGAAAACTGAAGCCAGAGTTATGAACATTGAAATCGCCTACAATTGAGATATCGCAAGATGGAAACTGAGACAGTAGATAGTCAACTTTCATACTAAGGTAATCGAAGAAGTCTTGAAAGTTACTGTCATCAGGGGACCTATAAATGCAACAGTAGAATTTCACAAAATTAGGACCAGAATGTTTAAACCAAATCACGTCAAAATTTTTATATTCTAAGGAAGAAACCCTCTTGCAAGCAATTCTATCCTTGATGTAGGCACATACGCCTCCTTTATATCGAAAGTTAGAGTGAAGGTGGTATTGAGGAAATTGCAAGTCGGATGACTCGGAGCTTTCAGAGGAGACTTGTGTTTCAGATAGAAACAAAATATAGAGCAGTCTCCAAAGATTAGCTTAGCATAATTTACTGAATTTTTACATCTCACTTTAAATTGGTTAATTTGTTTCTGGAGTTTTCATAATAAAAGACGAAAAAGTTTAATACATCTTTGGCTTTAATTCCAACATACATTATTTATTTTTATCACCAATACTTCTGCTAAATACTCCTTATAACTATCAAAACCAGCAGTTACAATTCCGTTTTCTCAATTTTTTCACCTTTCTTAACAAATCCATATTTTTTCATAAGATCGTTACAATCTTTTCTGCTTAAATCTTTCATATACATACTTTTTACAGTTTTTCCATCTTTTGTTAGCAAATATAATACTGGATCATCTCCCTGAATTAGTTTTAGATCAGTATTTTCATACGTCATAAAATCTTCAAAAATAAAGTCTTTTAAATCGGGTAAATTATACAATTTACACCCAGAACAAGTCTGAAAAGATTTTATTCTGTGAAATTCTTAGAAAAGAAATATTGTGTACATACATTTATCCTTGCTTTCTCTACCTGTAATTCAGGTCCCACCACATCACATCTTCCAGTTACAATAAAAGTTAAAATGATGAAATGATAATTCATGATATACTTAAAATAGTAAACGCCACGAATGCTGAACACGTAATATATAATAACCTGAAAAAATAAGTGTAATGTTAAACATAAAATATTATCTGTGTATTCAAAACAGTGTTCATTTGTTAGCTTTAAATCTTATCAGGAGCACGTACCTTTTACATACTACTGTAATTTAATTCCATTTAAATTGTTTATTTCTGTGTAGGCATTGTTTATCTCGTTTTGTTTCCAGGACAATGTAATTACAATATTTTGTAAATTAACACTTTCCTACGCGTTTCTAATTTATTTATACCATAAGTTAAAACACAGACTCATAGAGAGGTGTCTTGAGTAAGGTTCATTACAATCCACTTCAAAAATTTTAAAATTGAGTAACAAACGTAGAAGTGATATAAATTAAATTATCTTTATTTTCTTATTTTAAAAAAGCAGTAATATCTTCATATCTTAACTTCATAAAGAAAACAGACAAACAAGAACAATGCTCTATTAAAACACCAAACCCTAATAAAATAAATTGTAATGTGTAATTGCGTAACGTTGGTTTTTGGTTGGATTTTTCAGAATATTGTTTAATGCTGTACACTGATTTTTTTAGTGCATAAGAATTTAAAAAAAGTCCTATTGTGAGAACTTTATTTTTCCACCTGTAACATAATTTTCGGGGTTGAACTACTTTTAACTATTGGCCTGGTCTTTCATTGGGTACGTATGCCCTGAATCTGTTAATTTGGGCTGCTCAGGATCAAGAATGAAAAAGAATATTAGTGGCTTTTCATGTAAAATTTGACTATTGCTTACAAAAAAAAGCCCACTTAAAATATACTTTAGAAAATTCATGGCGCCTACTATTGACTATTAAAAAGGCTTTCTCTTACTAACGTATATACTAGTCCAGTACTAATAATAAATCCTCTGACCACGCATCCAAAGTGCTCTAATCTCAGCACAAAATGCTAGGGTATACTTGATAGATTTTGTTGGGTTAAGACCTCCCAGTGGCAATCGTTCTACGTTATTGTGAAGGAACCATAGACCTTCACAAAAAGTGGCACACGTTATACATCTAATATCCTTTGTAAAAGAAGAGAACAATTAAAAATAAAAATCAGGGATCAGAATCTACCTTAATCACGTTTATATGGTTACGAGTTAAATAACAAACGTCACTTCCATATTATCATACCTTTCCAAAAATGCTATGCTGTGGTTGCAGTATTCAATGTGTAATGATCCTAAAATTCATCACCTATTAATTATCCAATCCTAGTACAGAAATTCCTATCAAAACTTCTTTCCTATTTATTTCCTTAAACTGAATGTAGTATTGTTTATAAATCCCATCAGTTTCCCACTACTTTTCCCTCTACTAGTAAATCCCCTATAAATATCCGCGCTCACCTTCACTCGTTCTATTCTATTTCAATTCGAATTTGATTCAACTTGATCTAGAAATCCTAACCAGTAAATATCAAATTACCTGCCTGCTTATTATAACCTGCCTGTCATTAATTCCATTCTAACCTGCCTGGCATATTTTCCGATCTCTCTATATCCTAATGCCAGTTCAAAGTAATTCTCCCGAAACGTAAGTAGCTATTTGCACTTTTTCGGTGTTTGTACCACGAGGAGTAGTAAGTAGTTACCCAGTAACGTGATACTACTACTGGTGGCTTCGGGCCCAAGAAGTATGGCTACTTTACGAAGCCCCTTTCCTGTCTAACCCTAGTATCCGAGAAACCATCTCAAATACGCCCTATCGGTGTACGTACCTCGAAGGATAGATAAAGATTGTTAATAGTATTGCTTTATTAATGCTTAATTTTCCCTATTACCCTCGTATAAATCTGATCGCTATCTAACATCTGTTCGGTGTTACTACCACGAAGGGTGTATAGAAATCATTAGATACCCATTTAATCCAGATTCTCAATGTAATACTCATACCGTTACCAGCTTAGTACAAATCATATCCCTATAATTTTCCCTATTACCCCCATATAAACCTGATCCCTATCTAACATCTGTTCGGTGTTACTACCACGAAGGGTGTATAGAAATCATTAGATATCCATTTAATCCGGAATCTCAAAATAAAACTTATACCGTCACCAGACAGTTATCCGAATACCACTTACCCCTATATCCTCTCTCTGTTACGCACCCTCTTGAACTCTTGTCCGAACTCGTACCACCTGGTATCGAAACCAAATTATCCACTCACATGGCCCTGTAATTTCAAGACCCCAGGATAGACTTCACAAAAATTTTATTTAGTCTAACCACAGTACTAATTATTAAACATAATTTAGTGCACCATATTTCCATTTCACATGACCTACCTACACTTTATATTAAAATTTAATATTTAATTACCCGATTAATCATAATACACCAGAACAGTTAAATAAATCACATTATATTATACATAGTTCATTTACTACAATTGTGGACAATCAATTTTAATAATATCCATTAAAGATTAATTCTCATTACAAACATCCAAATTTTACAATACAACACAAACAGCTGATTACAACAAGTACAAATATTAGCGTAGATCAAGGATTATCCTAACCTGTTTAAGTACCGCAACTTTCCCATCAATGTCAAACAACTATATTTAATTGATTAAACCCTTCTAAGTCACATAGATTTCACCCCTATATTTGTAATTACTCACAAATTCATTATCTCAAAGAAAAATAATAGAATCACTGTCTTACCTGATTGAAGTTGTTATTGCTCCCTCATAAAAGCCACTCGGTCCATTTATATTCACCCCCACCAGTAACCCGATCGACAGTCATCATTGTTAATTATTATTAGACTTACTAAAAGAAAACCCGCGGAAAATAACAGACACATGCTTAATGACATTTGTTACAGTGCGACCAGGTGCAATCAAACCCGAAGCCAGACCCCGACGTCCAACTTAAACTACCGAACTGAGTTTAATTATAGTTTAGAACTTTATTTGTTTTTTTAGCATTTAAAAATATTATAAATTTGTTTTAATTCACAAATTATATTCTTAACACGTTCGCTGCCGAGTAGTGCTTACCACAGGCTGGGTGTATCCTAATTGATACACCAACTAATGTTTGTTCTAAACAGTGGTGTATTCATTAGAATACACCGCCCATAAGAAATACATTAGCTTAGGGTTTCTGTGGCCTGGCACTATAAAGAGCAACTTAAAGTTGTGGCCTGGAATGAGGACCAATGTGTGGGCACGGAATAAAATAAACAGAGCCTTGAAGTAATGTATTTATTTATATAAATAAGAAAAAAAGTGCTTATATCAATGCAAAAATAAAAACTAAAGTTACAAAACACTAAAATTAATGGCAACCATTAAAACATTCTCTGCAAAAAAATTGATTACCCTCACACTGATCGCAGACGGTTTTTACCTGTGCAGCCAGCCTTTTTTTGCCATCTACCACCTTACCATGCTTCCCAAATTTTTTATAGCATTCGTTGTATCGACCCCTTTTATTTTGACCATGTTGAATTAGATGATGAATTTTTCTCTTAGCTTCTACTTCAACTCTTTGATTAGAATTGAGAAGAGTTGTATCACACTCTCCCTAAACTGCGTTATTGTCAATTTTGTAGAATGTAACGAATTTTCGCAATAGAGAAAGTGAGCATTTACAAGACTGGTTCCCCACAAAATCTCGATCATTAGTTTTCTATACCATTTAATCGATCTACGTAGAGAAGTGTTATAAGATCATAATTGGTCGCTTACATCAACTGACAATTTTCCTGTATCATAGTCTACAACGCATACGGGTTTCACAGTTTCTCTTCCAATATTTGATCTAACAGTATGGGTATCAGTGCCAAGGTGAGTAGTTGTCAGCATCATCACATCCCTTTTATCCTTCCATTTTAGTATGGTGATTCCATCATTGGATTCTTTAGCGATAATTTCACCTTTTCGCAATCGTGCAGATTTTATTTCTTGGGGAATATACTTTCTGTTTTGGCGGAGAGTGCCTACTACGTGTGTGTTATGAGAGAGCAGTTTACGAGCCAATGGTACACTTGTATAAAAGTTGTCGATGTACAGTGTTCTACCATAATCAAGAAGATCCTGAATCAATTTTATCACTACGTTCTGAGAAGCCGACACATCAGTGTCTTCTGCTTTATCGTTGCCAACATAAACTGACAAGTTCCAGGTGTAGCCGTTATTGGTACATAACTTGTACATTTTTATCCCACATCGATGTCTTTTAGAGGGTATATACTAACGGAAACTTAACCTCCCTCTCCAAGGTATCATAGTTTCGTCAATACATATTTTTGCGCTGGTGTGTAGGTGCTTTGGAAACTATTTATAAACATCTGAAGAATATTCTCTATTTTATTCAGACGATTGTGTTGTTGGGCCTCATCATTATTGCGAAGTGCCATAATCTGAGCAACAATTCAAATCTTATTTCGCGACATAGTATTTTTTGGAAGTGGGAATGCATATAACTCGGTTCGACGCCAATAATCAGCCAACTTGGGCACTTTGACCAGACCCATCCATCCTAGTAAGCCGACGAATTTGGTCATTTCCTGACAATCTGTTGGTCTCCAGTCGTGTAAACGTGAATTGAGACCAGCGTCACTTTTTTCTAAAACTTGTGTTGTATAAAGATTTGTCTCATCAACCATTTTATTTAAAACTTGAGGGCTATCTTTGCGAGAAACACTCGGTTCGCTCATTCACATCATCAGTATGCAGTACAAATCTCCACTTCTCGTACCAAACGGGCGCAATACACATTTTTCTACACGGCTTCTAAACTCTGGAATGATCTCCCTAGTTCCTGTTTTCCTCTCACTTATGATATGAGAAAATTTAAGGTAGCTGTTCATAGGAATCTATTGGCCATTCATTATCCCTCTATCCATCCTCCTAAGTGTTCCTGAGTGCTTTAGCACGATAGGCCAAATTTAGCCTTTTCAGGTCCACAATCATAAAAAAAGTCAAAAACAGAAGAAAGTAGTCTATCGGGTCTGCCAACGCCAAAATCCCACTAGTGTTGGGATCCATTCCACTGGATCCAGTGAACTGAAATATCTTTTGGTTTCCAATGGGATCGGTCCATACAATATTGTCAAACATATTTCCTGGTTGAGGCGACTGAGTAGCTATATTGGTATTTGTTTGGGGTGATGGAGAACGGCTGTTGGTCATATGGTTACTGGATTGGGGCGATGGAGATCGGCTTATAGCTCTACTTGAACTTGGTAAGGGTGATGGAGATCGGCTAATAACCCTATTTCTTTTCGGTTGGAGTTTTGAAGTCGAAGCACTAACTTGTACCGTTGAATCATCACTGTCACCATCATATGTTTCTGACTCTTCCTGGTAGTGTGGATCCGCATCGGAACCATCCAAATCTTCGTCACTCATATCCGTTCAGTATTCCTGTCACTCAATTCACTGTCTTTATAGGTTTGATACATTTTGCATTTTCGATACTCTATCACAAATCTTCGTCACTCATAGTCGTGTCGGTATTCCCTTTTTACGCATTTTATTGACCAATTCACTGTCTTTATATTCTTTTATACATTTTGAACCAGCTATAGTATCTAAGTCAAAACTAGAAGACATCGCAGCTCGTCAATCTGAAACAAAGAAAAACCACATAATATACTAGTGTATCATAAATGATACACTCGGCCTAGAGAAGCAAAATTATTACTTTTCGGTAAGTGTATCATTTATGATACACCAAGAAAAAATAATCAATAACCAAAAAATATCAAAAACTATCAAGCATTGAGTACAACCAAATATGAGGAATGCTTTCAAAATATACCACATTGGTAAAACTTATTTTGGCCTGTGAGGTCAGATTTCGAAATTTTAGCTCGGCAGCGAACGTGTTAATACATTGTGTTACTTCATTCTAAATCCAGGCAACCCAACATACATTGGAGTGTTGAAAATTGCAAACTGAACCTCCCCTGTGATCCTGAGCTAGCAAACCAGGGCAATTAATAAAACGATTATTGTACACTCGTTTAGGGTGTTACAAATGTTTGTTAGAGCATTTTGAATTACTAAGCCTATTACGTATAATTTTGTATTTTAACGTAGTTAGTAGTATAACCATGGGGAAAAACAGATAGAGAATTACAATAACTGGACAAATGAAATAATGTATCAAGGCCAATGCCACGCATTTTTCGTCAGCAAATTTAAAACTGAAGATTTATAGACTAGAGGTGTCATACTACGGTTCGTATAAATCTAAAGAGCCAGTTCCTCTCTTTAAAAGTGGGTCAAGGGTTATTCTTATGCATCAAAAATAGAACCATTTAAAGCTCATTGGCCTCTTCAAGGTCTTTGATTTATGTCAAAGTTGATTGACCAGGATGGGATTTTAATCCATTTGTAGAAATCTAAAAGTAGGACTAGTTCCCAGAACGTCACCAGCTGAAAAACAAACTCCAAAATTTAATGATATCTTAAACCCATACTGGTGAATTCCCAGAAAACTACAAATAGAACCAAACTTCTTCGACTCTGCATTAGGACAAAGTCCACTGACCTCTTCAGGGCCACTGACTAGCAAAGCGGAAATTGGTTAATTCCTAGAAACCTAAAAATAGAACCAAAGTTCTTTGACTTGGACCGCAAGTGGGGGTTTATTAACTTGAACCAATTATATTTTCGAGAAAAAGCAATCTTAATAGCTTTTAAAAACCATTAATCAACTGGACATGGGGGTTCACTAATCGCACAAAACTGCTGAGTGAAGTAATATTGAAAACACCTGCGAATCAATTCTAGAACGTAGAACTTGCAACAATGAGTCATTCTAATTCACTTCTAAAAACCAAGTTGCAATTAGCTTTGTGGATAAGTAGAAACTCTGCATTGCTCAAGCTCCCTTGGAAAATGTGTGTGACCCAGAGATATCCAAAAAGTACAAAGTAATATACGTGAATGTAATTAATACTAAGTGTGGGAAGAAGAAAACTGTACCAAAGAGATTAAAAGGATGCTAAACACTTGAGATATATTTATTACTGGTTCAGGTGCAACTGGGAAGACAACAAATGTAACGTTTTGTTTTTAATGACTGCCCTACAGCACCTGTGTATCTAGTTAACATAAACTATAATAAAAATGGAGAACAAGAAAACTAAATAGAACAATTAGTTGAACTGATCGGCCTATTTCTACAGTTTTTTACGCGCGACGTTTCGGATGCGGACTCTGCTTTCGTCATCAGGCTTAGTCCTGAGAAGGACTGTTTTCGCACTTGAATCGAATTGATATGATGATTTTTCCCAAGCACTTGACTACTCTGGTTCGAACTTGATACCTTTCACTTACTAGTCTGACAACTTTACCGCTGGGCCACTGAGTAATCTAATATATATTTGTTAGAACCAAAACGCTTATATAAAATATGGCCCTATACTGAGTTATCAAAAATATATCAAAATCTAAAAACTATTTTTGTCCGTTACTTCAAGGCTCTTGGATATTTTTTTATCATACTCGGTAATGAGTTTAAGCATATGAAAATACATTAAAATTTATTGAGATGTAGTATCTGTCCCCTACCAAAGGAGTACGACAAGGGCAAGAGGGTTCCTTTCCTTCCTATATTCTACGCCACTGGCGGAATCGTCATTTCAGTAAAATTTTTCGATTCTCCAATACTTTTTATGTAAACGTTCTGTAATTATTGTGTTTTAAAGTGTTAATTTCAGACCATAGTCAATTACTATACCAAAAGCGTTTTTATTTTGTAAACATGGGTTATATTACATTGTTAAATTTGTTATTTTTTAAAGCGTATTTATTATTATTAAACATTAAATAGCAAACTACAATGTTTTATTCATGTATTAATTGCTATAACATAATAAAAAATAATCCTGCTATGAAAAATACCTTCAGATCTTAATACACACGATCTTACAACCTCACGTTGAACAGAAAATATCTCGCAAAATCTGGCCTTAATCGATACGAAGAAAGAATAGCTCATTTACATAAAAAAGTATTGGAGAATCGAAAAATTCTACTGAAATGACGATTCCGCCAGTGGCGTAGAATGTAGGAAAGAAAAAAGCTCCCTTGTCCCTGTCGTACTCCTTTGGTATGGGACAGATACTACATCTTAATAAATTTTAATGTATTTTCATATGATTAAATCCATTACAGAGTAATCCAAGAGCCTTGAGTTTTTGATTTTGATATAAGCCATATTTTATTTAAGTGTTTTGGTTTAAATCTTCATATTGTAGGCTCAGGATTTTTTGTGTAAAATATTTACACTTATTAATGGATCACCCTATATATAGATTCTTGACTTTCCCGTTTCACCCTTGCGGACGTTTATTTTCCTGTGTTCTCACTTTGACTGGTCTACTGCTCTCTCCCATATATGCTCTGCCGCATTCGCATAGTAAGTTGTAGACACAATTCTTGGAATTCTGATCTTCGTTGTGTGGTTTGGTTTTGGTTAGTATTCCCTGGGCATTATGGTCGATTTGAAGGCAGTGCTTATGTTGTATTTTCTGTTTATCCTTCGTATTTTGTCTGAGGTACTTTCTATATATGGTATAATCGTTGTATATTTAGGTTCTCTTTTTCGGTTACCCTTTCCCTGTTTAGATTAGCTGTTAGATCGGGGTAGCCATTTTCTTTGAGTGTTTTAGCGATATTTTCTTTTCCGTTGTTCAGGACGCTTTGTTTTGAGCATATTGTTTTCGCTCTATCGTATAAGCATTTTACCACGCCTAATTGGAGTTGTAGTGTAGGTACCTCCCCGTGTGGGTAGGTTTCCTGTATACACTTGTCGTGAAAGTATCATTCCTCTGTATAAGTACATCCAGAAATGGCAGTTTTTGTTCCGACTCCAATTCCATTGTGAATTTTATGGAGTGTGCACGGCTATTTAGATGATCTAGGAATCCATCTAGCTTATGCTTGCAGTGTTGCCAAACTACGAAAGTATCGTCCACGTATCTAAGCTACATCCTTGGTTTCTCCGTGAATTCGGATATCGCTTGGTCTTTAAAGTCTTCCATATATATATATATATATATATATATATATATATATATATATATATATATATATATATATATATATATATATATATATACAGAGTGACCCAAACTCGATGGCCAAAACGAAAACAGTTGATTCCTCTGCCAAAAGGAACAAAAAATTGTTAATACAGGGTGTCTATTGTTGATGGTTTCCAAGATGTTAACTTTTTTTTAATTTTTTCTATTTCGTGGACTTATTTTTTAAATCACGCTGTATCTTCCAAACTAGAAAAGTTACAAGAAAACACATTAGGAGAAATTTGTAGAAGATGAAATTGCCTTAAAGAATATTGAATTCATTCGAGACAAACTTATCATTCAACATTTTTAATGACATAATGAATTCAGAAATGATTTTTTTTCAAATCCCAAGACAAATTTCCAAGAGGAATATTTTTCCAATAGAGATGGATACATGGCAGCTGCATACAGTCTAGCAGACTGACTCGCATTCCCTTGGGCAACACCATAATAATAATGAATATCGGCATATTCTTCATTTGAAAACATGACTCAGGAAGGAAAACACGAACACGAACAAGGACAATAATAATAACAAGAAGAAGAACGACTCAAAAACTAAATTACAATATCACTACAACAGAAAGAACTCGTATTGAAATCAGTAAAACTGTAATAGCAAACAAATTTTGACAACTAACTTACTAATGTCAAGTCGTTGCTACGGTGATGAAAAGATATCAGTAAAGGAGACGTATTTCTTGCCGTAAATGTACAGATTGATTGAAAAGTGAAGGACAAATCGTCAATTCTCGTCTATTCTACCATATTTTTGAAGGTAATTTTATGCTCTAAAAGTTTTTCCTGAGGTGTATTCCTGTAACAATTCAGTAATTAGTACGTCAACCATAAGTTTTTTCATATCGTTGTGAAGCTTATGAAAAAAGGAAGTTTTTCTTTTATCGGGCATGTATCAAATCCATCTCTATTGGAAAAATATTCCTCTTGGAAATTTGTCTTGGGATTTGATAAAAAATCATTTCTGAATTCATTATGTCATTAAAAATGTTGAATGATGAGTTTGTCTCGAATGAATTCAATATTCTTTAAGGCAATTTCATCTTCTACAAATTTCTTCTAATGTGTTTTCTTGTAACTCTTCTAGTTTGGAAGATACAGCGTGATTTAAAAAATAAGTCCACGAAATAGAAAAAATTAAAAAAAAGTTAGCATCTTGGAAACCATCAACAATAGACACACCCTGTATTAACAATTTTTTGTTCCTTTTGGCCAGAGGAATCAGCTGTTTTAGTTTTGGCCATCGAGTTTGGTTCACCCTGTATGTATATATATATATATATATATATATATATATATATATATATATATATGTGTGTGTGTGTGTGTGTGTGTGTGTGTGTGTGTGTGTGTGTGTGTGTGTGTGTGTGTATTGCTCACTATGGGTAATAGTGGGGAACCCATCGCCATCCCAAA
The DNA here is from genome assembly GCA_036346205.1 of Vesta saturnalis. Lineage (NCBI taxonomy): Eukaryota > Metazoa > Arthropoda > Insecta > Coleoptera > Lampyridae > Vesta > Vesta saturnalis. Next base: position 1,820,067 of record JARFJB010001545.1, read on the forward strand.
CTCTTGTATGTAGAATTGGTCTTCTACCTAGAAATATGTAGTTCTAATGCATATTGTCAGTAGTTCCTTTATTGTGTTTGCCGAGAATTGCGTGTGTTCGTGTAACGTTTCATCTTTTACCAGCTTGTCCTTTATGATAGTTAATGCCTTATCGGTGGGCACATTTGTGAATAGGCTCACAATGTCTAAGCTTACCACTATTTCTTCGTGGTTTGGCTGGAAGTTTCTGATGGCTTCCACGAAGTGCTGTGCATTCTTGACCATAGACTCGGTGAAAATAACTGCACAAAAAACAAAAACCCTGAACCACAGTGAGGAATAAACATTAAATTTGCTTTTGTTGTTATGGCGCTCTGCTTTAGTTGTTAACCGCTAATGTGGTTTTAAAGCGCTCCTCGTTTATTGTTAATGATACGCTTTGCATAACGTTGTTGTGGGTTTATATGTGAATTTCTTACCTAATTGTGGACGAATTCGACTAGAAGGAGCCAAATACTACTAATATCGTCGACAGGAGAACGCTGACCTGGGGCACCGTGCAGGATTGCTGAGCGTTGGAACCTGCAGTGTATTTAGGATTGATAAATAGCAACAGGTACCGTTTTTAGATTTTTTATTATGTAATTTGAATTAACAGTGAAAGAAACGGTATTACGAATATTCATTTTATGGGTATATATATATATATATATATATATATATATATATATATATACATATACAGATTAAATAAGATTGTATTTACGTGTAAGATTTTCATATTGTTCTCAGATAACAAACTGGCCAGTAAAGATTTTATGTTTCGTTGGGGGATTAAGTTTCTGGTTAGTTTATTAACTATAAAACTTTCGTTTAGTACGGAAGAAACTAACGAACTGTAAGAGGAGTAAAAATACGTAATTTGTTTTAAATCCACGATATTTGAACGTTAGTAACCTCTTCAAACCTTCTGGGGTATGAAATAACTGAAAACTTGACACTCCGATATGTAATTACTTTTCCAAATTAATTGATGATTTAGAATTATGATTATAAATTGAAACTTGGTGAAAGGAGAATTTTTCCAAAGCCTTTCCGAAATTTATCTTTTTATCCTGAGCTAGCCCATTAAGAAAAAAGTACGAAAGGTGAGTCCAAGCATAAGCATACTACCTGGAAAATCGGAAACAAAGAAGTATTGAACCTTACTATGAACCTGAAAGTTTGTAACAACAACTGTAAGAACAATTGTAATTTCCGTTACAATTTTAACTAGAAATTAATTTTTTGATACAACGCGTAATTTGGCCTCAAAAGGATTAGTAAGGTGGAACTTAAGTATTTGTTCGAACGTTTCAAATATCTGAATAAGTTTAAAAATTAAAAAATAGGATCTAAAATACTTAAACTGCGTTATCGATATTTTTATACAGGAACTGGCGGCTTTGGAATTTTTTTTAGACTGTTTATTAGCATCTATCGTACATGAAGGTTTAAATGTCAATCAGACATAAATTATTATTGTTGTTTTTACAATGTTGTCATTATTAAAGTATTACGAAAAACCCTTTCGAAAGTAACATTTTGGGTGTGAAAATACGTAAAATACAGTAATATTTAAAATACATGTGTATTAACAAAAACGAGGGTTTAAATACTTGACAGATTTTTGCCACAGGGAAATTCAATCATTTTATGTACATAGATATTGATAAAATTATGGGTAAATAATTTGCGCATGCGCGACAAGTTTACAAAAATTATTTATTTTTAAAAATATACTAAAAGTTGCAGAGATTTATCAATTATTTTTTTTAACTTTTAACTGCAGCTTAAACAATTCTAAAAAACTTGAAATTCTCCTTGGCAGAGATTTGTCATTTATTTAAACGATTTTTTTCGGTTTCACACCCACTTTTTTCTGCCATTTAGCGTACGATGGATTTTTTGTTTCAAATATCCTACAATAAAATGCTGCAATCGTTGTAAAATCTTGTAATTTATTAACAATTTCCAATTGTAAGAAAGTTGTACCTGAAGGTATGTGGTAAATATTATCTTTATGTTTTTCATACCTACGATACTACTTTCTAATCGACGGAAAGACATCTATGGGTTATAAAACAGTGCCATCATCTGTCAGTTTATAATTAAGCAATAAAAATATGTTATTTCATTTCTTTTAATTTCCACTTTGTAGATATTTTTTAGACATGAGTTAAGGTTTCAATAAAATGACAATTACACGTGATAATTGACTACAAAAGCAATGATACCGAGACGGCAAACATTGAAGACGTATTTACATCATTTTATCGATTAAAATTAATCAGTTAGTAACGCATCTAGTTATTTTTTTGTTCCCATATTACTTTTATAATTCATATAATTACATTTGATACTCTCTGAAGGTGAGTGTATACAAGCTTGTACGGGATCAAAGCTTTGAAAAAGTATTTACAATTTTACTGAAGTCATTAAAGCAAAAGATATAATAAATTTGTTACAGAGTACTGTATTTCATCTAAAGTATTACGTTTTCCATTTTTTAAGTAACTTATTCAAAGTTTTATATACAAAGATGTTAACAATTCGTAATTAAAAGTTGTATTTTCGAAATATAGTTTAGGCTTTCTAACTTTCAAGTCTGCTTCCTTTAGGGTACAATAATACTAACCAGCCCTAAATAAATAGCTGAGCTGGGAAATTAAATATTTTTAGTACATAAACCAAGCATGATAATAAATCATATTTAACTTTTTTATGGTTAGTTTATCAAGCATTACTGAGCTACAAGCATTATAATACAGCTATTGCTATTGTTAAGCATAGTGAGTGCACAGTACGTAAATTACACGTCTTTTTTACTAAAACCTATGTTGAAGGTAATATTCCTCATACATATTTGATTTATAAATCTGAATTTGTGAATAAGCCCTTAAACGTATTTAGACGCATTCATATTTAAGGATTTTCTTTCAATTCAGCAAAAATGCATTCTGCATAAGTATAAATGGAAAATGTAGAATCTTTTCATACATGACGAAAAATTTATTAGTATAATCTTAGAATAACTGAACATATGAAGTACTTATTCAATGATTAGCAGACGTAACTGGTTATATAGCAGATGGATTAAATTTTTCATTTTGCTCATATTGAAATGAACTTATTAAAAAGATGGTTATAAGGAACAGTCGAATTTATTTATTTATATGATTTCTTTCCAAGAACTTGACTACTCTCATATTGGAACAAACTTACATTTTATTAAAATTAATAAAACATTGTCTTAAAAAGACGTATTTCATCTACGAGGATCAAATATACAGGTAGATAGAAGGGAACCCAGTGGGCTTTCCGCTTTCACCAGTGGAGCAAACATATTTATGCGGAATCTGTAAGAACACGCATTGGAAACCACAACAGGTAAAACAGGCTACATTACGTCGGACATTCCTAAACGTACAAGAAGATCAATGGAAAGCTGAGACATACAGTATATAGAAAAAGTACACATACAAACAGATATCTTAATGCAGAATCTCATCACCATCCAGCACAACTACAATCGGTTGTGAAAACGGTAATAACTAAATCCAGACAACTAGCAGACGCGAACACGTGCGCCAAGAGATGAGGAACTTTAGAACAGCATGGCTACAGAAGAAAACATAAAAAGAGCTGAAAAATCAACACAACCAGTGATAAGAAAAATCGGAAATATTTTACAAAATCCGAAAACAAGAGTGAAATTAGAACCGAATACTTGGAAAACAATTTTAAAGAAAATTTCCCCCAGAAAACTAGAGAAATCAACAATAAAAGGAAAGCGGCAAAACAGAAAGTGAAAGTGAACGAATTATATAACATTACACTTACGCCAGTAAACGACGCCGCGCCGGGTAATATTCCCCACGTAGTCTTTTATGTAACCAATCTGATAGAAAGGTATTCGCCTAAATTCTACCAAACTCTGGGGTATCAATTAAATAGCGCAGCGGGTATAAGCCCAAATTCTTTTAATTGATATTCTACGCACACAGCTCACATAAACACTCCGTCACCTGCACATTAAAAACTGACATGCAGGAAGCTGACAGATTGAAAGCAACAAGCCGCCCGAAAGTAGACCATATTTTAGTCATCCATTTTCGTAAATTACGACAATATTACGTAAAGCAGTGAGTAATATGGTTCCATTTCACCTAACGTAATTAGCCGCTTAAAATAAGTTTCGTTTGAATCTTCCTTCTTAGAAAAAGGCCTGAAACCGCTTTCTTATGCGCTCACTCATCGTGAAATATCCATAGGATAGGCTTACATCTTGATTTAACACCTATATTAAATACCAACGCATGTAAAACGTTTCGTTACCCTGTCATCCTATGTATTTAATAGTTCTGAATACTGAAAGGTCTCGAAGATTTAAAGATCTTACGCCATTCCCAGGCTAGGAGAGAACCTTGCAAGTCGCGATAACCCAGACTTGAAGGAGTAATATTCCTTCCATAATCCCGTACCGCGAAAACGTTTGGTTTGCCCTGTACCTGATAATCAATCTCTAAACTAAACGTTCCTGAAAATTTAAATACCTTATTCTTATTATTAACGCCGCCCCAGGTAAAAGCATCCTGCGGCCACTGCCTTACGCGTGCTCGCGCCAAGGATACTCAAATCGAGAACATACATTTTTAATTTCAGTTTAATAGCTCGTGAACACCACCAATTCTATTTTTACTACAATTTCCGATAATTACTAAATGTAATTAGAAAATATCTTAATCCGTCGTAATTAACATCCTACTTTAAATACATAATTATTTCAGAAAGTCCATGTAAATATTATTTAATTTTATTTGAATTCTCATTCGTCGAAGTTAGATTGAAAAAGCTACATTTATACAATATAAAATACGAATTCTGTTATAAAGAATAAAAATAAAAGTATTCTTAGATCGTAAAGCAGTTATATACAGATTGTTCCCCTTGCTATCTTATCGTTGCAAGCACCTGTCCAATACTATAAACACAGTTATAACTGTATAAAACTAGTTGCTTTTATTATTTGCTACTCGACAGAGCCGGCCTTTATAATTTTTCATATAATTTTGACGAGAATTGTCTGCTGGCAGCTAGAGTTTATAGACAAAAACGTCCGGAGCGCAGGCAACCCCAACGAAAAACATTGGAAAGATTTAAACGTACAGGTAGTGTAGCGTATGAAAAACATGAAAGAGAAAAACGAAACTTAAATAAACAAAATCATATCGCATAAAAAAGAATGAGTGGGCTCGACGAAACTCAGGGGTACGGTCGGAAGACCGCAGAACACTAGGATGCGTGGTTGTTTTGGAAGTATAGCTTAAAATGATAGTAATCTCGTTAGATAGGAACCGGATATGAGTAGACGCCACAGGCTTTAATAAGGAAATACTCAACAAGTGTTGAAAGGAGAGTGTACCCTGTAAAGCTTGAAACAGGATTTACAAAAAAAGAAAGAAATAAGAATGAAAGGAGGAAGTAGAAATGAGTTGACACTTCCCCCGATAAAGTAATTTTTATTGTCGATATCCTGACAAAAGAATAAAATAATATATATATATATATATATATATATATATATATATATATATATATATATATATATATATATATATATATAATTATAATACATTCCACCCAAAGCTCACGACGGCAAGCAGTAAGCCTCAGCTTACGCCCACGGCAAGTATAATTCTAAATTTTAATAAAATAAAAAAAGAAGTAAAATTATTATATGCCCCCTTCCGGCCGTTGTAAGATCTTACTGTTCATATTCGGAATTGGCTAATTTAACACATAATCCCATTGGGATGTTTAGTAAGATAAAAAAAATAAAAAGAATTTAATTAATGAACTTGCTTGCCATACGCTTCGCACAGTATACAGTAAATTGGAAAGCTTGTTCGGTCCACAGTAAATAACTACCGTAACAAACAAAGTAATCAAGAAATTTATAGGAAATAAACTAGCTGGAATAACCTTGTCCACAAGAAAAGTAATGTACTTAACACATAAAGATTACGAGATAAAAATTACAAATTCATATAAAATTAAATGTTTAACATTTGCAGTAGTTCACGTAATACAGATAATCGTTACACCCGGTATATTGCAATCAAAACAGGAATTAAATCGTTGGGTGAATGTAGCCACAGAAGCTATAATTAATTAGGTCAAAATGGAAGCTAAAACTGTTTAGGTGTGGTCTATCCATTTTAATGATACAATTAAAATTTGTACTTGTGATTGAGTGCAAAATATTCAAAGCTGAATTAGTGAATATATATAAATATATATATATATATATATATATATATATATATATATATACCGTTTTAGATGAAAGAATTTTGTGAAAGTGAAGTGTTGGAAGCACCTTAAATATATAAAGTTAATTAATAGGTAACAATTGTCCATTATTTGTTTACAAAGTTAATATTATCAGTCCATTTATTTTCGTTGTAGAAATTCACTAAGAACCTCCTCGGTGTATTTGAAATTTGTAAACACAATCGTGTAACCAGGTGATAAGAAAAAAAAATAAAAATCTGACCTTTATTATTGAAACGACTACTTATTTGATCTTGCAAATTTCGGATACTATTCCAATGATCTAGCAGCCTTCACGTATATGGTCATAGATGTCAGCAAGGATCTTATACCTTCTACCGATAATCAGGTACTTTGGATGTAACGTAAGAGTAAAATGTGAGCAGAGAGTTTAAGAAGGAATCCCGTTAGAAATGTAGGTAGTACAAAGATTCTCATACATAGGTAATACAGAGATGCTCGTACATAGGTAGTACAGAGATTTTACGTAGGTAGTACAGAAATGCTCGTACATAGGTAGTACAGAGACATTCTTACGTAGGTAGTACAGAGATGCTAAAAGCGTTAGTAATACTTTTACTTAACGAAGTATTACTTTAAGTGAGAATTTTCCAAAAAAATTATACTTCAGCATCCAGAACCAGAAAAATTCTCTAGAAACTCAACATCCACCATCAATGGCGTTCTTAAAAGGAAGAAAGAAAAATTGGCCAACACCTTAAAAATCAATTTTACAAACTTAAGAAAATTTTTATTTAATCATTGTTACCAAAAGTTAAAAATGTGTAGAAAATATAGTTATTATATGTATATGTATTATTTGACCCAAAGAGATCCCAGGTTTCTTTTCAACTGCTTTATATTAAATGATCCGAAATCTTAGAGATGTCACTGAAGGTATTAAATTTGACTGATTTGAACTAAATAAGAGATGTGTACGTAAGTTGCATATGTTAATTTAAATGCAATTAGAGATACAAAAAAAGTTGCGAAATAGTGAATTGGAAGCATTCAACCTAAGACTAAATTGCTGTTTTTTAGTAATTAAATTTGACAAAATGACGAGAGTTATCAAAAAGAAATGTTTTCCAATTAAACACGTAACAATCCACACATTAGTACACGTGGAGTGTCTAGTCAAAGACGAATCAGTAAATAAAATTTTATTAAAACATAAAATTCATCCTTATCACTTACAAAAGCACCAGGAGTTACTCGAAAATGATTATCACATGAGAGTAAATTTTAGTGAATGGGCCTTAGATAGAATTAACATTATTTTTTCTATTTTGTTCTCATTGGCGATGAAGCGACAATAAATAAGAATGGATTTGTAAACTTACGCAATTACCACCATTATTCAAATACTAACCCCTACGTGATAAGAACACACAGCCAAAACCGAAGGTCCATTAACTTTTGGGGTGGAGTCACTCTGTATACAAATCAATAATTACAAAAATAATTTTTTGTATGAATGTACATCATAGTGCGAAATCCTGAATGCTAAAAATAATTTTTTTATTAATTATCTTGGACTGTACAGGGCGTTGAAATAATAATGTTTTTCCTCTAAAATTGGTCATAACTTTTAAAATACTCAGTAAAACATATCAAAACCTTATATTGGCGTGATGAGTAATGTAAGTGCAACTCAAATTCATAATAATATGCAGGGTGTTCCATTTAAAAAACATAACTTTGGTTGACAACGGTGTTATAAAGCACCCTGTATATCTCTTACTAATTTTAAAATGTGAAACTCATAGCTGGTTACAATTTTGCTATAAACAATTTTTTGATATCTAGTCTACAAACGGAGATATGGGACTTTTATACACTAATGGAACACCCTGATTAAATTAAGATCTGTTCTTTAAGAGTCTGTAAACACTCCGCTAATAATATTTTAACGAACGAGAGAGAGGGTAACTACCTGCTGGTCTCCGCAGTGGTCTCCGCTCCCGCTATTAGACAACGGCACCCACCCGGAATATTGGACCAACACCCGACCGCCTAAGGAATGTTGGATGTTCCAGATCACTTATAATATCCGTTACTTGTGTATTTTTTATCCGAATTATTTTTATTTATCTTTTTGGATATTAGTTAGATTAATCTTAAGTGCGAATATTTAGATTTGTAAAAAATAGGTATAATATATGTATAAAGCCCTTACGAGTATATTGTTCAGTGTGGACGAACCTGGTAATAAGTGATAGGTAAGTGATAAGTTAGACTTAAATTATAAAGTAAGCAAAATGCAGCTTAGAGAGATTGCGTCGAACGAAGATAATTAACTCAATATTTTAACTGCAGTAATAGAAAATCCCCATACAAAAGTCGAAAGAGATTTTCAAGTAAGTAGAAGAATAATTAAACAGTAATAAGGTCAGAAGAATAATTAAAGACAAAACAAATTTCATCCTTATCACGTCCAATTAGATCAACAGCAAATTTTCAAAAAATGGTTAATTTTTGCAATTGGATAGGACAAAACAAAAAATGAACAATTTTTGTATAAGATCATGTTAACAGACGAGTGTACCTTCCACCGCAATGAATTTGTTAACCAGCACAATTTTAGTTATTACTTAGATGAAAACCATCACTATTTCGGAGTTCGTAGTCAAGAGAAATGGTCGATTAATGTTTGGGCAGGCAATTTGGTACTTCATTTGTTGGTTCCCTTTTCTTCGAGGGTATTCTAAATTCGAATTTGTACTTGGATTTCCTCGATAATAAATTATATGGGCTCCTTGAAGATGTACCGCTCGCTCAAATTAGGGACATGTATTTTCAGCAAGGTGGCGAACTTTCACAACGTACCCGTATAGTAAGGAAATGGCTTAATAATGCATTTGTTGAAAAGTGGCTATGAAGGGTTGGACAAACACGATGGCCAACGATATGGATGAAATTGAAATATACGCCTACATTGGTTTGCCGATATGCTCTGGAGCACTAAACGGGAACCCGCAGTCGTGCTCTGGAAAACGGACTCGTGTTTCCACCGTCCAATATACTCTGATTCAATGCCGCGAACGAAATGTTTACAAATTTCAGGTAGAATGCGCTTAGATGATAAAGACACCAGAGAAGATAGAAGAAAACCAGACAAAATGGCACCTATAAGAAACGTATCCGATACCTTCGTCAATAACAGGAAAAAGTACTGTAATTTTTGATCTTATTTGACGGTGGATGAATAACTAGTGCCATTTCGTGGTTTGAATTCTTGCAGATGCAGAGACGTCATACTGTAAAAATTTTCAAATCTATCTCGGAAAAGAAGGAAATTCTGCAGAACGCGACCAAAGTAAACTAGTGGTGTTAGATTTGGTTTCGGATTTGGGCTCGGGTTACGGAATCACCATAGACATTTTTTTTACTTCTTTGGAGCTAGCCGAAGAACTACTAGACAGAAATCTTACCTTGTGTGGAACACTTAGAAGAACGGAGACATTTTTGCCCGCAGAATTTTTACCTTCTCGAAATCGGCCAGTGTATTCCTCAATTTTTACTTACCACCGGAGGTTACTATGTTATCTTGTACCAAAACAGAACAGAAGCGTAATACTCCTGCCTTCACAACATCGTAAGGGTGCGGTTCAGATGAAAACCACAAAATTATACATTATAATTCTACTAAGGCCGCAGTTGACACCCTTGACAAAATTATGGCGGAATATAGCTACAATAGACAGTCAAAAAGATGTCCAGCGGTATTTTTTATGAGTTTGTAGATGTTGCGGCAGTATGTGCTTTTATTTTGTAGGTAAGGCTACAACCAGCATTTGGATTTGGTTGTACCTTCTTGAATTAGGAAAACAAATGTTATAACCCCATATGCGAAGGATGATTGGCAATTCGATCATTCGATGAAGACTAAATAAGAAGATCATTCAAGACATTACCAAAATATAAGATGACACTGCAAACCAACCTAATGAATATCGGCAAGAACCAGCGCAACTAGAGTGTGAATCTACAAAAAAAGGAAGGTGCCACGTATGCAATAGAGCTACAGATAAGAAGGTGACATCGAAATGTGCAGAATGTAAAAACTTTATATGTCCAGCCCACCGAAAGTCGACAAAGATATGTCAATAATGTAATATGTAAGTTGCAATATTAAATCTCATTGAATTTTTAAATAAATGCACATTTTTCAATATGTTAGTTTTTTATTAGATAAGAAAACTAAGAAAAGGTATGGTTGAAAGTTCACCCCACGTGGTATTGGACGTTTTAAGAGTCACCTGGTACTAGGAAGGTTAATTACTTTATTTAATACTTGACTGTAATTAATAGTTTATTTAATCCTAATCCACACCAAATTAAGCACACTTACCTTTGCTTTATTACATTTCAATGATATGTACAGACAACGTACACACATTTATTTTATAGCAAATATCAACCAAATTAAACAGAAACCCCACCTGTTAGAAGGCAGAACATTTAAATAGAGACATCAGGAGGTCTAATTGCAAAATTTAGGTATTGTAAACCGATTTAACGGCGGTATTCCATACCTGGTATTTACCGAAATTAATTAATTTAATTAGTGCATCGCTCCAACTATAAAAGTGTATTTATTCATAAAGTAAATGCTTTATAATTTGACTTTTTCCTCTGGAGTTCCTTACAGATAATCCACCAACGATACCATCAGAAAGTACAGTAAATGGATGAGTCATTATCGTTTCTTCGTACTGATGACTTGTCTACATTTTGCAAGGAACTAAACTGATATACAGGTTCACCAAGATCGATTGCACAAAATTAAACCTACTAATTAAACAACTTCCACAAATTAAATAATGGTGAGACTTTTGCTATGTATTCGGACAGAGTATTGGTTGGAAAATGGAAAGACAAACAGTCCAAGGATTACTGCGAAAACTACCCGAAAAAAATACAGGACTATAGGCATTCCGAAAAAAATTGTTCTTTATTTGACTTTATCGAGAAATACGTGAACCTCTGAATGTTCTAATACCAATATATTGAAGTTTAATTTTTCGATTAATTATTAATAAGATGCATACGTTAGCGTGCAAATTACCGAGTCAATATCAGGTGTACTTGGTCAGTTCTCACTCAAATGGGAAATTTACATGTGTAAGAGAGATAGAACCCATCGTTACTAGCAGCCCACGTAGGAAAAGTCAATAACAATTGACTTAAGTAAATAAGTGACTAATTTATTTCGTAAAAACGTCGCTTTAGAATATGACGCGTACTTTTATCAACCATCTGTTCAGAGATTTTCAAACACAAACCAATTTAAAATGAAGCGTTTCAAAGATTTTAACTTACATACTGAATAGAATCAGTATCGAGACTCCAAGGTCATACGTCTCTTCCATCCGAAGAATTGACTCTGCTGTCCACTAAGGTTATTCTTTTCAATATTCATAAATGTTTCTACAAAAGCTAACGGTTTGATATGTATGCCGTCATCAGAGCTCTACGTAGTTTCTTGAAGAAATATTTCAATTAAGCACTACAGTAACGTTCCGCTCAACTGATACCCGATAATAATTAAGCTTATTAAGCCAACCCTATATTTATTTAAACGTTTAGCAACGCCGTTCACGATTTTCTTTCACTTGAGTGAAACTAGTGCAACAAGATTCCTAAAAAAAAGGTGTGGTCTACAAACTTTCCATGAAAATACGTCAAATCGAAGCGGGACAACAACTCGTCGAACTACGTTTTCACAACACGTTAGTCACACACACACACAACATAAAGGGAGGTTTAAATCATCAACCACCGCTCAACCAACGTGTACAGATTGCGCACAACTTACTAGAAATTCTGTCAAAACGAGAAAATCTTCGTGTGCCGTGTGTCCCGATTTCGTTGTTTTAGTTTTTTTTTAAGATATCGTTGTTATATCAAAGATAGAAGTTTCCAGCTTTACATTCACGTACTACTTTGTTTACCTAGATTTCATGGATTTATACCTCGCTTATTACTGTTATACTGATAAGTTTAGTCAACGGTATTTATTTATTGCAAAGTGCCGAATTAAGTGGCGTACTTACAATTTTTTTTAAGGGGTGCGGTTTTTGAGTAATAATATAAACTTGCATTTTTTAAAAGGTAATCAGAGGTGCAGTTTTTTCTTAGCTTTTCAAAAATATAAATATAGACATTCCTGAAAAACATCTTCCAAATCTTTTTTTCGAAAAGAACGTGCCTCAGTCCATAATGCTTTGACAGTGAGGAGTTACTTAGAAAACTGTTTCCCAAACCGTTGGATTGCAATATTCGGTTCGGTGTTATTGCCGCAACGGTCTGCAGATCTGTCAATACTGGAATTCTTCCTATGTAGTTTTTTGAAAAACATAATTTAACAAATCCGTCACAATACCGAACCGAATGTTGGACGATTTAGGAAACGGTTTTCTAAGTAGTTCCTCACTGTCAAATCATTATGGACTGGGACACCGTCTTGTTGAAAAAAAAGTTGGAAGTTGTTTCTCTGGAATGTCTATATTTATATTTTTGAAAAGCTAAGAAAAAACTGCAGCTGATGGTTGACAACAACTATGATTCCCATTTAAAGAATTTCAAGTGTATATTATTACTCAAAAACCGCTCCACCTAGAAAAATTGAAAAATTACAAGCACACAACTGAATTCGGCACTTCGCAATATAAAAACACTGTTGACGAGATATATCAGTAGAGTAGTATTAAGCGATTAATAATACCTTGAAAAAAGTGTCGACGTTTGTTACGTGATTAAACGGGGAGCTGAAAGAAAAGGAAGAAGGAAAGGATTCTCTGCTCATTCACAGATAGTGAGCACACCGAACTAGCTCAAAAATGTCGGTTCGGGCGGGGTGAGAGAAGAAATGATGTTAAAGATGCCGGCGCCAAGAGCCGCTCCCCTAAATTGAGAAAACTTCACCGCTGTCCCGACTCTTGGACAGTGGTGCAGAAAGGAATGAGCAAGGAGATTTTAGGAAAAGGGAAGTACCAGAGAAAATAGAAATAACAACACTGCTGTAGTGCGAAAGAAACAAATGTATATTTTAGTTTTAAAAATTTAGACTAAATAGTTGAAGGTGTGGATCTAATTAATCCACAACAAAACAATATATTTAGATACCCCAAATGTACCAAAAAAAAAAGAAATAGTAATTAAATACCGTTCGCAAGCCAGAATAGTTTTTCTCTATTTTACAAAAAAAAACAAACTTAAACATTTCCCCTTTTCAAGGGAAGGCCTTCCGTTGTATTCCTAAAAGAGAAAAGTATATCGACGCCTATACAAAGCGTAACTTATTACTAAATAATAACCAAAACAACTTGCGATGGTTTACACCAAAACGGATAATACCGAAATAACATTTTATAGTGAGCCACACGAAACTTTTACAGCTCAGCAAGCATTTTTTTTCTTAAACAATAATGAACCAAATATATGTGAAAATTTAATAATTGCATACATTTCAAGAAGAAAAAAGAAATTAATGTCTACACCAAATGTAATGAAAACATTTGTTTATCTAACGTTTCGTTTGGCTACTGTGTAATTATTTGTGCGCATCCCAATTACAGTGATGTCGCACACAACACCAAAATGGCAGCCACAACAGATACAATTAAATGTTATTATTATAATTACAAACAAAATGAGGGAAGGAAAGTAATGGTAATGGAACAGATAAGGAAGGTTACGTGGTTGTGAAGTGAAGGATTACTTAAAGATACAGCAACAAGGATATAGTGATAACCAGTATTATTTTCACTGACTAATTGATTACGTTATTTTTAGCAGGTGTACTTTATCATTATTCAATGAAAGTTCATGTAACCATAGAGAAAACAAAAGAAAAGGAACGCTCTAACCTTTCTATAAGCAGATAGTCATTACGTTCAGTCGATGCTCTCGGATCACGAACATAGGCAGAAGTTGTCATGATCCTGTTTGATTTTAGTTACGACTCAGAAGGTAAACCAGAATAGCACTTGTATGTAGATAATATGGAGATAATAGTTGAAGTTAAATCGTAGAATCCAAAAGTAGAAAGTACTTCGTTGAAGCCAAAAGAAGAAGGTAATTCGTGCAAGCTAAAAGGAGAAGGTAATTAACACTATGTAGGTAAATAATCTTTATTCGTTACCCCTTGTAACGGGCCAAATGAAAGCCTATCGAAGTGCTTTCCTTGCTTTAATAATTCATGTCTTGATTAAAACGTCTTCAAACGCTAAGAAAGAAAGTCAGTTATTACTAAGAAAATCAGAGAAATTCATTTGGTAACTTACTCGATCTTGCCGAAGAAAATTTTTCTAAAACCACATGTAAGCGAGCAACAAAACTTGTAAATAATGATTAGAAAAAGCACCAATTGTTTTATTGCAAATTAAGCTTCTTGAAGATATATCCGATTAGTTATATCGTATAATACTATCAAGCAATTTTCAAGAAGACATCAAAAATTTTCAGCTTGGCAAAATGGACGCCACAGGAAAGAAAGAAGACGTAATTTTTATGTTAAAGTTGTATTAAACACAATACATTGTTATCACCCTTTTTATCTAAATAAAACCAGAAATTCTAAATTTCTCCACTAACGCCATCTAGAGAGGACTTCTAAAAGCTTGTAATATAATTCCCCTTAATTACCTATATTTTAGGATACGGCACCAGAGAGAGTAACAATGCAGATTTTAAATAAAATATATGAATGTGAATTTATAGCATTTGAATAACCAAAGGTACGAAAATTTATATTAAACTGATAGTAAAATTACTTAGAAATATGTGGTTCAAGTTATGAACAGAAACAACGTAAGCATTTCATAGAAAGAAGGTTTGAGTAAATATGTACAACTTGTACAGAAATTTATGAAAAATACCAAAGTAACTTAAGTATCCGAAACGCAAATTATTTCGTTACACGTTTGTCTAGAGGTCGAAAAAAAAGAAAGTATTAAATTTTCGAGTTTGCCACGAAATCTAGGTAAACAAATTAGTACGTGAATGTAAAAACCGCAAACTTCTATCTTTATTAATAAGAAAAATCTCTTTAAAAAACCACTAAAACAACGAAATCGGGGTAAACTGTACATTATGTAAAATATACGTCGGCAAAAGAAAAGCTGTTGCCTGAAAATAACACGTAATTATATGTAAGTCAAACTTAAATTAACCCGCTACAAGAACTACATTCGCTTCACTTTCAATTATTATCTGAAACAAATTCGCGCCGTTACATTAACTCTTCCCTGACTTAACTGTTATACAATCTTGCGAAATAAAAATGCTACAAGAAATGAGTCTAGATGACACAATTTCTACAAAAACTAAACTAACAAATCATACATCAACTAAATTCTTTTTATCACGTTAAACTACAGGCAAGTGTAAACAAATCTTACTAAGTACGCAGCATACGTAATCGTAATTTTTATACTTTGCATTAAAAAAAATTATTAAACTGTATAACAAATAATTTGCTACGACTACGATCTATTAAACGCCAATTCCGCTATAATTCCATGACTAAGATCAATACTACCCAAAGTTTACATATAAATATGCCTAGATATCCTACAATTTCTTACATCAAAAACTAAAAATCATAATGTTCTACTATAATTTCTACACACGTTGACACCCGGTTATATTTATAAGGAAACGCGACGGGAATAGTGATGATTGTTTGAGAGCGTCGTTGACCAACTTGAACCAGAGTATGAAACAAATGCTTAGATATTTCTATAAAACTTAAAGTAAAATATTATTGATATGTAAATTATTAAATTCAATCTAGAGAACTTAGTGGTACGAATATTTTAATTACGGTGACACTACAAAAAGAAAAGCAAACATTACTAAAATGAACTTTAAAACAAAATTCTTACTTAATCCTGTCAAAGCAGCACAGTTAAATGTACAAAATGATAACCAAGAAAGAACAGGTGTGGTTAACAATGTGAAAAAAGTAAAAGAAAAAGGACTGTCGATAACATAAAAGAAAGAATTTGAATAAATATATAAAAGGTAATAATACAACTGAAATGTGTAATAAAACGTAACTATAGTTTTCTTTATTTAGTGTGAAAATACTACAGTTCTAGATTGAACTTGCACAAAATATGACAAGCTTACCTTAAAAAGCCATTTTTGCAACTGCGAAAACGACGTAATTAAGTTTATAAACAAAAGGATTTTAGGCATTAACGATATATTTTGTGTTTCTCGCTTTCATACAAATTTTAATTAAATCCGATTAACTGTAAAAGATTATATTTTAAACGTGAAAACCAAAAATAATCACCTCTTTATCAAATTTTATGTTCAGAATTAATATTTTTTTTGGTTTTGAAATTCAATTTCCTTTATCAGTTTTCATGTATAAGGTTATCAATAAATGTGCAACATAAAAGTAATCTCAGATATAAATGTACTTTTACTGAATAGGGGTATAACAGAGGTGGAAATATTCATGCATAGAGGTCAGGGATACGAGTAACGAGTTGGAAAGACCCATTTCGAGTGAAATATTGTGTGTGATCATTGCATATTCAAGTCAGAAAAGGTTAAAATGCTTTCTTTTTTAACGACATTTTATTTGACTGCCTTTGTGGTTATTTATTTATACGATACTTTTTCTATTCAGTTCTTTAATAAAAAAATGTTAAAAATATTGATTGGAATGCCGAATTGTTAATTGTTTATTTTGTATATTCTTCTAGTTAGGTTGATCACGCACATATATTACCGTTTAATCTTGACAAATAGAAAGCAAACGAGGATTTTAATAACACATACTTACACCTCAATCCAAAGAAAAAATGACGTATATTAAAAATTTAGCACAATTTTCTGGTAATACTCTGAATAGAGAGCGACCCTAGAAAATAAAACATGGTTTATGAGAGTTGTTTCACAAAAGAAAGTTCAACTTCACTTTTATTACTTTGTATACTTTAACGTTTAACATTGAAATTAATGCAAATAAATTCCTGAAAACCTTTATCAGTAAAAAAAACAATCTTCACAAAGTAAAGAGTTATTTTCTACGTAAATTTTTGAAGTAATGCAGAATCTGTGTTTGTATAAAAAAGTTTAATCACATCTTTATACGTGTACGTAAATAATTCATGAATTTATTTTCTACATCGCGGTTTTCCTAGCTTTGCAAAAATTGCGAAGTCTTAAAATAAAGTTAAGTATATTTATAATCAAGTTTCATTTCGAAACTTTATATTAGGTTTTATATAACGAAATTGCAAGAAAATAACTAACTTCACGTGAGCTTTTAAAATTTTCTTTTAAAAATGAAAAATTACTAAATATGCTAAATACGCAATAAAGTATGATGTTTTGATAAAACTGCTTTCGGAACAGTAACTTAATAATCAAGGTGGTAGGCATGTCTCAAGGTGGTAGGCATGTATACTCCATGCCAGCCGGGGAGGTACCACCACCTTTACCATGGGCTCCTTAATATTGGGTCTCCGATTTTCTGAGCTCGATAAGGGCGGCCGGTTACCTTTCCGTTCATCCATAATCTATTCTAATCCATATTCTTCCTTCTCGCCCTCACTGTCTTCCTACCGGATTAAAAGTCCCAAATTAAAAAATAAGATGGCTGTGGTTTCTAGGGTACCCGGTCTAATCTTAATGCTATTCACCAACATCTTGAACAATTACAACCGGATATTTTGTTTCTATGTGAAACACAAGTCTCCTCTGAAGGCTCCGAGTCACCCGACTTGCAATATCCTCAATACCACCTTCACTCTAACTTTCGATATAAAGGAGGCGTATGTGCCTACATCAAGGACAGAATTGCTTGCAAGAGGGTTTCTTCCTTAGAAAATACCAATTTTGACGTGATTTGGTTTAAACATTCTGATCCTAATTTTGTGAAATTCTACTGTTGCATTTATAGGTCTCCTAATGACTGTATCTTTCAAGACTTCTTCAATTACCTTAGTATGAAAGTTGACCTTTCTCAGTTTCCATCTTGCGATATCTCAATTGTAGGCTATTTCAATGTTCATAACTCTAATTGGCTTCAGTTTTCATCTACTACTCTTCCTTACATCAAACCCTCTTGTTTATAAAACTTCCGTTCTTTCACCTTTAGGTCTTTCCGACCATTGTCTAATAGAAATCATTTCTACTGTACCTAATTCCACTGTTGTTCGCAAAACCGATAGAACCTTGTGGTGTTTTAAGTCAGCTCGATGGAGTGATTTAAGGGATTTCTTTGCAACATTTCCATGGTGTGAATACTGTTTTAAGTCGCCCTCTTCTTCGGACATCGCTCTTTCAGTATCTGAAGTCATCCTCATGGGAATGGAGTTATACATGCTCAAAAAACAGTACCATATAGGTCATTCACGTTCCCAACCCTGGTTCAATAAGGCTTCTGCTGATACAATATGTTTAAAAATAAATATTACATTAAATGGAAATCTAATAAATCGGTCGACAGTCATGTAGAATACGTTGGTGCTAGAAATATCTGCAAAAGTGACATCACTAAAACTAAAAAGTTGAAAGTTGAACAACGAAAATGCAATGAACTAGCTACATCTCCTTTAGGCAGTCGTAAATTTTGGTCTTCAGCTAAAGTCATTAGTAAAAACTTTGGAACATCTTCATTTCCCCCCCTGACATCTATTGACGGATCGGTAGTTGCTGATTCTGTAGACAAAACCAATGTTTTTGTGGATTTGTTTGCATCAAACTCGTGTCTCAATGATTCTCATCAGTAGGCTTGATCTCAATAAGGCGACTGGCCCAGGCGGTATCCCAGCTATTGTTTTAAAGAAATGTTACCCCGAACTAGTACCAGCCCTATCTAAGCGCTATACAATCTCTATGTCTCCTGGGGAATTCCCTTCATCATGGAAGTTAGCAAATGTTTAACCTATTCCAAAAAAGGCGATAACACCGATCCCTCAAACTACCGACCAATTGCCATCACTTCCATTTTGTCTAAAATCGTGGAAAAAGCCATCAATCAGCAACTGCTCACGTTTCTTGAAACTAACAAACTCCTTAGTGATCACCAATATGGGTTTAGGGAAAGTCGTTCAACAGGTGATCTTCTTTCATATGTGAGCCAATTTTGGAACAATACAGTAGAACAGTCCGGTAAAACAGTTGTAGTCGCTTTAGATACCTCAAAGGCATTTGACCAAGTTTGGCATAAGTGTTTACTTGCCAAACTCACCTCGTTTGGGTTAAATGATACGCTCATCAACTGGGTTTCTAGTTTCCTTGATAAAAGACGAATACGTGTCGTAGTTGATGGCTTGTTTCAAAAGAAGTTAGCATTAACTCGAGCGTACCACAGGGATCCGTTATAGCACCTACACTTTTTCTGCTGTACATAAATGACCTTATTTCTTCAACAACTAACCCCATCCATTGCTTTGCTGACGATAGCACTCTTCACTGTAGTTCATCTCTGTCTACTCATAGTGATAATCCACCTTCTATGTCAAATCAAGAAATTAAAGCTGAAATGGCAAATTCAATCAACAAAGACATTCAACGTATTCTCGAATGGGGAAGCAATAATCTAGTTAAATTTAATGCTAACAAAACTCAGTGTTGCCCAGTGTCCGCCAAAAAAGATCGATCATTTCCTGTTGTAAGTATGAATGGCTCAGTTCTTAAGCTTACAGATTATATTACTCTGTTGGGTATGACTGTATCTTCTTATCTCTCATGGGTTGACCATCTTCTGTCAGCTACCAAAAGAGCTGCTCGTAAAATAGGCTTTTTGTGCAGCTCTACGCAGTACTTTACCTCTCGACAAGTCCTTCTGCTATATAAGGCCTAAATTCGGCCTCATCTGGAATATAATTCTCACCTCTGGGTTAGTACTCCCCAATACGCTCTCGATATCGTTGATCGTATTCAAAAGAGAGCGATTAGGCTTATGAATGGCCCGTCCTTAACTTCTCACATACAGTCCCTTGAGCATAGAAGGATGGTTTCAGTTCTCTCTTTGTATTATCGTTATTACAACGGCTATTGTGCTGCTCAATTATATTCTTTGATACCATCTCGGGAAAATTTAAAGTAGCTGTTCATAGGCATCTATTGGCAATTCATTATCCCTTTATCCATCCTCCTAAGTGTTCCTGAGTGCTTTAGCCTGTTCAGGTCCACAATCAAAAAACAATCCAAGATTAGTGAAATAATTCGATGTAGCACAGCTTGATTGCAAAATAACTTTTACTATCAACCTATTTTTCCAAATTAATCGTAATTTTTATTAAAATGTTTAATGTACTGTTAAAGTAAAGATATTATGAATAAGACATTTCGTTAAGTCTTGCACACCAGAATTGTTAAAAAACATTTGCTTGAAACCATAAGATAGCAACAAAGTATATTACATAATAAGGCAAAAAAGTATTTTTTAATGCCTTTCTTTAAAAAAATGCTACCTTAGCGGCTGTAAACCGTTAGACGGACCAACATATTTTAAAGTGCCGTCTTCTCTTAATTTTCTTAATGCTGTCTCGTAAGAAAATTATAAGACAGCGCTTAAGCAAACAAGCGGAAAGAAAGAAGAAGAAATACCTAAATAGGAAAGAAGGTACCAAATGTTTCGGTATGTAATGATTTTTAATTGAGAATACAAATTTGTAACAGATTTAAGTTTTGGTTCAAATGTCAGTATTACGCTCCGGATTCTTTACCAGTAACAGGTGCAAGTGGTGAAAGAAGCTTTTCTAAATAAAAAAATAATAAAAAATTACCTGCGATCCACCATGACATAGAATAGTATCTGGATTGGATATGATTTCAATAGCACATAAGGTTTGCGACAGTATAAATTTATCAGAAATTATTAAAGATTTTGCAGAGCAAAAGTGCAAAGAAAATTATTTTAATTACGAAAAAATGTTTTATTTACCTAATCTGATTATTTTAAAGAGTAACTGACTCGTTTTGTAGCGTTACATAATTATGTGTTTTTTATTTACATTAAATTTAAAAACAAATCATTTCTTGGTTTTTTATACGTAACGTATGAAACTTAACTTAAATATGTATATAACCAACTTCATATTTTAACAGTTTGGTCCTAATATGTTTAACTACTGAAACGATTTTGATGCAATATGTTTATTGTTCCTTAAGTTAAAGGGTCATACGTAGGCAAGATTAGCCAGAGACAGGGAAAAATGGTAGTTGCCACAAAGGAAAAGAGGCAGAGTCGAAACAGGTTGATGATGATGAAGACGTCGATAAAGGAAAGTGTTTCAATTTGTCCAGTTGTTTCTGAGAAATTCTTTAACAGATACATACACACTTACGAACATACAAACATACTCTGATGCCCCAGTAGACTAACATATGTGAATATTATACAATTCCAACATATGTGTATAAATATGTATATATATATATATATATATATATATATATATATGTGTGAGTGTGAGTGTGTGTGTGTGTGTGTGTGTGTGTGTGTGTGTGTGTGTGTGTGTGTGTTTTGAGATGGTAGTAATTACGCTGAATATCATAGATAGAGAGATGTAAGCTCGGATTAAAAGAGACATTAAACATAAATTAATTACATTCAATTTGAATAAACATACATATATGTATATATATATATATATATATATATATATATATATATATAAAGAGCAGAATGAGTAAGTGCGAATTAACTTAAAATTAATTACAAATGTGAATATAGGACACGTTATCTAGTTAAACCAAATCTCATAAATATGAAAGTGTTATCATAGCTGAACAGTAGTATTCTTCATTATTATAGTTTCCGAACAGCTTCGGATAAAATACATGCATTCCATTTGTATGATATTACTCTAGTCTAGTACCATAATATGCCTCCATTCTAAAACAAAAAGAAATTAAATTGTATTAATCAACGTAAGAAGTGTAACGCACACAGATTCATAGAGCTTAAGTTTAATAGTGAAATTAAGCAAAGATTATATTGTAAACTTACTTAACAGTGTTGCAACTTAAATTAACATTATAGATGTGATTTAAGCATAAAAGTTGATAAACCAGGTTATGATGATTTTTAACGCAATGCTTGAGATAGAATTAATTAACGGGAACCATAAAACTGTTTAGAATTGATGAATTCTTATGTATTTTGGCGCAAGGAATCCATTTATGTTTGTAGTTTTCCTGTTGGAATTAGAATAAGTTAGTTATAAGTAAATTTGTATATGGAAATTTTCATATTTGTCATAATTTAGATAGAATAAGAATTTTAAAGGAAATATGTCATGTGAGGTGCCTATGGAATGAAAATTTTGCATAGAATTCAAAAATGATTATATTTTTAAGATCTGTCCACGTATAAGAAAGTTATCAGTCTTATGTTTGAATTGGCAATGTTTGCTAAGGTGGTGGGTTGTTTTTCAGAAGCTATATAAGGAAGTGGCAGAAATTTTTATATCTTATCTTGTAACTTTCCAAAGTGTGAACATCTCACTCGATGTGTACATGATTGAAAATTTAACATCGTTCATGTGGTTCATATAATTTTTAAAAATAGTATCTCCCTGCAAAATAGTGTGTACGTAAGTACTCCTAAAAGAGCAAAAAAGTGTTTCGAATTAGATAAACGGTTAAAAACAGTTGCGAGTAACCTAACTCAAAATAGGCACAATTTTAGTGGAACACTGGTCAAGTTGAAATATATTATGAAACATGATTAGGAAAATTTTATTTACATTTACAAGTATTGTGTGTGTAGAGTAGATATAGATTACTTCACATACAGTTTAAGACACATTTATTTTTTATTTTTAGTAATACATGTGCTAGTTTCTGCAAGTTTGTTTCAAATATTGTGTATGTGTTATCGTACATGGGTTTATCCCGGAAATTTAGAATAACAACCTGGGACATGAAAAAAACAGGTTCAGGGACCATAGTCAAAGTTCCACGGCATCCAAAATGAGATACCTGAAAAATCCTGGAAAAACCCTGGAATTTTCCTGGAAGGCCTTTAAGTTCCATACCAATGGGCTGAGTTCTTATGAGGTTATTTAGTAACTTTTATGCGTAAAAAAGTACCAGAGTTGTAGTTTCCAAAAATTCCGGACACCCTGCAAAAAATTTCAAGAATCTTGCGGTTTTTTAACACAAAATTTTACATACAGCTAAAATGCCGTCATTGACACGTGCAAATTGTAAATGATAAGATAAATCATTATTTTCAGTACAAAAAAAAAACTGAAAATCTCGGATCCGAAAAGCACTCCATTTATCCTGTTTTTCGTCTACGATGCTTGTACTACGATGTAACCTAATTATATGTTATTTTATAGTTTTTTTTAAAAAATTCTCTCAACCAATAAACGTTGTTCCCCGCTTAACCCCCCCTCCAATCCACATACACCCCTCACCAAGCTCCACTCCCACCCTATGTATGTCCAACACTCAATTTAACAGCCAATTTATTAGATTGGAAGGTTTTAATTAGAAACGATTTCGTTTCTTATCCATTAAACAAAAAATACTATACAAGGCTAGGTTAGTCATTCAGTTTTAAGAAAATAAGATAAATATAATCATTGGTAGGTAAGACGCATCCATGGTAGGGGCTCCTCAGGTTCGTCAA
This sequence comes from Vesta saturnalis, assembly GCA_036346205.1. Taxonomy (NCBI): domain Eukaryota; kingdom Metazoa; phylum Arthropoda; class Insecta; order Coleoptera; family Lampyridae; genus Vesta; species Vesta saturnalis. Next base: position 1,844,044 of record JARFJB010001545.1, read on the forward strand.
TACGTTCTAATTCAACATTAGATGTTCAGAGCATTCGTGTTTATTTTAAAACCGAACTAGTAGTACAAGTTATATTTAGACTGAAAAAGTCTTTTGCTAACTGAGCTATTTCCTCGTTTTCGTCGTCATTGTTGCCATCGCCGACGCTTACTGCAGCGTGTTCACTATAGTAGCTGCGCATATTTGTGCAGTCGATGCGTTTTTGTCTACAGCTGAAGAGCATCCGGTTACACAGTTACAAGATACACTGTTGAGAAGTTGAGGAGGTGCCAGAGGTTTTGTGTTTGTAACTGCACAAAAGGTTACCGTGGTCAGAGATAAATTAAATGTATTGCACTGCACTGAATGGGTTTCGATTTGGATCCGTAATGTCTATTTTCTCTTCACAAAAGAAGCACAGAGTTCTAAAATCAAAAGCAAAACCTTCTGAATGTCGTTTCTTAGACAATCGCCTTCTAGAACAACAGTCGGCAACTTTACTGAAAAGAATAATTTGTTTTATTGCTAGTGAATTTTGCATGTAAACGACGGTATTTTAGCGTTAAAAACGTAATATTTTGTCAAAAACGCATTTTGTGTCAAAAATCCTGCAAGATTCTTAAAATTTTTTAACCGGAAGTATAGCTAAGTTATATGGTAGAAAACATTATTTTGCATATAAAAGTTATTATCCAATAAACCCAAAGAAAAAAAGCATTTCACGCCACTCGTTTAGAACTTATAGTTATACCGGAAACTCATGCCAACTTCGTTATTTTAACAACCTATATATTATTACATTTTTGAATTCCTCGTTGAATTTAAAGGTCACTTTGTAACGCGCTCACTCTTCGTCGGGGTTTGACTGTTGAGTGTATTACTACTAATGAATAATTCTCACTTTTCCCTTTTCTAGCTCAGTCGGAATTTTGTACTTGCAAAATAAGGATCGGGGTTCGTTATTCAGGCTCTCAACACGTTGAACAAATAGATTACAAAGGTTTATATATATAACTTTATTTCCTATTTATTTTACACTTCTATATTATATGGTTATTTAAATTATTTAACTAAGATATAGATACAGGTAAATGTACGGAACTGTGACCCATGCTCTCGGGTGCCAAATTGTAACGGTAACGCCACCTCCCTCTTCGGTATCTTTATGTAGACATCCTTCGTCCAGGTACTAATGGTTAGGCGGTCCTCTGGAGTTTCTGTAATGTAACATTAATAGAAGGTTTGGGGTTTTGACTTTTAGTTTTCGTCCTTGAACTGTTTCAATTTATACTGGTTAATTGCCGAAATAAATAAATAATTTTACCTGAATACGTCCCTGTATAAAATACAGAAGCAGGTAGCCAGATAACGCGGTATAAACACGTGCGCGATAAGGCACTGAGTTCAATACTCTGCCTTTTAAGAAATAATCAATATTTTAAGGCGGTCGGTTATAAGTGTATAATTTTATACCTGCTTTTCTTATGAAAATAAACTCATTCACATTTACATTCCATTTAATGTACGATCTTTAGTTAAATGAAAGCTTTTCGTTTATTTAGGTAGCTGGTGTACGGTAGCGGCGTATTATTTGTTTCTTCTTACGAGATTAATTTTAGTATACCGGTTTTTATTTAAACAAAAAATAAAAAATAAAAGCTTTTTGTTATGTTGGCCGTTTTTAAAATATTAAACCTTCGTTTTCTATTTTAAAGTAAATTTTTTTCGCGTCTAACAATCACGATTTGACTTATTTAACACAAGAAACTATCAGGTTTACGGGTAACAATCTTAGTACTTGTCAAAGGTGCAACTTACGTTTTTACGGTGGCGGCGGTGGTGGTTTGTTTACTTTACAGGTGGTTATTTACTGCTGACGGACACGACTAGTGTTTACGGTTACGTTTCTATATTACTGGATTAACGGCGTTAACGAGGTGTTGAGCTTAATCTTCCGACGAGGTTTTAATTACAGGTATCTGGCGGTCGCTGGTACGTTTGTCGGGTGTGTTGTGTTGTAGTGTTCGTGTAAATTTGTGTAGGTGGATTTCCTTCGTTAGTAATCTGGGCAAACCACCCGTTATACCAAACAATAGGATCTCCGTCGGTCAAATGGAATGTCGGGCAACTACCCTTCAAACTCCACAGTGTAGGTGTGTATAGGTGGATCTCCTTTGTTAGTAATCTGGGCAAACCACCCGTTAAACTAAACAATAGGATCTCGTTCGGTCAAATGGAATGTCGGGCAACTACCCTTCAAACTCCACAGTGTAGGTGTGTATAGGTGGATCTCCTTTGTTAGTAATCTGGGCAAACCACCCGTTAAACTAAACAATAGGATCTCGTTCGGTCAAATGGAATGTCGGGCAACTACCCTTCAAACTCCACAGTGTAGGTGTGTATGTCTAGTAACAGAAGAGTACATCTAGTAACAGAAGAGTACGTCGGGCTTACAACCCTACATATCCCTATCACCAGGTATCTCAACTTACGTACTTTCACCGTTCGATCTCTGCAACTCTAACCTTTTGACTTCGATGATGCTATCAAGTCGCGGAGTCGTGACTTTACTCGGACGGCGGTTACAGGCGGACGGTTTACAACAGGTAGCAGTCGGCGCGAACGCGACGATATGCAACGATATTAAAAAATCTGACTTGATTTCTCTAAACTCATTTAGAGAATTCTCCTTTTTAGCAGCGCGTGCCGCGTTTTTATAAAGAATTCGCGAGGGTGGTTACGAAACTCCGGTGGTGAGCTTCCGTAAACCCGTATTGGTGGAAGATGCTTTGACGTATACAAACTTTTAAACGTTTTTGGGATTTTACGTCTGGAGGGAGGATGCATGATTAATTATTGTGCAATTTTATGCAACGTTATGAAATCTGTTTAATTTTTACTAGAACTTCTACGAATTTTTATAATGGCTTGCACCTATGCATTTAGCGCGTCACGTTATCTTACTAAATTCCGTGAATCAGTACTGGTATTTTACTTAGCAAATAATTAATCATGAGAGGAAAATTTTTATAAAGGACGGCGTCTTGCTAATAAACTTTGGGAACTAATTAAAAATAATAAAAAATCGGGATATCTGACGGCGTCCCTTTACAACTTTAATAACCATGCTATGGGTCTACGTCGCATTGCTTCTGAGTTATTTGACATTTTGTAGAAAAAATGATGTTTGCAGTGCCTTTCGTTTTTTACTTCCGCATCATTCTCATTCATTGCCAAAAATCTTGCTTTTAGAATTCAATAATTTCTATCGCTCCGAAAATAATTTTTTTCAAACATGGATAACTTGATTTTTTTAAATAGAACCACCCATATTTTCTTGCATCAGCGGATAGGAAATTAAATTTCATTTCCATTGATGTAACATTATCGATATTTTGGAGTGATAGTTTTCGAGATATTCACATTTTTATCTAATTTCAGTTTTTATCGCGCATTGCCGCGGTGCTTTGGAAAGCGTTTGTCAATTGTTTTAAACAACTGATAAGAAACGTCAGTTTCTCGAGCAGACATGACTTTCATTCTTGGAGAATGCCAAATAAATGCGTTACTGGCGTCAAGGATTTATGCGGTACGGTATCCTGAACGAAGACTTCCCTGAGAAGCAGACTTTCAACGTCTTGCAACGTTTTGCTTTTAGAATAATTTTAAAACGTGTAGTTTATGACTGTGGGCAACTTTTCGTATTTGTAATAGTAAGGGAGTTATGGAGCAATCCCGCTTAAGTGGGCCACCCTGTATATGGTAAACACGCCTTGAATATCAGTTCTTCCTAGTCGCTGTCTTTTGGTTCTCTTAATTTTCTATTAATTTTAACGCATAAGCGTGAGAACAGAGGAGCACCTCAACGCGTTTCAAAAGAACCAACCCACGTCATCACTCACACAACATGTAAGCGATACATCACATGTAATTGATTTAGAAAACACAAAAATCATAGCCAACACATAACAAAACACATCAAACAATAAGAGAAGCCAATCAAATTGAAAAACGTCCAGGAAACAAATAAGAGAGTCCATACACAAAGGTACCGGATACTTGGAAAACAATATTGAAGAAAATTAACACCATAATAATGGAGTATCAACAGCAAAAAAGAAAGCGACAAAAGAGAAAGTGAAAGATATTAACAAGCACCCAGCAAAAAAGACACGAGAATCAGAAGTAAAGTGACTTGTAAATGGTAGATGCGATTGTTCCGAAACGTCAATTTATCAAAATGGAGTACGGATGAGAAAAAATCTCAAAGCAGACATACATACGCAAAAGAAAGCGTCTTAATCGGCTTAATCAAATATAGTAATACAACTCGCAGGAAATCTTTTAATATAAGTTTCTTCTTTCCATCTCACAGCGGTAAAGGCAGTTCTTGTTAATTGATCGGAGGATACCAATAACTCTTCAATCTCTTTCTGCGGACAAGGCCCTGCACAACTCGGCAATGCTTCTATCGTCAATTTCCACCAACCGACTCTTTTAACTTATGTACGCAGTTGATCTAATAACTGATTCACCTGAATTTATCAACATAAACACTAATTTATTTACACAGCGCCCTTTGTCTTTTGCATACACAAAATTTATTGCAGCAACCTTTTGTCTATCTGAATAAGCTGTGGGTACATTGTGATGTACTTCATCTATGCAAAACAAATTTACCAAACCACATAATAACAACCAGCTTAAGCGCGATTTTACTTCAAAAATGAGTAACACTAAAATTAACACTATTCCTATTTCAAAGGTTACTACTAACCGACGAACAATAACACAAAAATAATAGCTTCAAATAACCCGGGTAGAACATAGGTAAACCATGTGTGCCTGATAACACATCATTCGCCCAACAACTTCCAACGTGTTCTTGCCGCAGCCTAACTTTAACTAACTAATCGAAACACAAAACCCCTTACCCCTCTAACATCACGTCATCCTTTTCTTAGGTACTAAGTTGATTGTGTACGCGCAGGTCCCTACATTTCTTACTTCCTGTTGTCCACCACAGCAGCGTAATTTCGACTTCACTATAATAATAATGATAATAATTTATTACACATATAAACCTGTATGTACAGAACGCTCGTCAAGTATGGAGAGAAAAAATATGTATGTAACATAAAACGTAAAACTTGATTAGAACATATAACAAAAAACTCAAAACACAAATATATACATATAAATGCTTAAGAAAATTCTGCAATATTGTAAATAGCATAACAAGGTGCAGTTTTAGCTCTTTTTTAAATTTGTTAAAATTACAGATGCTTTTAATATTATATATATATATATATATATATATATATATATATATATTGAAGGTAACATTAATAATCCATGTTTGATGAAAAAAGGACGACAAGAACTTTTAGGTGCTATATTAAACATTATTCTAATGGGTCTCTTTTCTGATATAAACACCGCGTATATTAGGCGCTTGTCCCTATGAAACAATATTATAACTTAAAAATGAGTACGCTAATCCATAGTACCTATTTATCGGAGATTCAACACTTATGATCGACTTAAGTCTATTTATTGCATAGCAAGCACTATTGATTGTGGCACAGATATGATTTAGTTGATAGCTCCATGATAAAGACTTATCCACTGTTACACCCAAAAATCGTGACATGTTACTTAGATGCACATTTAAACTGTTCATTTGAGTAGCACAAGAGTGATTTAATACTTTCTTACTTGAGAAGTATACACAAGACGTCTTAGAGAGCTTAAGAATAAGTTGATTCCGTGAACACAACGTTCAAAAATCACTTATAATGTTATGTATCCGAACCGTTAGTTCTGCTTGATTCGAAATTATCATTGATATATCGTCAGCGTACATTACAATATGATCAATTGAAATATGTTGTGTCAGGTCATTAACAAATAAGATAAATATCAGCGGTCCTAGCACAGAGTCTTGCGGGACACCTAATTTAATTGCACTTTTGTTTGACTGAGCTCCATTTGCATTAATAATAAGTGTTCCGTAAGAGTTAGATAAATAAGATTGTATCTAATGTGACATTACGCCTCTAATTCCGAGAGGGTTTTTCCAGTTTTTCCAGGATTTTTCCGGTATCCATTAGGGAGGCTTGGTTAACTTTAGGATAACAATCTTTAAGGGTACCTTAACCTATTTTTCATGTACCAGCATGTTATTCTACATTTCCCGGCTTGGATTATGTTTCGCTTAATGTCAAAAACTGCTTAATAAACACAACTAATTCATTCTACTTTTAATTTTTTTCGTATTTACTTAGTTCCGAGTGGGTAACTTTGTAGCGTTACCGGTCTACGAAGCAAATTTCTGGTAGCCCGTGAGTCTGAGACCTTCAGGGTCGAGGTTTAAACGACTTTACTATTTTGTGAATAATTAAATTAATATGTAACAAATTGATTATAAACGTAAAAAAGTAAATAAAAATCCTAGGTAATAAATGAACTAAACTTAAAAGATCCTGGGTAAATAACAAAACAATAAATAATAAAATGAAAAGTAATTCTGGTTGATCCTATTTCTATTGTCGCTAGGGACGATGCTAGCAATTTTCCTTCATGCTCGTCTCGCCCTCTATGGCTGTAAGTGTAAAGTAGCGAATTACTAAATGTTATTACACCTGAAATAAATGTTTTTAAAAAAATGTTAATTAGAACGGTGTGTGTGTTATGTGGGTGCGTATTGTTGAGGTGATTTGGAGGTTACACAGAAAGTTATAACACGTGTGTGAGTTTGATATAATTTGAATTAGCTGGGATAAATTGTGGTTAGGATAAAGACCATGTGGTTTTGAAATTGGGGCTTCTGAAGTATATTTGTGTAGCTTGGTATTAATTATGTATTCCTGGATGACGTATAAAGCAGTTATATGTACTTTGATAATAGTGGAATGAGTTGGACTTGTTTTGCAGGACATATGCAGGTGGAAGGGAACATAGGCTTCAATTACAATGATACTCAGGTAGTGTTGGTAATTAAGTACTGATGGGATACGAGAGGGTGCACGTAAGTATTAGGGGTAGTAATAGACGTTGTTGGAGTGTAATTAAGGACAGGGGAAAACGTATACGGAGCCTTACCTGCCGGTAAGGAAAAAAAGAGGTTATCGGTTTCCAGGGGGTTGATTTTAGTGGGATTAGTTAGACATTCGGGGTAAGGCCTCCGTCGAACCAACTACGTCGTTTTGAATAATTCACAAGCCCACCTTGGTGCAAAATGCAGCCAAGATGTTGGTCTGAATTACAATAACTTTCTCTTTTGTTGAAAGTGGTTGTATCCAAGGGTAGAGAACTTCTGGGGGTCGCAATAGTTAATAATACGGGGCGGCCCGTTTATATACCGGACTCGGTGCTAACAGCAGTCAAGAGCGTTTTATATAAACGTGACTACGAAAAGGATGGTTATAAGAATATGCGATTCAAGGATGTAAGTGGTGGATGATTACGGTGTGAAAAGGGACGAAGGTTTGGTTATTTAATTAACGATGTTGGTATGCGCTGGTAGGACAGATAAATTAAATTTTTGGTGCAATAAACGAGGTTGGTCTGGTATGAGTTCAAGGTAATAATAATAAGTGATAGGTCTGGTATTAAAGTAAAAAGTATAAGTAAAAGTCGAGTTAAAAGTTAAAAGTGAAAAATATATGCTAGGTGGTCGGGTATTTATAGGGGAAATGCAGAGAGTGGGAATACGAAGGACAACCGATAACATTTATGAACAATGATAATACAGTTGTGGAAATAACTAAAATTTTATGTAAAGGATTTACAGGATCATTACAACGATAATTCAGAAGCACGTTAAGTTCTTGTCAGTAGCCTTAACGCCTACAGGGGGAAAACTTGCAGGTATGCACAAGAGGGGAACGCCCGAAATGATCATCAATCAATAGGAATAATTAATTATTTACAATGTTTACAGATTACACAGAACAGTAAACTACATTATAAATGGTTTTTGTTTCAGGTGAAGTAAAAAAAGTCCAATTGGCGTTTTGCTGAATCATACACTTTCACGATCTCTTTTTTATCGAGAGGTACTTTGGTGAAATCTCATTCTCCACACATATACTATTAGCCCCACTAACAAATTTTTAGTAAACGGCATCACAAGTTTATCTATTTCCCCACTAAATGTAGAAAACAACTTATTTTTTGATCTAATTCAAATGGTTCAATATTTTCATAGTTAACGCGTCACTTATCACTTTTTTCGACGGAACACGAATTTTGTTTACATTCAAAATAAGCACACGCTACAACACTTGTAAGGTCCTTTCTCACAATTTTTATATTTGCCGCGGCTAAACTGCAATCGGTCTTTAGATTATAAACTAAAGAGGGGGGTGGGTTCGTCGGAATATTGAATCTTTAGCTCTACACTGTCCACATAAAATAATTATAGTAAAACGGTTCAAAAACAAATATATTATCCTATTCCATACAGTTCTAATATATTCACACTTAAGCTAAATAACTACCTGGTTAATAACTAACATAAACGAAAAAAATGAGGAAACAATTTGACTTTAAGATCTAGACGGCGACGTCGGGGGCGTCCACTCGGTTTGGACGGCGAATTTGGATGTCCTCCTTCCTTCCACTCGCTCGATACGACGACTTATTGTTGTCGAAGTCGTTTCTGTAAATAGATATTAATACTCCCTAGTTACACTCAATAAAGAACGTAATATTTAAATGATTAATAACGTTGCGTTTAATAAATTATTTATGCTGGATACGGCCCTGTCTACAAAAGAAAAGAATGTATAAACAAACTACTGGTTATTAAAAACGGGGGTTGCGCAGATCTAGGTCCCTAGTGAAAATCGATATCCCGAGTTCACGGTTGTACGCAGGACGAGCGTTCACCGGTGTAATGCTTGCTTCCCTTTACCTTCAGTACTTTCTGGAAGACGGACAGGCGCGTATGCTTCGTGAAGCAATTCCCCTTCACGATCTATTACGTTTGAGAATATGAATTATCTTCAGAGGTTTACCCTCGCATTAAATTTAGACTGGGCGGATTATACAAGTTTGGTTGTATAATTAATATATTTGCACGTTATCTACTGGGATGCAATTTTATGGCGATGATTTCTTTTTATGCAAATGAACGAAATCTCACGTAGATACAAATGAACGTTACTTAATGGTATACGCACCAAAACGCGTATTTATTAAAGGCGGTTTATACTTGCGGAATAAGCTGGTGGAAAACAATTAATTGATTGTTTTCTTAAAATTCGTTTACTACGGTTTTCTCCTACGACAGGTCTTTGACGGATACTCTACGTTTAATTCGTTTGTGATTACAGGCACTTCGGTCTTCGCCAGCGAGCTGATGAATTCAGGTGTTTAGAATGTAAGTGATAGTAAATGATAAAAGCTACAGGTTTATACAGTCCTACTTAGCTCTCATCGTCAGGTATATGGTATGGTGGTGAGTGTTTGTACTCCCGACTGCTTCGGGGTGACCCGTGGCGGTCTGGGGGTTTGTGTGTGTTGGTGTTTGAACTCCCGACTACTTCGTGGCTTTGCCCGTGGCGGTCTGGGGGTTGGTGTGTGTTTGCGTTTGTGATCTCCCGACTACTTCGTGACTTTGCCCGTGGCGGTCTGGGCGTTTTAGTGTGTGCTGGTGTTTATACTCCCGACTACTTCGTGGCTTTGCCCGTAGCGGTCTGGGGGTCTAGCTGTGTTTGTGTGTTTTGAGTTACTCTACAGACTTACGTGTCGTTAATCACAAAGATCGAGGATAGCTATTTCCAAAAGATTCGCGGTGCGCGTTCGCAAATACAGGGAGCTAAACTCGCGGTGGCTATCACTAGGTCTGCGGCGATTTACTTTAACGCAACCGTCACGTGCAGGTTTTCTGGAATCGGAGTTAGTCAAACGGACTAACTACTACAGGAGCTAGTGAAACCAACTAAATAATTCTCGGCGGCGGGATGCGTTCACGTGGCGCGACGGAACTCTTCTACGGCTGCTACTGGTCTGGTCGGCTACGGCTACTCGTACTAATAACAATATTAAAATTAATAATAATAATTAACTAACTACTACAGGAGCGCGGCGCGGTTTTTATAGGGGACTCTCGGTAGGCGGTGGTGGCTTCTGTTTGGGGGAATCCTATTTGTAATTGGCGGAGATTACTCTGACGTATAAAACATTCGATGTTTTATGAAATCTATGTTGGAGGGGAAACAAATTAGTTTTTGTTGTGCAATCAAACGAAATAATAAGAAATATTAAGTTAGGTACTGAGTAATACGGAATACTAAGAAATATTAGATCAAGTCTTGCAGGTGTTTGAATACTAAGAAATCTTACATCATTTCTTTTACGAGGGCTGATTGTTAAATAATTAATTAATTAAAAAAAATTTGTAGTAATGACTTGCGGTTCGTTACACACTCTATAAGAATACAATATAATACTAAAGAACAATTAACATAAACTCAATAGAAATATTCAACTACGTACTGATATTTAAAAACAAATCCAATTAAAATGACCTCGTATTTAATGTAATAGTTATTTGTTATCCATGAGTGAAAAATGTTAATTCATGAGCGACGAAGGAGAGAATGAATTAATTTTCACGAGTCGATAGTTGTATTTTATCGTCGTGTATAACATTCTATTTTTTTCTATAGCAAATTTCTAACGAAAAATTAAAGAAATATTAATTGAGTTAGTCACGTTTTAAAATCTCAGTAGTATGGGTTGCTAGGGTTGGCACTGAATATCAGAATTTGTGGTTTATTCCATGTGCTTTTGTATGCTTTTTTGAATACAGTGCAAGTAAAAATGAGTGAAAATAATTGGGAAACCGAGTTCGAACAAGAAAAACTTCCTTCAGATGTGGTAGAACAGGTGATGGAGGCAGTGGGTGAATTATTGCTTCAAAAATCGAGGTTGATATACCAAAAAGAATATACGTGCTTTCAAAGGTGGAAAAGCGTAAAGAATATAAATGATGTGAGTGAAAAGGTACTTCTGGCATACTTTTCGGAAAAGTTAAAGAAAGTGAAGCCATCAATATTGTGGTCGTATTACTCGATGATAAAGTCTACGCTGCTGGTGAATGACAATTGTGAATTTCAAAATAAATAGTATGCCAGGTGTATGTGCTCTGTCAAATACTTACACATAATGTTTTCAGATACAGCAAACTAATTACATTGCTGAAGAAGCTGAGTGATGGTTATGTCTAAAAAGTCCAAAGTCTTTGAATCGGATGATGTTGAGATTTTTAAAAAAAGCTTCAGACTATCTTTTTGTGAAGGTAAAACGTTTAGAAATGGTGACTTCATAATTTGGCTTTTAAATTACAGGTTGTTGCGGTACTGGGTTTGTATGGAGCGTGTTGGTCCAATGAATTGGACAAGCTAGCAAGTTCTAATGTTGATGATCGAAAATCTGTCATCTCAGTTATTGACACAAAAACTAAGCAAGATCGCTCGTTTTACATCACTGATAAAGAATGTGGTGTGACTGTTTTAAATATTGTGAGAAAATACGTTGCTTTACGTCCTAAAACCGTCCCTCACCAAAAGTTCTTCAACTATCGACAGAGAAAGTGTACAGTTCAACCTGTGGGGACAAATACCTTGTATAATATTCCTAAAAAAATTACAGAATTAAGAAATGTATACTGACCATTGTTTTGGCCGCTCTGCAACCACAATGCTGGCAAATTCTGGTGCTGACCTGATGGCAGTAAAGTGTATAGGGGGATGGAAGTCATCGTCTGTCGCCGAAACTTATATAGAAGACTCAGTAGCGAAAAAAATTGGTGTATCAAGGAAAACACTCTGTGGAATAGAAAGTTCGTGTAACTCTACGTTTTTCACATGAAACAGGTTCTGTTCCAAAATTTGACATTTCTGGAAATGTAAATTGCAAAGTTATTATTAATGCAAATAAAAATGAAAAATAAGTTGGATATTTATATAAATAAAAATTAAAGAATTAAAGTACTTTATCTACCCTTGCTGTTAAATGAAACTTGATCTATTAATTTGGGTTGTTCAAAGCACACTTTAACAATTGCTATAGAAAAAATTATTTTTTCTTAATCTTATATTATTAATTTTGTTTCACGATTATATTATTATAACGAAGAGTACTAAATCTATTTAGTAGTGGCGGGTTTCATTAGAATCGAACATATATTTGTATAGCATTCAATTTCTTTATATTTTGTAATCTTTGGTTATATTTTAATTCCAAAAAAAGTTAGAAAAGAATAATATAAAACAGTATTAAACATATGGTGTTCTGCGTCTGTTGCTTTACATACATACATACAAAAATGTTAATTCCGAAAAATGTATGCAAATATTATATAGTAATGTTGAGAGTGGAAGCATAATTAAAACTTTTCCATTGTTTTTTTTTTGTGTAAACTAAACCTTCCATAACCCTTTTGTAAAAACAGTATACTTTTTAAATTCAATATTAAAAATCAAGCCACGAACTCATAGAGCAGATTCCAATCTTCTAAAATCTTCCGGGGCGACTGTCATAAAGCTCTTATCTGCAATTTCCAGTAAGCTAGTAGAGAAGGGTGGCAGTTACTAGAATTATTAATGCATTTATTTAGAGCATGTGATAAATTTAACTTGATTGCCTATTGAAAAGGATATACAGTATCTTACGTACGTTAACGTATATAAGTTTGGAAGACATTTGCGTCCTGGAAAACAGTAATTATTTTAATTTATCTGCTAGCGGGATACCCCTTGATATAATGGAGAGAATTAAGGATCCCCGCTGTGAAAGTGGACATATACTTTATACTTTATCACTGCAAACTCAACAGCCCTTACTGAAACCCTATTTATTTAGAATTTGAGTTGATAAAGGAAAGGGTTTTAGTGGCTATCCATCAAAAAGTTGAAGATAGCCGTAATTTCTGCAAAGCAATCAGTTTAAAATAGGTATAATGAAATAGGTATGTGTGAGATTTACCGAAAGTGTGCGATCGTAATCCTTCTTCTTTTTTTTGGGAGTAGAAGGAAAGTAATTTATTTTTTTTAGAGCTTTAACCCGTACAATTGAGAAAAATACTTGATATGCATACGTCTATTCACCACTTTTATTCCTTTTTTATTATTCCCAATGTTTTATGAAATGCTAAAATGTTGAACATAAGTTCAAGCATGAAGCGAATGCAAAGTTTTTTACATGCTCTATGTATTCGTATAAAAAAAAAATCAATTTTGTATTAAACTTTCATTTAGTGAATATAAAGGTGGAAAATTTTTGTGTTTTGGGAGATTGTTTCATTAAATAAAGAAAAGGTAATAATGTAATTTAAGCCACGAGGGGAATTAAACAAATATAACTCAATTTTAAATTTCCTTATCTCATCGCTAGTGTTGTAAAAAAATTCTATTTTGTTAGAGATTGCTTAATATAAAAAAGGTCAGAAAATGGAGCAAGGCTGATAATACGAGGTAGGAGCTTTACAGTTTACATACTAGAAATTTGTTCTAATTAAGCGTTGAGATTAAAATGTAAAATATGAAAGCCATAAAGTACAGAAATTCGTGCTTGTCAATTACGAAAACTTGCTACGTAGTATAAACAATAATAAATTGGTTTGTACTAATTTAATGTACTACCTACATTGGCTTCTTCAACTCTCTCACTAATTAAAACTTGTTTAACAATCTTGTTTATTAAATTTGATTAACTCTGATTGAGTTCAGATAAGGGTAGGTTGGATACATTTTGAAGGCGGTTTACAAGCGTTATGCACTATAAAAGTGTAATATACAATAATATATATAGCATTGTATTAATTAAATTTAATTGAATAATAAAAAATAAGATAAACTTTATTCGTTTAAATTAACATCGTCTTAAACTTCACAAAATTAAATAAACGAAATTTAGCACACAATAATTAATATTTATCTTTTGGGTAATTAAATCATGTATTTTGTTCATTTATCTTTTACATAAATTTAACCGTCTCGATAACAATTAATTATCGAACACAGTAATATCTTAAAGAATCAGTTGCGATGTTAAAACAAATTCTAGGAAATATAAAAAAGTATGAAAACGCACAAATTTTTTCATGTTTGACAAATTCCCTTTTAACATCTCAAATAATAAATTACTGACAACGACAACTGTAATTGTTATCGAAACGTTTAAATTTATATAAAAGATAAATAAAGAAAATACATCATTTAATTACACAAAGAAAAGAACTTTAATTCCTTGTGATAAGGTTTACATTTTCATATAGCATATAGATAAACGAACGTGTAATCTGCCTTTGTTAATGCAAGTTGGATATGTGATATCCTAATTTACGTTAGCAGCGGATTAGTTGAAATATCGGAGACGGGGTGATATCTCTGAGATTCAGAAATTAAGATTACTATATAAACTTACTACCTATTTTCCACTGCCTGCTAAACAAAGCCAGAACGGTTTTACAAAATTTTGTATTTCCCATTTACAATCCTTCGTAACTCATTATTTCAACTAATAATAGAAGAAAAAAAAATGTAATACAGATTATATATATACAAGGTGTCCCAACGATTTGGGGAAGGAATATTACGCCTATACTGTTGATTTAATAAAAAATTTTATAACAGATTATTGTAGTCAACATCGAGGAGCATCTTATAAAAATATTTTTGTATAATTATACAGGATGTCCCATTTTCGGATACTACACTAAATTTGTGTTTTTTTAATGGAACACCCTATGTATTTTTATATATTTAAATCTTCTTTTAAATTCTGAGCAAAATGATATAAGATACTATGGGTCTACGACTAACGGTTCCTAAGTTATTGCCATTTCTATGTAAAAAATTTAGTCAATTAGGTAGGCTCCTGTTCCGCCATCTTAAAATATATCGGAGTGTTTTTCCAATCTGCCTAGTTTTAACTTCTACATTCAGATTGCAGACTTTGCATATACAGGGTGGTCCATTTTGCTGAATGTTATTTTTTAAATGACACACCCTGTATTTTATTACAGATTTGAATACCATTTTTTACGGGCTTTCAATAGATACTCACATTTTACTCAATTCCTACCTATTCCTAAGTGTTTTTGAATTATTTAGTGATCAAGTTGAAAATTTTAAACATTTTTTATTTTTGTTCAATTTGTCACAATATAGAATAAATAAAACTTCAAGGAAAAACAAAAATGAAACAATGCTAATTGCTATAAAACCGTGAAGCTATAGGTTTATGACACAATTCAACATTTTGCACTATAAAAGAGCAACGCTTAATAATTATTTACTCGCAGAACTGCATAACTATAAACTTTAAAATGGAATTAAAGAACACAATGAATTACAGTAGCTTGGTTTTCGATTGTCTTTTTCTGTTTCTTAACAACTTAATAAATGAAAGCCACTTATTATAAATGATTTGTGAAGAATTGTCAGATAATTATCTGATAGTGACTTCGTTATTTACTTGTGTGCGATAAAGTTTTCAAAAAAAGAGCTGATTAATATGATCTATGTTTTTGACAAGCTGTAGGGACCTATCTGTTGGCATCCAGGATTTATAAACAAAAGTACCCTTTATCTAGATATGCAAGACCTGAAGCGTTTCAACTTCTTCGAGAACGATTTGAAGAGACAGGAAATATCATATACAAAATAAAAATAAGTAAAAAAAACATTTTTAAAACACGCTTTTATTTCCAAGTATACTAAAAGGAATAAAATAATTTTTTTTTATCTACCCAGTAACATTAAAATTTTTGTGCATGGTCTTATACTAAAAGCTTAAGTCATGAATTTCAATGTCCTAGCTTTATAAACAAAAACTTCGACCATATTTGGTCAAATTTGGCCACACTGCAGCCCCCAGACCTTGAAACTCAACTTGCCGCATATTTTTGTGCATGGTATTATGCCAAAAGCTTAAGTCCTAAATTTCAAGGCCCTAGCTTTATAAACAAAACTTTCGGCCATATTTGTCAAAATTTGGCCGCAACGCAGCCCCCTGACCTTGAAACTCAACTTGTATATTTGTGTATATGGCATTATGCCGAAAGCTTTAGTCTTAAATTTCCAGACCCTAGCTTTATAAACAAAACTTTCGACAATATTTGGCCAAATTTTGCAATCCCTTGACCTTAAAACTCAACTTCTCACATATTTTTGTGCATGGTCTTATGCTAAAAGCTTAAGTCATGAATTTCAATGTACTAGCTTTATAAACAAAAACTTCGACCATATTTGGCCAAGTTTGGCTACACTGCAGCCCCCAGACCTTCAAACTCAACTTGTCGCATATTTATGTGCATGGTATTATGCCTAAAGCTTTAGTCTTAAATTTCAAGGCCCTAGCTTTATAAACAAAACTTTCGACAATATTTGGCCAAATTTGACCGTAACGCCATCCCCTGACCTTGAAACTCAACTTCACGCATATTTTTGTGCATGGTATTATGCCAAAAGCTTAAGTCCTAAATTTCAAAGCTCTAGATTTATAAACAAAACTTTCGACCATATTTGGCCAAATTTTGCCGCAACGCAACCCCTGACCTCAACTTGTCTCATATTTGTGTGCATGGTATTATGCCTAAAGCTTTAGTCTTAAATTTAAAGGCCCTAGCTTTATAAACAAAGCTTTCGACAATATTTGGCCAAATTTGACCGTAACGCCATCCCCTGACCTTGAAACTCAACTTCACGCATATTTTTGTGCATGGTATTATGCCAAAAGCTTAAGTCCTAAATTTCAAAGCTCTAGATTTATAAACAAAACTTTCGACCATATTTGGCCAAATTTTGCCGCAACGCAACCCCTGACCTCAACTTGTCTCATATTTGTGTGCATGGTATTATGCCTAAAGCTTTAGTCTTAAATTTAAAGGCCCTAGCTTTATAAACAAAGCTTTCGACAATATTTGGCCAAATTTGGCCGCAACGCAATCCCCTGACCTTAAAACTACACGTGTCGCATATTTTTGTGCATGGTATTATGCCAAAAGCTTAAGACCTGAATTTTAAAGTCGTAGATTTATAAACAAAACTTTCGGACATATTTGTCAAAATTTGGCCGCAACGCAGCCCCCTGACCTTGAAACTCAACTTGTATATTTGTGTGTATGGCATTATGCCGAAAGCTTTAGTCTTAAATTTCCAGACCCTAGCTTTATAAACAAAACTTTCGACAATATTTGGCCAAATTTTGCAATCCCTTGACCTTAAAACTCAACTTCTCGCATATTTTTGTGCATGGTCTTATGCTAAAAGCTTAAGTCATGAATTTCAATGTACTAGCTTTATAAACAAAACTTCGACCATATTTGGCCAAGTTTGGCTACACTGCAGCCCCCAGACCTTCAAACTCAACTTGTCGCATATTTATGTGCATGGTATTATGCCTAAAGCATTAGTCTTAAATTTAAAGGCCCTAGCTTTATAAACAAAACTTTCGACAATATTTGGCCAAATTTGACCGTAACGCCATCCCCTGACCTTAAAACTCAACTTCACGCATATTTTTGTGCATGGTATTATGCCAAAAGCTTAAGTCCTAAATTTCAAAGCTCTAGATTTATAAACAAAACTTTCGGCCATATTTGGCCAAATTTTGCCGCAACGCAACCCCTGACCTCAACTTTATTTAAAGGCCCTAGCTTTATAAACAAAGCTTTCGACAATATTTGGCCAAATTTGACCGTAACGCCATCCCCTGACCTTGAAACTCAACTTCACGCATATTTTTGTGCATGGTATTATGCCAAAAGCTTAAGTCCTAAATTTCAAAGCTCTAGATTTATAAACAAAACTTTCGACCATATTTGGCCAAATTTTGCCGCAACGCAACCCCTGACCTCAACTTGTCTCATATTTGTGTGCATGGTATTATGCCTAAAGCTTTAGTCTTAAATTTAAAGGCCCTAGCTTTATAAACAAAGCTTTCGACAATATTTGGCCAAATTTGGCCGCAACGCAATCCCCTGACCTTAAAACTACACGTGTCGCATATTTTTGTGCATGGTATTATGCCAAAAGCTTAAGACCTGAATTTTAAAGTCGTAGATTTATAAACAAAACTTTCGGACATATTTGTCAAAATTTGGCCGCAACGCAGCCCCCTGACCTTGAAACTCAACTTGTATATTTGTGTGTATGGCATTATGCCGAAAGCTTTAGTCTTAAATTTCCAGACCCTAGCTTTATAAACAAAACTTTCGACAATATTTGGCCAAATTTTGCAATCCCTTGACCTTAAAACTCAACTTCTCGCATATTTTTGTGCATGGTCTTATGCTAAAAGCTTAAGTCATGAATTTCAATGTACTAGCTTTATAAACAAAAACTTCGACCATATTTGGCCAAGTTTGGCTACACTGCAGCCCCCAGACCTTCAAACTCAACTTGTCGCATATTTATGTGCATGGTATTATGCCTAAAGCATTAGTCTTAAATTTAAAGGCCCTAGCTTTATAAACAAAACTTTCGACAATATTTGGCCAAATTTGACCGTAACGCCATCCCCTGACCTTAAAACTCAACTTCACGCATATTTTTGTGCATGGTATTATGCCAAAAGCTTAAGTCCTAAATTTCAAAGCTCTAGATTTATAAACAAAACTTTCGGCCATATTTGGCCAAATTTTGCCGCAACGCAACCCCTGACCTCAACTTGTCGCATATTTGTGTGCATGGTATTATGCCTAAAGCTTTAGTCTTAAATTTAAAGGCCCTAGCTTTATAAACAAAGCTTTCGACAATATTTGGCCAAATTTGGCCGCAACGCAATCCCCTGACCTTAAAACTACACGTGTCGCATATTTTTGTGCATGGTATTATGCCAAAAGCTTAAGACCTGAATTTTAAAGTCGTAGATTTATAAACAAAACTTTCGACCATATTTGGCCAAATTTGGCCGCAACGCAGCCCCCTGACATTGAAATGCCAAAAGCTTTAGTCCTAAATTTCAAGGCCCTAGCTTTATAAACAAAACTTTCGACAATATTTGGCCAAATTTGGCCGCAACGCAATCCCCTGACCTTAAAACTACACGTGTCGCATATTTTTGGGCATGGTATTATGCCAAAAGCTTAAGTCCTAAATTTCAAAGTCGTAGATTTATAAACAAAACTTTCGACCATATTTGGCCAAATTTGGCCGCAATGCAGCCCCCTGACCTTGAAACTCAACTTGTATATTTGTGTGTATGGCATTATGCCAAAAGCTTTAGTTTTAAATTTCTAGGCCCTAGCTTTATAAAGAAAACTTTCGACAATATTTGGCCAAATTTTGCCGCAACGCAATCCCCTGACCTTAAAACTCAACTTCTCGCATATTTTTGTGCATGGTATTATGCCAAAAGCTTAAATCAAAATTTCAAGGCCCTAGCTTTATAAACAAACATTCTTCGGCCATATTTGGCCAAAGTTGGCAATAACATCTGCATGCCCCAGACCTTCAAACTCAACTTGTCGCATATTTATGTGCATGGGGGGGGGGGGAAAAAAAAAAAAAAAAAAAAAAAAAAAAACGCCATCCCCTGACCTTAAAACTCAACTTCACGCATATTTTTGTGCATGGTATTATGCCAAAAGCTTAAGTCCTAAATTTCAAAGCTCTAGATTTATAAACAAAACTTTCGGCCATATTTGGCCAAATTTTGCCGCAACGCAACCCCTGACCTCAACTTGTCCATATTTGTGTGCATGGTATTATGCCTAAAGCTTTAGTCTTAAATTTAAAGGCCCTAGCTTTATAAACAAAGCTTTCGACAATATTTGGCCAAATTTGACCGTAACGCCATCCCCTGACCTTGAAACTCAACTTCACGCATATTTTTGTGCATGGTATTATGCCAAAAGCTTAAGTCCTAAATTTCAAAGCTCTAGATTTATAAACAAAACTTTCGGCCATATTTGGCCAAATTTTGCCGCAACGCAACCCCTGACCTCAACTTGTCGCATATTTGTGTGCATGGTATTATGCCTAAAGCTTTAGTCTTAAATTTAAAGGCCCTAGCTTTATAAACAAAGCTTTCGACAATATTTGGCCAAATTTGGCCGCAACGCAATCCCCTGACCTTAAAACTACACGTGTCGCATATTTTTGTGCATGGTATTATGCCAAAAGCTTAAGTCCTGAATTTTAAAGTCGTAGATTTATAAACAAAACTTTCGACCATATTTGGCCAAATTTGGCCGAAACGCAGCCCCCTGACATTGAAACTCAACTGGTCGCATATTTGTGTGTATGGCATTATGCCAAAAGCTTTAGTCCTAAATTTCAAGGCCCTAGCTTTATAAAGAAAACTTTCGACAATATTTGGCCAAATTTTGCCGCAACGCAATCCCCTGACCTTAAAACTCAACTTCTCGCATATTTTTGAGCATGGTATTATGTCAAAAGCTTAAATCAAAAATTTCAAGGCCCTAGCTTTATAAACAAACATTTCGACCATATTTGGCTAAGTTTGGTCACAAAAGTCAAAGCAAATAACACATATTCGTGTATTGTCATCAAGAATACGTACGTACGACAAATTTCAGCTCAATCGTAGATCAGGAAGTTGTTGAGAATTCAATTACAAAATTGGAACCGGACAAAGTGAGTTTAATAAAAGCGTTAAAAGGGATGTTGAATATCGTACGGTTGCAAACGAAGAAAACAAGTTGACAGTTTTATAAAATTTAGAAGAAAATCCTCGCGTAAGTGTTCGTCAGATTGCGGTACAAGTAGATCTGAGCAAAAGTTCAATACAAAGAATTGTAAGTAAACATAAATATCGCCCATACCATTTGTGTTTGCATCAAAGCCTACGGCCGCAAGATTTCGCAACTTGTGTCGCATTTTGCAATATTATTCTGGACCAAATTAACCAACAAGCCAATTTTGTTGACTTTGTGCTATTTAGCGACGAAGCAAGTTTTAATAGCATAGGAGTCGTTAATAAACATTATAATCACTATCACTCCGTTGCAAATCCACGTTGGGTAGGACAAGTAAATTATCAGCATCAGTGGACTGTGAATGTGTAGGGTGGTATTATCAATACTGATGTAATAGGACCGAAAGATATCTGCAATTCCTTCAAGAAGATTTGCCACAGTTGCATACTCCACAAGTTATGTATTACCAACATGATGGATCCCCACCACAGTACCATAATCGAGTACGTCGGTTTTTACAAAATTGGCGCGAAGATCGCTGGATAGGTCGCGGTGGTCCCATTGTTTGGCCAGCGAGATCACCTGATCTGACTCCCCTAGACTTTTTCTGTGGGGATATGTGAAACAGGTGGGGTATAGGGATTTGCCTACTACACACGCCAATATGAAACGAATTACTGAGGCTTTTCGAAGTATTCGAAGAAGCACTCTCCAAAATATACTAATTGATTAAAATTTCATTCAAAATAATCAAGTACTCATGGAAAATTTGACGTTTTACTTGTTGTAACAATCGAAATTATTGGGTGTATTTCTTGAGAGATTAATTCGATTTCGGTAATATTTTGGGTTGCAACGCTTTTGCTTTTATGTTCTTTTTTGCATTTTGAGGCTGCCATTATGCCTAGAGTACGGCAACGTGAAAATTATCGACAACTAAGTGAACTCGACAGAGGTCGCATTATTGGCTTATGTGAAGGTGGTTTTTCATTCAGAGAAATTGCTAATTGTCTTAACCGTAATCAATCCTCTGTGGTACGGTGTTATCAAGCATGGTCTAGAGAAGGTCAAGAACGTCGTAGAAGAGGAAGACAGACAAATGGGGATTCTCGAGTACAAAATCTATATCCGATCAATGGTTTGGAAACGAAGGACGTCCTGAATCCTTCGTACAGTTTATCGTCGAATTTTGGCTTGCAGTCCTATCGACTACATCCTGTGCTTCTGCTGACGGCTCGTCATCGACAGCGACATTTGTAGTGATGTACCTTGCTACTAGATTGGGGCGTGGAATGACATAGGGTGGTCTTCAGTGACGAATCCCGATTCTGCTTGGGAATGTACGATGGTTGCATGAGGGTCAGACGTAAACGAGGAGTGCGGCGTATTCACCGCACTGTAGGGATTATGATGTGGGGTGCTATTGTTTATGTAATCATGTCTCAGTTGGTATTCACCCGAGGCAATATCCTTTGCCCACCAATATGTTGATGAAGTGGTAGAATCCCATATTCTTCCATTCCTCACATTCCCCACATTGCAAGGCATTCTATGGAGCGTTTCGAAGAGGCTAACGTAATGTCTTGCCGTGGCCATCCAGATCTCCTGACCTTTCGCCTATCGAACGTGTGTGTAACATAATGGGTAGAAGACTCAAGCAATTATCTAATCCTCCGCAGACACTAGAAGCTCTCCGGCCGGAATTACAGATTGCCTAGGATGCAATACCTCAGGAAGAAATCGACCACCTGTTGGAATCGATGCGAAGAAGAGTGCGGGGGTGTGAAACTAATAGGAATGGTCCAACACATTATTAATAAAAAATACCTTTATTTTTTGTTTAATTTCTTTGAAATTTTAATCAGTTACTACATTTGACTAGTTAAACAAGTTTGGTCCAAAAATTCCAACGCCATCTTGGTGTTGCATTTTTTATGTCACAGAGTATATTAATTATGGTTATGCACGTACGGTAAGAACTCCGGAGGTTGAGGAAGATATTAGGATATCTTCCTTCCGATTTAGAAATCGGATTGAAGAAAATCCAAACCTTAGCAGCAGACGATTGAGCTTGCAGCTAGGAGTAAGCAAAGATACTGTTAATAGGGTAACCAGAGAAGGCTTCTGCCGGTTTATCCAAGCACAAAAAAATCAAGACAGAAACTTTACACGAAGAATTTTATTCACAGATAAAGCCACTTTCACGGGAAATGACATAACTAACTTGCACAATGAACATATCTACACTGAAGGCAGCTAGGAGTAACCAAATATACTGTTAATAGGGTAACCAGAGAGCAACTACTGCATACATTTCATGTACAACGGGTACACGATCTTTTACCCCATGATTTTGAAGCAGGCCTAGGTTTCTGCCGGTTTATCCAAAAACAAATAACTCAAGACAGAAACTTTACACGAAGAATTTTATTCACAGATGAAGCCACTTTCACGAGGAGTGGCATAACTAACTTGCACAATGAACACGTCTATGCTGAATAAAATCCTCATGCGACTAAAGTTACCCATGATTTTAAGGTCAATGTGTAGACAGGAATCATTTTAACATCCACAAAACGAATTACCAGACAAATTAGATCTCCTACCCTTGCAACTTGGAAGGGGAATGTGGTTTATGCACAACGGTGCGCCTCTACATGTTACGTTAAACGTACGTAATTATTTGAATAAACAGTATCCAAATACATGGCTAGGTAGAGGCAATGATACACCCGGAAATTGGTCAGCTCGATCCCCTGACATGAAGAGACGGATTACTTCTTGTGGGGCAAAGTGAAAACCGGCGTATTTTGGTCATTTGTTGTAAGCATTTTTTTCATTCACTTTTTGTTGTTGATAAATTTATTAACTGTTTTTACTCGGGAATAAGATTATAGTACATTTAATTTGTTATTGTAATTTTTGGTGTTATTCCTGTGGCAATGCAATGGTGAGTTTAAGTAAGAAATCAAAATTTAAATCCAGATATCTCAGAAACGGTTGCTCAAATCAACTCTTACCAGGTATACATTTTTTGGTTGAAAGACGTTGGAGAATAAGAATTTTTATTTAAAAGTTAAATACATTGTGACTCAAAAAAGATTTTCGTTTTAAATGTATGCAAAGTACCGCAGGTGGCGCCCTCTAAATTTTACATTGAAAATGAGAGCAGATTTTAACTTCCACCCCGCAAAACCCCCACTAGCAGAATATTATGAGAATACACCAAATATGACAAAAATTATTTATGAAGTTGAACTTTTAACACTGTATCTCCGAAATCAACCACTTTTGGACTGAGGTAAGTCGAGTTAGATCGTCATATTTTAGCCTCCGGAATTTGTAGTAGCATTTTTTCGCATGTTTTAGAGCTGTACATTTCCACAGAAATTGTAGCTGTTTATCACTCCTACATCCATTTATCGTGGTGGATTAGTCCACTTCTCACGTTTTTTTCACTTTAATTTCACTTTTGTGCTTTATAACTTTATGTGCGTTTTTGCCGCTTTCACAATTTCGCTCCATTTCTTCCTGTTCCTTAATTTCATTACCCTTACATCATTCTCTACTTGTTCTTTTCATTTTTCTTTTCGTCTGCCTCGCGGTCTTGTTCCTGCTGGTGTCCATTCTAGAAGTGCTTTGACTGGATTTCCCTGTTCTCATAACAGGACCATACCATCTGATCCTTTGCGCTTTAAATATGTAATAAAAAATGTAAAACTATAATAAATTTGGAATAATAATAAGTAAGTTATAAAGTTACTGAAATAATAATTTCTCCAAAAAATACTAACCTTACACAACTTATAATTGTGCCTTTGGCTCATTTGCTTAATTACCACTTACCATCAATAATAAAGAATGTAAAAAATTAATGAAGTTATCTCGGACGCCAAATTGTTTTTTTTTAAATTATCGGGACAATTAAACCGACTTTACAAAAATGTAAAAAATAACAATATACAGACTATGTTTATTGAATATTAAATGTAATGATGAAATAATGAAGGTCTTAAAATTATTCTTAAAGTACTAAATAAAACACTACATAGATACCTTAGAAATTTTGTACACAAACTTTTCTTTTTGACAACCTCTGGTATCTAAATATGATTACGGAGAGGTTAACAGGATGAAGTCATTCTTACGTCATCATGGTGCAATCTTGACATAATGTTATCAGCCACACACCAAACTGAATTTAAAAAATCCGTATAAAAAAGAACGTCAAGAAAAACGTAAAGAAAACGTAAAGAAAAAAACCATCAAGAAAACATACAGAAAACGTAAAGAAAAACGTACAGAAAACGCCTAAAAAAAACAAAATGCTTTAATTTTATGTAAATGTATTAAAAATATCTCTTACCACCAAATTGATGGCGCTTTCACATAAATTTAGATAAAATCAAAAAGAAGCAGCTTCATGCTTCGACATTAAACAGGAAGTTAAAATGGAGGATTTCGAAGTAGATGATGCGGTCCTGCGCACAGAAACAGAATAAATTAACGCCGACGCGTTATATATCAGATAAGGAATGAATAAAATTGAAAGCAGGATTATAAATCTTTACGAAAGTATGCACTATGAAGATATGCAAATTAAGTTGCCTACCTCATACCAATATTGTAAAATAATTAAAATTTTCTTGTATTTAAAACTAAATGAAGGAAAGATCCTAAATTGAGGTATATTTTATACAACACAAAAAAGAGTTGTTACAAATATTCGCGCTATATTTTCTTTTTTTAGTATCTCATCGATTTCATAATTGAGTAAGGGTCTTTTTCCTTCTTCGCTTATTTGCTTTCCTCTTTTTGTGTAATATGTGTTGTTTCTGCTGCATATAGCACAACGGGCCTTATTGTTGTCTTGTACATTCTTATCTTTGTATTTTTACTCAACGACTTATCCCTTAAGTTTAGCCTGTTTGAGAACTATGGTTTGTATCCTAGATGGATTCTGTCTGATGTCTAATCTTTCATTTCTTCTATACAGGAGTACCCGCAGGTACTGAACCGCTTCAATTTTTTCAAAACTGTACCTCCCTATGGTCAAAGTTTAGTTTATTATAAAGTTCTTTCTTCCGCTACACTGTAAGCGTTCTGTCTTCTTCTCGTTTATTTTTAGCCTCTTTCTTTTGCTTTCTCCTGTATTTTATTAAAAGTGTTTTCTAATTACTTTGTGTTTCTTGCTATTATTGCCACATAATCCATATGTTTTACTACTTGTATCATCCTGTGTTTTTTATCATTCCTCTAGCATCGATTTGGCTTATACTATTTATTGTTATAATGAACAATAGTGGCGATAGGGCGTCTCCTTGACGTGCTCCTCTATTTACTTAAAAACTGTCCAATCCCTGTAATTATTCTGGCTTCGGAGTTCTCCATGGTCATGACAATGAATCTCGTTAGCTTTTCAGGTGTTTTAATTTTTTTTAGATCCTGTATCATTTGTACTCTGTTTATACCATGTCGAAAGCTTATTTAAAATCCACCAGAATAATATGCACGTCTATGTCGTATTCGTAACTCTTTTCTAACATTGACTTCATTAGTTATATTGCATCTGTTGTAGATTTCCCTTTCCTGAACCCAAATCGGTAGTCTCCTATTATCTCTTCCGTAAATTGTGCAAGTCTTTCCTATATAATTGTTGTTGGTATTTTGTATGTTACATTTAATAGCTTTATACCTCTATAATTTATACATTTTGAGACATTTCCTTTTTTGGGTATATATTTCCATTAGGCAGTGGTTTGATTGACCAAGTAGGGAAATGACTCTTGTTTTATAGACAAGTAGGTTAGTTGTAAGGAATAGGTCCAAGAGATGTAGAGTATGGTTAGGGTTGTCAGGGATTCTGATTGGTTCGGAAATGATTTGTGTTAGATCACAGGATACAGCAAATGCTTCTACACTATGACCTGCGGGATTAGTGGTGTACGAAAATTGAAGCCAATTGGAGTTGTGGGCATTACAATCTCCCAAAATTGAAATATCGCAAGATGAAAACTGTGATAAGAGGTAGTTTACTTTTAGACTAAGGTAATCAAAAAGATCTTGGAAGTTGTTATCATTGGGAGACCTATACAAAAAACAGTAGAATTTCACAAATTGGGGCCCAGAATGTTTGAACCAAATCGCGTCAAATTAGTTGTTTTCCAAAGTGGACATCATCTTACTACCTACGTTGTTCTTATTATACGCACATACTCCGCCTTTAAGGCGAAAGTTAGAGTGGAGGTTGTATCTGTGAAATTGCAGGTCAGGCGAATCAGTGCTTACAGGGGAGATTTGTGATTCTGATGGAAACAGAATATCTGATTGCACTTGTTCAAGGTGCTGGTGAACAGCATTAAGATTCGGCTGATACCACGTATGTTGCAGCAATGAATCTCGATGTTGGTACTTTCTATGACCGGGGTCGTTTGAGTCCTGCCCTCCCGGGCATCCGATTGGGCAGAATTTTATTTTTGGCAGATCTTCCTCTTCTTAGTTGTGCTTTTGGCATTGACAAATTTTTGTCCTTCTAGGATACTTGGGACGGATCGACGAATCGATTGCAGAGTGTGGGCGTCTCTCCCTACTCACCTGGGGTATAGCGTCTGTTTTAGAACTCATCATTTTAAGGGTTTAGCCGTTAAAACGCCATGTTTGGCTAGTGCGTGTTATAAGAATAAAGGACAAAAGTAACCGAGCTCAGAAAATTGGAGCACCAATATTAAGGAATCCATGGTAAAGGTGGTGGTATAGAACCGGGCGGCAGGGGTATACATGCCTTCCACCTATGAAATTTTTAATTATTAATTTTTCTTTGTATTTTCTGTCCCCAGCTCGTTTACATTCCATTTTACAGCCCCTCTCCCCCGTTGGGTCTTTTTTAAATGTGAACTTTGCGATAACTAAGAAGTGGCCCGAGTCGGAATTTGATCCCATGTACGTTCGTACGTTCTGCATATCCTTTCTGTCTTTTGTTTTTGTCAAAATTTAGTCTCTCTCGTTCTCTGTTCCTCCTGCCGGGCAACTCCATGTGGCTTTCTGTATTTTTTCTTATGTTTGAATTTTGTG
The DNA here is from genome assembly GCA_036346205.1 of Vesta saturnalis. NCBI lineage: Eukaryota > Metazoa > Arthropoda > Insecta > Coleoptera > Lampyridae > Vesta > Vesta saturnalis. Next base: position 1,871,774 of record JARFJB010001545.1, read on the forward strand.
CTCATTATGAAAATCTCAGATGCTGCTTCAAAATTACATAAAAACACTCCGTTTTCATTTGTCTTCTCGTGAATTGTATTTATACCTGCAACTTCTCTGTAACATAACTCTTGACCAATTTAAGCGTTGAAGTCTCCAAGTATAATTACTCTATCTTGCTTTGGTATTGCCTTGTATGTTTCTTCTAGTTGATTATAAAAATCCTGTTTTACTGAAGTTTCAGCCATTTCTGTTGGGGCATAGACGTTTAGGATAGATATATTACATGGATTTTTTTTAATTCTTAGGTATGAAATTCTGCTATTTAACGGTTTGAATTCTATTACCTGGTTCCTCATTTTCCTCAATACCATAAACACTGTTCCGCCATGCCATTGTTTCTCTTCTCCTGCGTACAATAACTCATATTGTTCTTTTATTATTCTTCCTTGTCCGCCCCACCTTGTTTCTTGTAAACCGGTTATGTCGACTCTGTACTCCTCTAACTCCTTCGCTATTACTTGCATTTTACCCGGTTTTAGTAGTGTTTGCACATTCCACGTGCCGATTTTTAATGTTTGTTTCTTTATTCTTACTCGCTTTTGACTATCACTAAATAAGTTTAATGGCGTATTTTTTGGGTCTCATTGTCCATAGCATGATTCGTACCATTTGACCTATCTTTACTTTTTTTAATAGTTTTTTGGCTTACTTGCTGTCTTAATAATTTTTAGCAGTTTCCCTCTTAGGTGCTCATTCTCATGGATATCCGGCGACCTTTGACTTAATGTTCTGTCTTTCTTCATATTTTTTATTATTGTTTCTTTTTCCGCCTTCTCTGCTGTGCCTGGTGTATAAAAATCTATCTTTTCCTCCGGTTCCTTGAATTTCCTTTCTTTATCCGTTCCTGTCTCCCTTGTTACCTCTATAGCTTGCAGTTGTTCTAGATCAAACGTATTGCCACTTACAATTAGCTTACTATATTTAATGCTTGCTTGGTATACTTTCCTATTAATTATCTTTTTGTATTTTACGAGCTCTTTCCGTTGTTCTTGTATGTAAATTCTTATCCCCTTGAGTTTTTTCGTTGCATTCAGAATTTCCATTTTCATTGACCATTCCTTTAAGTCCACTGTTACCGATGTTTTTTTTTGTTGTTTTCTTGCTTTCCAATCTTTCTCATTTCACTTATTTCTTGTTCCATTGTTATGTCTATCTCCATAGCTGTTAGGATCACTCTTATTTTTTCTTTTAATATGATATCATTCTCTTCTTCATGATCTTCGACTCCGTGAAAAATTACCTTCTTCTCTTCTTCTTCTTAGCTCTATTCTTTTCCCTTGCACTTTTATTTTGTCTTTCAGTGTTAGTTTTCCTTATTCAATTGACTGCTTTCGTCTTTGATTCTATCTATTTCTTTTGCAAATTCATCCATTTTCTGTTCAATTCGCTCATCTCTTAATTCCATGCTACTTAGTTTCCCCTTAATTTCGAGTAACTATTGTATTCTATTCCATTTGATTGCTCCTTTAATGTATTCTTGTTGATTTTGCCTCAAAGGACCGTATTTATTCTTTAACTTCCGCGTGCATGTGTCAGCGCACCGTATTCGTTTTCTTATTATATAACGTCTACCTCTTTAATGCAATTACTTTGTGTTTCTTCTTCAAACTCTTGCTAGTAAGCCGGAAATTTACTTTCTATCGCGTAAAGGGGGTTCTTCTTTATCCTTTTATCCACTTTCTGTCAAACATAATTGCCTCTTGTTACTAATTTTTAACGTTATTAGACGCGCAAATTCACACACTTTATTCAATCATATTTCAATATAGATAATACAATAAATAATTATTTGAAAGCTATTCCGGGAACACACGTTAATGTATAAATGGATAAAATTTCCAACGTGCGGCTCTGATGTCAGGTATCGGATAAATGGGACCGTGATAGGGGTTTTGAATTGTAATATTTGAAAAGATATATTTCTTTCAATGTTATCAGCTTGCATACGCTTTTAAAGAAATGCTTTCTAAGTCACTGCTAGTTAAATAAAATCGATATTTTCATTTTTAAAGTGAACCTTGCTTATTGGGAGTTTTACTAACGTACAATGTTGGTTTCTGTTTAATTTGATTAGCGCAGTTAGTAGAGTGGTCGTAGTTTTATGAAGTATGCTCTAATGAGATAATGGATAATTAAAGGACCCCTTTAATTAAAATGCGGGATAGAAACAGGCAAAAAATTAATTCGAGAATAATTAATCAAAAGGAAAATTACGTTGTTAGTAATTCCTCTCGGTCATACTTCAGGGATATTGGGATTTTGTGAACGGGACTTAGAAATAATTATTTTGAACGGAAATTGATTGTAGAAATTATCTAGCGGTTTCTAGAACTGGGTTAACTTTTGCACAAGATTTCGCTATGCATATTCTACCTTATAGGCGTGTGAAGGTACGTAAAAATTAAGTTATTAGAGAACAGTGCCAGACATCCCGTCCTCCTACCTACTTCGTCTATGTTTGGGTATGTGTGTGTGTAACATAGTCACTTCGTGTGGTGTGTCAGCGAACTAGGTTTACTTTCTGTCCTGCCGACGAAGTTATGAAACGATTCTGAGCGTACTTTCCATCTTCGTGCTTTCGTTCGTTTATTATGTAGTGTAGGTGTTGTTTAAAAACATACATGTGGACGATATCGAGCACTAAATAAAATGTGATGGGACCAGTGACTACTCGAGATCCACAAACGTAAAAGAGAGTCGGAATAAGAATGTGAAAATAATGAATGCATCGGAATCGGAATCTGCCAAACTGACTACCTCGCGGTTTTATATAAACTGAGTGGTGGGAGTCGGTGGACACCGTCGTGACGTTAACCTCGTTGATTGGTTTAATCGGGGGCAGTCCATGGATAGTGAAGATCTCTGTAGCAGAAAATGTTTCTATTTACAATAGAGGGGATAAAAATTAATTATTGATTATTTCTGATCTGTACAATTATAAAGTATATTAATTCTTGAATACTTTATTTAAGTTTTATACTGGGAGAGTATTTTAAAGCATTAAGCTTATAACGAGAGCTCGGATTTATATGCACGAAAATTAGTTAAAATATGCGCATATATATACATCTAAAATCTTTAAAATATGCACTTGATTCTGTAAAATATGCACAAAAATATGCAGCATATGCACTAAATTTTACTCACAATAATAAACGAAATATTTTTATACATTTATTTTTGCGTAGTAAACGATTGCCTTCTATCGGAAAGTATATTCTTGTATACAGAAAAACTTCGCTCTACATCTACAGATATAATGGGCGCATACTTTAAAACAGAAATGATTGCAGGAGCTACATTACTTAGCACAAATTCCCCTTGTAAAATTTTTGAAGCTAAATGACCCGACTATTTTAATATATAGAATTATATAATTTCATTTTCATTTCATCTGTTTGAGTAGGTTAAAAAAACATCTTTAAACTTTTGATATAAGCATTACGCACATTGCAATTGCTTATTAACATTGAAGTATCCGGTCTATTCACCCATTCATCGAAATAATCTCATTAAATTGCTATTTGGAATTTGGATAACAAATGTAATTAGTCAAACGAACAATAATAGTAACTTACACTGCCAATGGCCCTCAGAACAATAATCTATTGAAAATTTGAAACTGAAAGATTTATTGCATTCTTCCTTAATGAGTTTCCTGTAGATAAATAAATATGCAAGAATACACATATAATTTAATATAATTCCATTGAATCTCTAAAATGGTAAGAAGAAAAAGAAACGGCGAAAACTTCACGAATGTATAGAATAAATGTAATTTTTCATTTGCATTATAAAAAAAATTTAAATTAAAAAAATATGCAATAAAATGCACGCAATGAGTGAAATATGCAAAATATGCACAACATCACCTAAATATTCAAAATATGCACAATAAAGTTGGTGTCAATCGAATTTAAATTATGCGATTCGTGTATAAACAAAATATTTTTGATGGCTTATTTATACAATAGAGTATGCATTTTGCATATAATCCGAGCTCCACTTATAACGTATTAATTTGTACCATTCTGTAGTTCACAGCATGTATAACAAATCGTTTTAGATGTAAATTAATACCCGCAAAAAGGACACTGGGGAATCTGTTCGCTAACCGAAATTGCTACCATGGACGAAGTAATTTATATTTAAAATTAAAGAGCAGGGTGTGATCTAATAATGTTTAGAACTCAGGATAAACTATAATTAACGTATGGTTTGTTACGTATCGATAAGTTTGGCATAACATTTTTATCGGATATTAATTTTTCTTTATATAGGGTATAAAAGAACATCATCCTTCCGTAAATATTATTTTTCTTATTTCGATAAATGGCAGTGGAAATATTCATGAAGCCAAAATTGGTAATCATTACTAAAAAGGGTTTTAGAAGAAATAATTATAAAGTTGTTGCGATCTTAATTACGATACGTGATTTTTGACTAATTGTAAATCTTTTTTTAATTACTCTCCATTTTAAGAAGTTTATGTAATGGTTGGTAGACAACACACAATACTATGGTACAACATGTATAGTCTCATAGGTTTTTCATGAACACTAGATGCTTGAGGAAAAGTGGCGCTTAACTAGATTGTCTTTCAATTTGACCGAAAACGAAATTTAATGGTAGTTTGATTTTTTGGGTTAACGCCATTTTTGGCCAGTTGGGGTCCGTTAAAAATTTACGTTTAAAGCAACGACGTGTGCTAGAAATTTTCCTCTATTTTTACAAAATTAACATTGTAAGGTACTTTTCAGTTAAGATGGGTATTGTCTCAAACATTTACTTTGTATATACAAATAGTAGTTTTACTTGTTCGTACCCTTTAACGATCCCTGGTATAACAGTTATACCAGCACACGTGATTGGTATCTACTGAACACTAATTGGCGGAGGGGAGATTCAATTCCTGTGATTTACTAGAGATCTACGACTACTAGAGCTGTTTCTTATGTAGCGCCAGCCGCTCGTAGGTTTAGACTTGTTTCACGCTCTATTTTATTACTAGCTGGTATACCGTTGTGACCCAAAGAATTTTGTTTGTTATTGTGGAAACAGGCAGTTTTTTCTGTATTATAAGTGTTTTGTAACTGTGGTTTCCTATTAGTGGAGTTTATCGGCTTATTTCCACAGTTTATGCTTTTTGAGCGCAACGTTTCGGAAGCGGACTCTGCTTCCGTCATCAGTCTTAATCCTGAGGACTGTTTTCGCACTTGAGTCGAATTCATGTTATATAATTTTTTCCCAAGCACTTGACTACTATCAGATTCGAACTTGGTACCTTTCACTTACTAGTCTGACACCTTTACCGCTGAGCCACTGAGTAATCCAATATATATATATATATATATATATATATATATATATATATATATATATATATATATATATATATATATATATAAACTATGTATGCTCTGCCGAGAGCAGTAGACTACTCAAAATGAGAACTCAGGAACACAAGAACAACGTCCGTAAGGGCGAAACAGAAAGATCATAAATCGCCAATCGCGAAGAGCTTAAGTGCAATACACCTGCGCAAGAAGTTACGGCGCAACATGCGCAATAAACTTCTGCGCAACCACTAAAAGTTTTATATATATATATATATATATATATATATATATATATATATATAAGTTCTAAAATATATATATTGGATTACTCAGTGGCTCAGCGGTAAAGGTGTCAGACTAGTAAGTGAAATGTACCAAGTTGAATCTGAGAGTAGTCAAGTGCTTGAGAAAAAATTATATAGCATGAATTCGACTTAAGTGCGAAAACAGTCCTTCTTAGGACTAAGCCTGATGACGGAAGTAGAGTCCGCTTCCGAAACGTGGAAATAGGCCGATAAACTCTACTAATAAGGCAGTTTTTGTGGTGTAGTTTTCGTTTGTTCTTTGGAAACGTAATACAACCGGTAAGTTTCAATAAGAGAAGGTTCGGTAATTCTAGATTAGTACTTTTTTTATTACTGTGGAAATTAGAAGCTTCATAGCAAGAATAGTCTCAGAAAAAAATTAAATTTGAGGTTAAAAACGTGACTATGCAAAATTGCAAATTTGGTGGATCTTGAATGATATTTATATTTCTTTCAATGATTTTAGTTTCTTATTAACTCAGATGAATAGTTATCATCAATTTCAGAGCTTTGAGATCATGCGTCATTTATACAAGTGGGTTTCGAAAAAAAAAAAATTTTAGCGTGATTCAACTTGTTTACTTTTATTGATAAGTATTTTTGTTTGATAATTAACGTTATAAGCAATAAAATAGTAGCTGTAGACAACTTTATAAAGGTAAAATAAGAATTATTTACATTCTAAGATATACAGGAAGGAATAAAATTAAAATCACTTATTGTAGACAATATTTTATGTATTATAAGTTTTTTGTTATGAACGAATAAGTTCAAAAATAAATATGTAATTAAAAATTATTATTAATTTTAATAAAATTAATAATAATTTTTAATATTTTATGCAGTTTTACGCACTTTAGAACACTTCAAAAATTATAAACCTTCGTATTTTTTAGATTCAATATGGCATCTCGGACTATTGGACTAGGCGTCTTACTGAGGCAGAACTAGCTCTCGAGGCAGAAGTAGCTGCGTTCTCCAAAATATCAAAAGATCAAGCTGGAAACTCGGACATAGTTGATGATTGAGATGCAGAAGATAATTTACCCAATGAGCCACGAAGGCCTAGTTCCTCATCGGTTCCGTTATTGTGCAAAGCAGGATTAATCAGGGACGTCAACCCCAACAACTTCATCGAAACCATTAAGAAAAAAGATAAGTTACCTTCAAACCATTTACCCAATGAGGATGATCTTTTTTTATTCAGATGACTCTATAGAGTGTAACGTGCTAAAGTTTGTAACGTGCTAAATTCGCCAACATAAATTTAATTATAAAAAGTACATGTACACCCTCTATACTCCAATGGCATAATGTAATTTTGGCATTTACTTATTGAATAGCATATAATTGTTAATGTATGAAATTCTCGCCAGATGGCGGCATGAAAAATATAATAATTTGGAACTTTCTTTATTGAAATTTTTATCGATACAAAAGCGATCTATATAACAATTTTTGGTTGAAAAAGGATTGATCACGTTTTCTCTTCCTTCTGCCGATCGTCATCTTAGCAACGCTAGAAAATTTCAACATTTCTTCGGGAAAATTTCTAATAACGATTATATCGGGTATAATCTAGAAGAAATAACTACGACAAAGCATACTTGATTTTCTCTACACTGTATGTATCAGTTTTGTTACTCGCATTTAACTGCGGTTTTAAAAAAATATTCTAGTTGCTAAAATTTGGGTAAGATTTTTCTTTCTTATTGGTAAAACATCATTTTCTTTGTTAGTGTCTGAAGGCGTACCACCTCTAAATAAACTACTGATGCTTTTGAACGACTACGGAAAATAGTCCATACCATTGTAATGTGCCCGTCTACAATAAAAGGAGTAATTGATGTAACCTTCGTTTTATGTAATACTTACCTACCTTATCCTTTTAGCACGTAATGGTTATCATCTAATGGTTCAGTAATTACTGGTTATCTCTAAAAACCTGGAAACGTTATTGACCAAAATTATACTGGTGTGTATTTGTTAACGATTCACAAATTGCTAAAACATTTGTCGATTTTATATTTAAGTGTTTTTAGTAACTTTTCAATTTACAATATTCATTACTAACTTTAAATTTTTGATAAATTGGCAACCACACCCGTACCATTCACAATTAGCTACCATTTTAGTTTTTTTTCTGTGGAGTTGCGCAATAGAAATTACATCATAATAGCTAATAGCCAATAGTGGCCAAAGGCTATTTACTTACATTTGATGTGTATCAAGGAAAAGAAGATACCTTAGACGAACGTGTCATCTTGAAACTGGCTAGACAGCGGGAAAATAGAGGATTTTGTATTTACTTCGACAATTTATTACAACTCCGCTGATGCACAAAATTGTCAATTAAAAATTGGTTTGGCTGTGGTACAATTAGTCGAACGAGAAAATATCTTTCGAAAAATAGGTTGTTAAAAGGCAAAGATCTGGCAATCGGCCAATCTGATTTTGCTACATTCAAAGAGATATCCGTTTGTAAACGTAAAGACGGCGGGAAAAAAACGCAGTGACAGTATGTAGCAACATGAATAACGCTTCAGATATAGGATAAGTTTTGAGAACCAACAAAGTTGGAATAAGAGAACATGTAGCTTATTCAAAACCAATTGTGGATTATAACCAATTTATAGGAGGAATTGATCGGTTTGATCAGAAGACGGCAGCTTACAGCATTGTGTAGAAAAGTAGAAGGTGGTGGATTAAATTATTTTATTATTTTCTCGATGCTGGAATTGGCAAAGAAACTTTGAAACAGAAAAATCCACGTAAGAAATTGCTCACACACTTGAAATTTCGTAATAAATTAGCCGACCAACTCTTTGGCAACTTCACTACCAGAAAAAAGCCTGGTCCTCCCAGTAGTTCTCATTTAAGGTAAAAGTGTACCAAACTAGGCATTCAAAAATGAAGTAATGCTATGTGAATAGGTTGTCAAGTTGCTTTGTGTATAGACTTTTTGTTCTTTATCAAGCTATATAATAAGACGGTACATTTTTTTGTAAATTTTTTATATTTTTCAAATAATTCGATTTATCAAAAGCTGATAATATCTTAATATTTCCTTAATTATTAATTTATCCTTATGTGAGTATGCCTTCAGCAGATGAATCGTAAATGCACACTTTATACTTCACATACTTTACATACGGTATACCTGGGGATTACTTCGATGATTGCTAAAGTTAAGCATTCAATACTTAAAGGTAGCATAACTCAAACTTCTTAATGACGATATGTTAGAAAACTATTTCTCTCAGGATTAGCGCAGATCAAATCGTTTTGTTTGTTTTATGGTTGAACGGTAATACAAACATGTCTCTTCATGCTCGTTAACAAGCTTTTTAAGGAGAATTTTTCCTAAAACCACGTGCGCCTCGATTTTAAACGGTTTGTGCTTTACTTGTCGCTTATGCTTATGACCAGTCTTTTTTGTTTTTTTTTTGTTCTAGCTGTCTGATGTCTGATGGTCGTATTAGATTTAATTCATGTAGACTACTAACTTTTTTCCATAATCAGTTTACTTTACCAAATCACTAAAAAGGTAAGTGGTTTGCTATTATCATTAGATATACATTTTTTTTGTTACTGCAATGTTATTGTAGGACTCTCCAGGGTAAATCAATCGTTTTGCAGTTATTCAGGGATTTATGTTCTGGGCCTGATAAGGGGCAATTGTTATTTTATTTGTGATCTATTGTTGCTGATGCTTGTAGAGAATATGTGCAACCACCATTATTTCTTTGCCTTATGTGTTATTGTATGAGCTTATTGAATATGGTATTGTGAATTTTGTAGAGCGATTCTTTTGATACAACGTATTTATGTTACGTTAATTTCCGAAATACTATTAATGTAAAAATTGTTGAAGATTTAACTAGGTTATTGGATTCTGGCGATGAGAATTGTTTAGGTGTATACAAAATAAAGGATCGAGTTTGTATCGCGGTCCCAGATTATTCAAAATGCACGTGGTGTTCGTGACTAAATTTTCATATAGCTTTCTGCACTTTGATATACGAATTATATTGTTGGATGGTTAGATATGATGTGACTAAGTTGTTATATAGTGGGGTTAAGGAGCTTTTTGTGAGTTGCGGGTAAGAGTTTGAGTTGTGATATAGCGAGTGGATACACGAAGATCTTGGAGTTGTGGTGGGTGCAGAAATAACCTAGCGGATTACTGAAATTATCGGTAAGAAATTACCCTTTCAGTGCATGTAGATTTATATTTAGTGTTCAATCGCAGCGGGCGATTTGATTGTTGGCTAGTTTTTGTTGATGTACTTGGTTCCTTCTAAAAGGTAAGTGTTTATCGTTAGTGCCTCCCTATATCGCGGAATAATTTACGCTTTAAGCGGCTTCGTATGTGAAAATGGTTTGGAGATTATTTTTATTGAAGAAACTCTCGAGGTGACTCCTTTGTTATTATTGGAAGAAACCTAGAAACCTAGATTAGTAAACTGTGTACTCCCAGTTAACAACCGTTACTTATGTATAAAATTTGCTCACGCACTTTGAATATAAAGAAGATTTATGTGAATCTAAATAGATGGATTTATGGATTTAATGAAACCAGGTGATTCAACAAATAAAAGACACTTGGATCAGGATTAAATGTATCATTGTTAGTTTGCGAATTGTATACCTCAGACCTGTAATTAGTACAGCCTCCGATCATTTTACCTACTGTGATTGAATTAACGTCCACTGCATGAGTCGTATATAAACAAGGGAGTGAGTGGTTGAGCAGATTACTATTCCCTATCAATTGGACATAGACATTACCATTCTAGTGTTCCGTTGCGCTGTAGCTGTGATCATCCGAAAATCTGTTTAAAGCTACGGACTTTGTTTTTTCTTAGTTATGAAACAGGTGGAAAGCTCTTCTGTCTTGTATGAACAAACGTCCTTTAGATGTATTAACGTAATTCTCAGATAAGAGATTCTATTTATGGAAGCGTTTTTCAGTGTGTATTAGTATTTAGTCTCTAGTTTTGGCTAATTTAGGTTTTAAACGCATATTGTTATAACGATTTGCAATCATAACTAAGGTACATGGTTATTTAGATTTAGTGTAAATCCAATTATAAAATTATTTTGATTTTGCAAGATTCAATAGAATTTATATACGCTAGGGATTATTTTGATTAGATATTTAATTCAGAATTTTACCAAGAACTTTAGGCATAAATTTTATATTTAAATCGGTTGTTTAGGATTATTTAAATTGTACTTTATTAATGTTATTGGAACTTGTAAGCGTATTGTTTCTATAATTAATGTATTTTATGTAAGTTCCGCCCAACTCAGAGGAAAAAATTATTTAACAATTCAGGAAATGTAAGTAACTAAAAAAATTTATGAATTTTTTTTTTCCGTAGTTCCGGGATCGAACAGCCCGTGGAGAAGCGCTTCTACGATTTAAACATAAGCATTAAGCCTTGTTTTTTTTACGTTAATACTGAGATCCTACATTCATTATGGCTATTGAGAATTAATAATTAAAATTAAGAGTTATGAATGTAGAGGTATTTCGATAAGTTTAGCGCTAAGGAATATAAAGTTGGATGGCCTGGACGTATCAGAAACAATTGATCTGACTATACTTGTCTTATCTTAATATCACGTGCGATCTATCTGGTTGAATGCTACGAAATGTACGCAAGTTTTTGTATGTTTTTAAACTTTGCTTGGGAGTACTAGCATGTTACCAATACTTTGATTCTAAACAAAGTGGTGATATTTGATTAGTGACTGTTTCCATATTAATTAGTGACAGCTTTATTCACCCCACACGCAGATCATATCAAGCACCCACCCCTTCCACTAAATTATTGGCACCTGTTTTTATCTGTTACGCAAATCTTACTGCCATTTAAATGCGTAAAGGTTTATACACATAAATAGACTTTAATGCAAAATCAAAAATTTTAAGTGTCATTCAAGGGCAAAAGGCATTAAAGGAAATCGCCTTCGTGTGGGATATTATCACTCTGTGAAGTGAATTTGAAAACCTAATCTGGGGATTTCACAGTCATTATACTTTTTTATTGAAATTTCAAAATGTCGTAGGTTTGAGAATTTCGATTGCGTTAGAATCGTTTTATATTTTCTTTTCAGCACGATGATGTGATATTTAAACCCCTTTAACAGCGGTTGAATTTGAATAAACCTCATAAAATAGATGACGTTTCAAAAAGGTGAGAGATACCTTACAGGGAATTAAAAATTCTGAATTTAAAGTCTGTAGCCAATCTCTAGTTAAGGTGTTTATTCGTTGGAAGTGAAGTGTTGACTAACAGCGCAGTCAACCTGTTAAATAACAACTGAAGCACAGTTAAACTTTAAACCCGTTATTGTTATTAAAGGTAAAGATTAACACACATTAACAATTAAATCATAACTAGACGGTTAAAAGCGCTATTAGGAAATGTGATCAAGAGACAAACTGCGAGCGATACTAAAATCACAGTACCAAAAGTGCAAGTTAGTAAAGACATTAGAGGTGATCCTCTCGTACATTACGGTGGTAGAACAGCTCCGATTGAAAGTCATTTGTGTATTACATTCGATCATCATTTTAAAAAATTTATTTTCGGCACAGAGGATAATGTAAGAATTACAGTATAAGGAATTGGATTTAATCGTGCTGATTATCTCTAAACGTTGAACCATATTCATTATCAATTGATGTACAGGATTGAACTTTCGTATTAATGATATTTATTTTACATTTCTTAGTTATTGTTTAGCCAGAAAAGTACGTTTAAGTATTTCTTTTAAGAAATTATATTGGTTAATAAGTACTGAAACTTCATTTATTTATTTTTCAATACATATAGTTATGTATTTATGTTCAGGTCCTGCATCACATTCAAATTTCAAGTACTGTATTTGCTAAAGAGTAATTACACAGTATTAAAAATAATTACGTATACAGAGGGTTACAGTTAAAACTTAGCGCAGTTGATCGAAATTCGATTTTAATAATTACTTGAGAGACTCAGCTTTAAATACTGTGCATTGACAAGCGGTTGGTTCATTTATGCAAGTAGAAAGCATAACGCTACCGTTGTATTAGTACAAGTTTGCTGAATTCAACAATCAATTATTTGTTTTTTCTCTCTTTTCTGTAAGAAAGTTTCGAAACATTTCACCAGTTTGTTGAGACGAATATACCAGGTGTATTCAATATGTTTTGAGTGTTTTGTAATTTTAGTACTAATTGTGCTTTGGTGTTTTCAAAATTTGTTTGTCGCTTATTTACTTATTTTGGACGAAAATAAATTTAGTAGGCTTGCGTAAACGAATTGTGACGTACTCTTTTGATGTTGTTAAGTATTTATTAATTTTGGATTCTGGTTGGTAATCATACATATTAGCTTATATAGCAGGATGTTGGAACAAACAGTTCGGTAATTGGATTGTAATATTTTGGACTTGTGTTTTCAAAAATTACTTAACGCACTTCAAAATGACATATACTTATTCCCGATTTTGAGTTTTGATTTAATAGTAAATGTACGGTTTTTGAAGTCAAATTTCTTATTACATTCCTTTTTTTTATTTATTATTTTTATTAAGCCCAGAAACATGTGTCCTTAGTTCTAGTTTCCTGTTTGAAAGATATCAAACTGTTGCGGATGAAGATAATATATCGATATTTTCTGGTCTCACGTCTGGGATTCCTCAAGAATCCATTCTTGGTCCATTGCTATTCCTAATATATACATCCAATTTAAATAGTTGTTTGGGGTCATGTAATTATCACCATTACACTGTTGACACTCAGCTGTATCTTTCAATCGATCCAAATGAAGAAACTCAAGCGCTGGCTGGCATCAATTATGATTTGGTTTCTATTTATCACGTCTCCTTAGATCTTTCTTTGGTAATTAATGCAAAAAAATCAGCTGCTGTAGTATTTGTGAATTTTCTGAGATCTATGTAAATAATGCCGCGATTTCACATAAAAGTCACGTACGCAACTTAGGATTGCACTTTGACGCAAACTTAAGATTTACTGATCACATCACTAAGATACTTCAGAAATCATATGTGAATTTAAAATTGATTTATCCTCACCGTTAATACCTTCCTCTACTCTTGAAGAAACGCCTTGTGAGAGCTTGGTTTTATCACACCTCGATTACAACAATGTAATTTATGCTCCGTGTTTAAAGGGAACAGACAAATATCGCATTCAAAGCTACAAAACTCTTGCTTAGGGCTAATCTTTGGGATAAAAAGGTACGACCAGATTCATTATAAATTAAAAGAAATTAGATAGCTAGACATGTATAATAGGCGATATCTTCATACAGCTAGTTTCTAATTCTAAAACCCCAGCTTATTTGTATCGCAGAACCACTTTTCGTTGTGATGTTCATAATCTTAATCTTAACATTACTGCCATTCGTGAACGTTCATTTTCATCTAATAGAGACAAAATATTTAATAAACATTCATATCGATCCACAAGCTATTCATTTAACAAATTTAAACGATTTCTTTAGTCTTTTACAAAAATATTAAAACAAACAAAGCACGCATAGATGTGCTACAGGAAGCCGACTTTACCTATACTATACTATGAAACATAGTTCAAAAATTATATTGATGTACTTACTACTGTGCCGAATGTAGGGTTAAATGCAAGAATCTAGTTCAACTTCGCCCTTGATATGCCTCATAGTTATATGTTAACCGCCATAAAGCAAATAAAGGTCTTTATCATTATTATTATAACAAAGTTTGTCAAATATGGAGTGATTGATCTGGTTCGAAGTTGCAGATGTAAATTTGTTTGGGTTAATGTAAAACCGTTTTTTGAAGTCTGAATTAATGGCGGTTATATAGTTACCGGAGGTTTCTCGTAGAACTTGGCACTTCAGCTGATTAAATAAAGTTTTCTGATTGGCTAAGTATTTAAGGTGGTTAGAGGTGATAGGAGAAACGCCGTAACTGATTAGATTAAATAGCGTGCTTAGACTGAATATATAATTAGGGGTGTGTAGTCCGATAAATGTTTCAACGAGTTTTTGTTGGAATAACGATATCTGCACCACTCATATAGATTAGTGATTATAGTGAGTAGTAATCAATTATGGTAAGGTATACAGTATAACTAATCATTTTCCTTTTAAGTTGAGTATTAGCTCGCCATTATCAACAACGTTAAATCACTATATTAATATTAGTTCTGTATTAATTTTTTTATGGTTGTCCATTTTAAAGTGGGGCAATTAAGTTTCCTTATTTTAAAATAGAAATCACAACTTACGTGGAGATACAGTACCAATGTTTGGTAAACTTTGAGAATCGATAATCGCATATAGCAACTTTACTGAGAAAGCCGCAAAAGTCACATCTGCATTAAAGCCTGTAATAACTCGCAAAAGTGACATCTGCATTAAGGCCTGTAATAACCTGCCATTATTTGGGGGTCACTACAAGGTTATGCGTAAATTAGAACATTGTCAGAAAGGGTATTGTAGCCAGGTAGAGGCGGTAGTTAATATCAAAATATGTCAATAAATGTTAACTGAATGCATACTCAAAATGGGGTGGAGCAATCAAATGTCTGAATTAAATACACAAAACTTTTTTTGTTGTAATTATATATAAGTATAACTGATCTTAAAGCAACAACTCATCACCACTTTACTAAAATTCATAAAACTTACAACTAAAATACTTACATAACAATAAAGTAAAAAAAGGAAAGTAACGTGTTTCATTCCCTCCCCGAAGAGGCTGCTCGAGCTTTCCACGATCCTTTAATCGCAGCACTGGATTCAGAGCATACATTTCGTATATTAGCATGGTGAGATTAAGCATGGTACGGCCACTATAAGATCGAAAGGAATGGAGTTCTGATGCCGTTGTATGTGTATGAGGAAAACCCCCTGAAAGATCTTCATACATAGAAGACGGTAACGTGGATCGAAGCCATTACCTCGCGAATGCTAATCAGGTTGTGTTACCACAGATCAGCTCGATATAATGCAGCTACGGCAAAGCATTTAATACTGAAACAAGTAAATTGTAAAATTTGTAGGAAAAACAAATATGACCTACTTAATGAATCTTGAAAAAGAGAAAATTTTTGATAAGTGTAAAATATATAATATAAAACAAAAAACAGGACGACCTGCAGCCTATACCGTTACCACGCACGTCACGAGAACTTTGATTTGAGGACCGAAAAATTAAACGTCGGCAACTTCGTTAGAACTCCTGAAGAGAATTGCACGAGAAAGAAGATTAATTTTAAATATAGTTCCAATTTGTGATCTCTCCTATTGCCAGGTCTGTGGTGGTAGGAGAGATCACAAATTGGAACTACAGAAGTTGCCGGCCAATTTTTGGCTCATCAGCTCAAATTGCTTGTATCGTAATAGCTTGTAGGCTACAGATCGTTCTCCTTTTCAATTTATTTATTAAGAAAAATTTTTAAATTGTTATAGCACAATTGAATGTACGATCAATCTTAAGGAATTTTTCTAAAGTTAACGATATCCTTACGTATAACAGTTTTAATTTCTTTGCTATTACGAAAACATGGTTAATCGCTAGTATTAAAAACAATATTATTCATATATAATATTATACGGTCGGACAGATATGGACGAGGTGGAGGAGTATGTTTGTTTTATCAAAATAGGTACAATTTACAAACCTACAGAACCTTGAGGAAATACAACAGTTTTGAGCACTCATAGGTGAATTGTGTGTTGTCTATTAAAAAATATGCTATTGGAGTTATTTATGGACCACCTGGTCTTCCTCTAAATGATTTTCTAACTGATTACAACGACCTATTGTCTAATATTGTACCAGATTGTGACGAGTTAATTTGTGTGGGCGACTGTAATATAAACATGATCGATGTAAGTATACATGGTGTATTTTAAAATCACCGACAAACGAAAACTGGAGATTCTATGATTCAAAATAAGACAAAAATTATCATAAACGCTTTTCCAAAAATGCTTCCTAACCGAGATACAGGTTGATTAAAAATAATTTTTTTAAGATTTTTTTAAGATTCCTCAAAAACTACAAAAGATATTACACTGAGATTTGGTACACCTAAATGTCTAATTAAGTACAATTAATCAGGTGAGTTTGAGTCAACTGGTTCCATCCAGTGGCGTAGAATATGTTAAGTTAATCACTTTAAGTAAAAAAAAACGCACGTCCCCGCTTTTTTTGAAGAAATATTTTTTTGTTAAATTCAATATTTAATTCTGCAAATAAAATCATAGTTAGTATTTTTTCGATTCGGCACCCGTTCTTGAAATATTTTGCATTAACATAAACGTATCCATTATTCAGTAATAACCAAATTAAATAAATCAGAGATTGCTTTGCATTTGACAGTTACGTATCTTATGTTTGCTAAAATAGTTGCATTTACGCGTGTTTTGTAATTCATTGTTTGTGTATAATTACTGTGAAAAAATGAATTACTCCAAACGAAAACTGGTCGATATGCATTTATGTTATGGTAATACTAATTGCAATGCTCGTGCAGCTGCTAGACTTTATGAACAAAGATTTCCAAATAGAAGACATCCACATCATACTACGTTTAGAACCGTTCATCGTAACTTGTTAGAATATGGAAGTTTAAAAGGAAAGATAAGGTCCGGACGAAATGCTCGTGTACCGGGTGAAATTGAGAAACACATTTTAGATAGAGTTTATGAAAATTCATGAATAAGTACGCGTGAGTTAAGTTTAGAATTTGGTGTGCCGCATAGCAAGTCTTGGAAAGTTTTACGAAAACAAAATTTACATCCCTTTCACCTACAAAAAGTGCATGCATTATTGCCTGTTGACCATCCTCGTCGAATGAATTGTTGCAAATGGTTTTTAAATAAAAATGCTCAAGATGTACAATTTGTTAGAAACTTATTGACCACTGATGAGTGTATTTTTTCCCGAAATGGAATAATAAACTTGCATAATTCCCACAAATCGTTAAATGAAAATCAGCATCCAACTGTAGTTACAGCTCACCAACATAGATTTAGCGAAAACATTTGGATAGGTATTCTAGACGATCATCTAATCGGACCTATCCGTTTTCCTCAAAGACTTACTGGCGAATTCTATTTAAATTTTTTGAGAGAAGATTTGCCAGAATTGTTTGACGACGTACCCTTAGATGTTAGAATCAACATGCATGATGGTGCACCACCACATTCTACACGAAACGTCAGAGAATTTTTAAATGCATGGTTCCCTGGACGCTGGATTGGACGAGGAAGTGAAGTACCGTGGCACGATTGCCAGATTTAAACCCATTGGATTTTTTTGTGTGGGGGTATCGGAAAACTCGTGTCTATTCTGTTCACATAGTGTAATATCTTTTGTAGTTTTTGAGGAACATTAAAAAAACCTTTAAAAAAAGTATTTTTTAATCAACCTGTATCTCGGTTAGGAAGCATTTTCGGAAAAGCGTTTAAAAACTTGAGTATAACTCAAGCATATAATGAAAGCCTATCGTGACTTAATTCATTTAATTCACAAGAATTTTATTCAGATTTACAAGATTTACCTTGGAAGAAACGGTCATTATACTTGCAACCAACGATAAGATACTGTTATTAAATGTATTTGTATTAACACTGTTTAACAAGGTTTGCCACATAATACGCATAATGTTAAACGTATGATAAATCTCAGAAAAAAAGCACTATGAAAATTCACAAAGACGTTTCACCAAAATGACTGGAATGAGTATAAAATGTAAGTAAACTCTGCTATTGAAGTGAAATGCGTGGGTGTGTGTGGCTGCGTGAATCGGTGTGTGCATGTGTGTGTTCGTATACCTGTGCATGTGCGAGTGCGTGTGTTTGTGTGCGCGTGTGTGTGTGTGTGTGTGTGTGCTGTGTGTGTGTGTGTGTGTGTGTGTGTGTGTGTGTGTGTGTGTGTGTGTGTGTGTGTGTGTGTGGTGCGTGCGAGAAATACAACAACTGCCGAAAACTGAAAACAACCAACCTATATATATATATATATATATATATATATATATATATATATATATATATATATATATATATATATATGTATTTAAAATTGTTAGTTTAAAGTCACTAAAATAAACTTATGATACACAACATATATTTCTATATTGGTTGGTATCTTCGTCAGTGACAAATTAAAATTAAACGACAAACTACACATAACAAACAAAATACACCCACGTACCACACAAAATTAAAAAACACCGAACGCATTTCGATAGCTATGCTATCATCATCAGCGATCGACTAGGGCAGACTAAACAAACTTTCTAACATATATACCATCAGCGAGTAACGCTTCGTTGCTTATCTGGTGAAAGTGACGAAAGTTTAATGAGTTGTGAGTATCCTAAATGTCCTTGATCATCATTGTCCATTAGAATTTGTTTCTTTTTGAAAATCTCTAAACTTTCATAACAAGTTCCAGTTCGTGCTTATAACTAACATGTTTGATTAATGATACCTTATCTACTACATGATATTTATCAAACATACGTAGGGCTACGGCAGACTTGCCCCAACGCTTTTTTTTATATGATCTAAATGTTCTTGAAAGCGAATTTTGATAGGTCGTTTAGTTTTCCCCACATATATTTGTTCACAATTTTTACAATTAATTTGATAAATTCCCGACCTATCCTGCTTATCCGAAATTGGATTGCCTAAAATAGTTTGCAAACTATTATCTGAAGTAGTGACTGTATTCAAATTAATTTTGGAAAAGATTTTAGATAGACCTTTTGTATAAGCAGAATAGTTTTGTAACTTTACATACTTTGTTTCTATTAGTTCTCTAGCGTTGCCTAATGTAGTGTTTCCTAATTATATGCATAACTACTTCATCTAAAAACCCATTGTGTGCAGCAATAAAACCAAAAAAAAATATGAACCAAAAAGTTAAAAGCCGCGAGTTTATGCTGTCTACAGTGATTTTAGTCATTGGTTATGAATCTTTTAGTGCTAGTTTCCTTACGATAAATAACTATATCTAGTTCACCATCATTTTTTGTTTATCAGGGTATCAAGGCACGGGAAACTGTCATTTACCTCTATCTCATAGGTCAATTTGATTGTCGGAAATTTAGAATTTATAGTTTCTACAAAGTTGTCAACATTACAAATTTTAGTATTAAGGATGGCAAACATCCTCCACGTATCTAATGCAAACCCTAGGAAAATAAGCAAATCGCGTTTTAAGTCTCAATTGATGGTTAATTTTGAAAAAGGTTTGTTTCATACACAAATCTGTATCAAACAAACCTTTTTTGAAATTAACCATCAATTTTTCCAGCAAGAACATGGTACGACAATAATGGCAATAGCTTATCTCCGTTCATAGCCAATCTATTCATGAGTAAATTTGTGACACTTAAAACGCGAAATGACAGTCTCCCGTTCCTTGATACTCTGGTAACAAGAAATGGTAGTAAATTAGATATAGATAAATTGATTGTTATGAAAGTGTAGAGATCTCGAAAAACAAATAAATGCTATTGTATAATGATGATCAAGGACTTTTAGGCTACTCAGAACTCATTAAACTTTCATCACTTTTTATTTCACCAGATAAGCAACGAAGCGCTGATGGTATATATGTTAGACATTTTCTTTAGTTCGCCTTAGTCGACCGCTGATGATGATAGCGTAGTTGTCGAAACGCGTTCGGTGCTTTTTAATTTTGTGTGGTACGTGGGTGTATTTTGTTTGTTACAGATCCTGCCACAGTTCCAGTGTTCCAGATTTCTCAAATTACAAATACCTTCTTAAATTTTTTAACAATAACGTCAAATATTGATGAAAGATTATACAGGTCTCTTTTAAAAGTGCAAGTACTGTTTTCATTAATTTTGATATATAACATTTTTAATAATAAACGTTTCTCATAATTT
This sequence comes from Vesta saturnalis, assembly GCA_036346205.1. NCBI lineage: Eukaryota > Metazoa > Arthropoda > Insecta > Coleoptera > Lampyridae > Vesta > Vesta saturnalis. The sequence continues at coordinate 1,892,392 of JARFJB010001545.1, forward strand.
TGTTCAATACATAGAATTTCGGTTTTCTTATAATCAAAACTGTGTCCACAACCAGTTGTATGCCTGGCCACAGCGGTACTTTTTGGTTTCATTCTTATATCTGATCTACGTTGAGTTAAACGATTCGTTAAAGGTTCCATTGAAGTACCAACATAATTCTTTTGACAATTGTTACAAAACTAAATGGTATTTGTTATTTATTCTTTTGTGATTCAAATGCAGGTGTTACATTAAATTAATATATATATATATATATATATATATATATATATATACATATATATATATATATATATATATATATATATATATATATATATGTGTGTGTGTTGTATGTGTGTCTGTGTGTCTGTGTGTCTGAGTGTCTGTGTGTCTGTGTGTCTGTGTGTCTGTGTGTCTGTGTGTCTGTGTCTCTGAGTGTCTGTGTGTCTGTGTGTCTGTGTGCCTGTGTGTCTGTGTGTCTGTGTGTCTGTGTGTCTGTGTGTCTGTGTGTCTGTGTGTCTGTGTGTCTGTGTGTCTGTGTGTCTGTGTATCTGCGTGCCTGCGTGTCTGTGTGTCTGTGTGTCTGTGTGTCTGTGTGTCTGTGTGTCTGTGTGTCTGTGTGTCTGTGTGTCTGTGTGTCTGTGTGTCTGTGTGTCTGTGTGTCTGTGTGTGAGTGTGTGAGTGTGTCTGTGTGTCTGTGTGTCTGCGTGTGCGTGTGCGTGTGCGTGTGCGTGAGCGTGTTCGTGTGCGCGTGCGCGTGTGCGTGCGCGTGCGCGTGCGTGTGCGTGTGCGTGTGCGTGTGCGTGTGCGTGTGCGTGTGCGTGTGCGTGTGCGTGTACGTGTGCGTGTGCGTGTGCGTGTGTGCGTGCGCGTATGTGCGTGTGTGCGTGTGTGCATGTGTGCGTGTGTGAGTGTGTGCGTGTGCGCGTGTGTGCGTGTCCGTGTGTGCGTGTGTGCGTGTGTGCGTGTGTGCGTGTGTGCGTGTGTGCGTGTGTGGTGTGCGTGTGTGCGTATGTGCGTATGACCGCAAATAACATACGTGAGGTGGAATGTAAGTGTTGCTTAAATTTTTTTCAATATCTGAATATTGAATAATTTTGTAACAAAATGTATAGGAATATTTTTTAAAGAAAACTTTATTTTACATAACTTTTCTTTATAAAGTTTCTTTATATAAAGCAAAATAAGTCTAAATATTAATTAAATAGGATATAGAATGCTTTCATTGTATTGTAAAGGGTTTTTCGGTGGTGGCAAGTGAAGCCTGCCCTAAACGAGCACCGATACAAAAATTAAACTCGTTTGGAAATAAATTTATTTAGTTTACCTATAATTTACGGTATTTATTTTGTTTCGGTGTCAACTCCTGGGCGGTATACGGATAACGGGTCCTTCGTTACTGGGGTTGAAGCGGGTTAAACGGATTCGGGCGCCACCCAAAGATAAGCTAATGTCCAGGCGGTCTTTGGATCCAATCCTGAACTTGTACGGTTTCCAAACAGTTGCTCCAGTTCTCTCAGTGGAGGATAATATTCACGGTCTTATCCTGCGGTAGAAGATATTCCTGAAACAAAGTTAATTCGGACGGACGGCGGTCACAGGAACTCTTGACAAACAAAATCCTTCATCAGTGATTGATGAAAAATGAATGATTATTAATAAATACAAGCTCTCTTAATTTAGTTCAATTTCCACGGTTCTCAGTTAAATTAGCGGTTATCAGTAGCAAAGCAACTTTTACTACTTGTATTCCAACAAAGTGAAATGTACTTATATTGCAAACATCTATTAACTTTGATTAGATTAATCAATTTTAAACTACGCTTTACCCCATACTCGTTAATAAAATAAAATAAAATTGAGAACGAAAAAGATAATCATTTGTCCATGTCACTTTCCTATATAGAGTATGAAATATTAAAAGAGGGACAGCTGGAAATTTCAGGTTTTTCACGATGAGGCAGCAGCGTAACACGTTGTTTTAATTAATATTAAATCAATTAATAATCTAGTACTTGACATTCCCAAGTGATTCATCACTAATTAACTATCGGTTGATATATAATTTTGACCATTTTCTACTAAAAAAATACGTATTCTACAGAATGTTTTAATTAATAATTACGGACACTTTTGTCCGCATTGGGCTGGAATGTATTTTTAAAAATAGTTTGTGGTACACAATGGGAACTCCCTTACAACTCATATTGTAGTTGTACCTGGTTCATATGATAGAAATTATTTCAGGTTTAACTTTAATTATTTATATCGAAAATATTATTTAACAATGAAATTTTCCATGACATCTTTATACGAGTGGTGTTAATTATATTGACGGGGTTGTGAATTCTATTTTTGAATGCTTTAGTTTACTTATCTCTAACTAATATTAATATAAAAGGTTTTGAATGTAATTTTTCCTAAAACTAAATTATTATTAATCAAGCTTTAATTTTGAAATAAAAAAGAAAATTTCTATTTATAATTAACGGCAATCTCTTATGTCCTTTTTAATTTCTGCTTATTATAAACAGGTTTATTCTGAATAGGTAAACTTTAACATTATCTTTATTTAACATTCATTAGGAATCACGGTATAACTATTTATAGTACTTAATTTAAGCCTTAACATATATAACGGTGAATGCTTAACTAATCGACGGACTCGATTGCGGTTGTTCGCGGAGTAAAAAGGAAAAAACCAATCTTCACAGTATTATCGGTATATCATAGACGCGGATGTCTTTGGAATTTTTTTTAGTTAGCATCTATTAATGTCTATTAAACGTCAACTTGATATCTTTTATTGTTTTTTTTTTACAATGTTGTCTATTTTCGTTATGAACGTATTAAAAAAGAGGTTGTACAACTATCCTAAAAATTTATTGTTATATAATTTATTTCATTTATTTCAATTTCGATTTTGTAGGTTGGAAGGTCATGTATTGTTCCACACAAGATATTTTAGTATGGTTTTCAATTGCATTATTATGTAGTTGTAACTTTTATGTTGTAATCTATATGTAATTTTAGTAGTCTGATGATGCAAATATAATTGTCGAAACATGTGCGAATGTGTGAGTGTGTGAGTGTGTGAGTGTGTGAGTGTGTGAGTGTGTGAGTGTGTGAGTGTGTGTGTGTGTGTGGGGGGGGGTGTAGGGGTTGTCTGTGTGTGTGTGTGTGTGTGTGTGTGTGTGTGTGTGTGTGCGTGTGTACGTGTGTGTGTGCGTGTGTGCGTGTGTGCGTGTGTGCGTGTGTGCGTGTGTGCGTGTGTGCGTGTGTGCGTGGGTGCGTGGGTGCGTGGGTGCGTGCGTGTCTGGGTGCGTGGGCGCGTGCGTTCGTGCGTTCGTGCGTACGTGCGTGCGTGCGTGTGTGCGTATGTGCGTGTGTGCGTGTGCGTGTGCATGTGTGCTGTGTGTGTGTGTGTGTGTGTGGTGTGTGTGTGTGTGTGTGTGTGTGTGTGGTGTGTGTGTGTGTGTGTGTGTGTGTGTGTGTGTGTGTGGTGATGTGTGTGTGAGTTGTGTGAGTGTGTGTGTGCGTGTGTGTGTGAGTGTGTGAGTGTGTGTGTGTGTGTGTGATGTGTGAGTGTGTGGTGTGTGAGTGTGTGGTGTGTGAGTGTGTGGTGTGAGTGTGTGGTGTGAGTGTGTGGTGTGTGAGTGTGTGTGTGGAGTGTGTGATGTGTGTGAGTGTGTGAGTGTGTGATGTGTGAGTGTGTGGTGTGTGTGTGTGTGTGTGTGTGTGTGTGTGTGGTGTGTGAGTGTGTGGTGTGTGTGTGTGTGGTGTGGTGTGGTGTGTGTGTGTGATGTGTGTGTGTGTGGTGTGTGGGTGGTGTGAGTGTGTGAGTGTGTGAGTGTGTGTGTGTACGTGTGTGTGTGTGTGCGCGTGTGTACGTGTGTGCGTGGGTGCGTACGTGCATGCGTGTGTGTGTGTGTGCGGTCGTGTACGTGTGTGCGTGGTGCGTGATGCGTGCTGTGTGTGTGTGTGTGCGGTGTGTGTGTGTGTGCGTGACCGTGGCGTGCGTTTGCGTGTGCGTGTGCGTGATCGTGTGCATATGCGTGTGCGTGTACGTGTGCGTGCGCGCGTGCGTGCGCGTGTGCGTGCCCGTGTGCGCGTGCGTGTGCGCGTGTGTGTGCGAGTGCGTGTGCGTGTGCGTGCGTGCGTACATGCATGCGTACGTGCGTGCGTGCGTGCGTGCATGCGCGTGTGTGTGTGTATGTGTGTGTGTGTGTGTGTGAGGGTGTGCGTGTGCGTGTGTGTGTGTGTGTGTGCGTGACCGTAGGTGTGCGTTTGCGTGTGCGTGTGCGTGTGCATATGCGTGTGCGTGTACGTGTGCGTGCGCGTGCACGTGTGCGTGTGCGTGTGCGTGTGCGCGTGCGTGTGCGAGTGCGTGCGCGTGTGCGTGTGCGTGTGCGCGTGCGTGTGCGCGTGCGTGTGTGTGTGTGTACGATTTAAGAAATGGGTTCTCAAAAAACGGAAACCTTCGTACGCGCGCCTGTTACACAAATGAAAGTTCTCAGTTGGAAGTTGGAGTGGGCTGTAGTGTTAAGGGTACGATTTATCCTAATATGTTGGTTTACAAAAATCTGGAAGATTTACTATAATATTCACAAAATGACAACATAACTATTAATATCCACTTTCAAATAGTAGCGCGACTAGAGTAAAGCCTAAGTGTATCAGTATGTCGTAGAATATTAGGTTTGATACTATAAATATGACTACTTTAGTTGTGTGCTATCCTTAATAAGTAATATCACAGATGTACACATCTGTGGTAATATAAACCCTATCATAGAAATACAAAGGAAAAAAATACAATATTCAACAAAAAAGGGAATTGCTAATTTAAAATGAAGCTCTAAAGGTATGTATTTACCTCACCTACTAAATTGGCGTCGGCGTTAATTTTAATAAGATACTTTCCTAAAAGCTGGGATTCTTGTAATTGGAAAAACGTCAGAATAAGTAACGGGATAAGTATTAAATATTTAAATGAACATTTCAGAGCCTACTTTTAATGAAATTTCCTTATATTACAAACCAATTAACTAATACAAATTCTTTAAGACATTGTGTAAGTCTTAAATAGAAAATTCTTTTGTTACTGTAGAAACATTTTTAATAGACATGTCCCTTATCTCTACACCTATCTTTAAATGAAGTTGAATTTGAGATTCCACAGAAATTTAAATTTAGCTAATGTACAATTTAAATAAAAAGGAAAAACCGGTATAGACCTCGTAAGCAACTTTTTTGTAACCTCTCGAATAAAATTAAAACGAAAACCCTTAATTCTTTAGATAACAGAAACTTTTTGAACTCTAATTAAGGATTAGAGCATGTAAATGGATTCTTGAATTGTATCACGAATACATGAACGGATAATGAATACTTAATTAAAGCGAAAACGATTACAGTTCCTGTATATATAAACGAATTTTATTTTGGGTTTATACTCGTGGAGTGCTTCTATATAGTTGACAATTAGAAGCCAATTTAAACAAAATGCATTCGTTTAGGTAGTAGTAACAGGATAACAAGAAATTAATGTCATAAAATTTTAATTACTCGCACTAATTTAACCTAAAAACGATAACGTATTTGGTTGTTGATTCTCTACGATCTTACAGCGAAAAGGACATTCAATTAATTACTTTTTAATTGAAAGTTGTTCATCATTAACAGCTTCTGATTAATTTTAATCTTTGAACGTGAGAGAAATAAATATAATCTTAATGCGATTTATATTATGAATTTTACTCTTGAAAGTGAAAAATAAATCAAGCATAGTATAACTGGAGTGATATAAAATTTAATGTATCGGAATGTGTAGTACATGTATCAATACAGCAATGATGGTTTGTGGTGTCCGTTTGGTTTATAGTCGTTTTCACTCCACGTAACCGAAATCAAACTAAATCGAATCGTCTCCTGTCAATTGTAAACGCAACTCATTTTGTTTTGACCGAATCCCCTGATGGGATTTTCCTGATTATCGGTAGCGGAAATCGTATCTAACTCACACCAAAACCGCATTTATTTGCTTGACAATACCTCCATTCAAATTCAATTTGTATTTTATTGAAGTTTCACACCACGTAACCAACTTTTGGCTAAAGAACTTGAATATCTTATTATATCTTTCTGTATTCTCTTTTTAATCGAAAAAGTACCTGATTAATTTGCATAAAAGTATAAAAGTGATCAATCTTTAGAAGATTAAATATACTTTCCAACAAATTAAAGTACAATTATTTTGCGTGTGATGTTCTAGTTAACATCCTAATTGACACAGTAAAGGTCGGCTTCGTTTTTGGATTTTTTCTTAAAAATGGCTCGTCCGTTCTAAATGTTCAGTAGGATATAATTGAAAGAGAATGTAATTTCCAATAAAAATTTCTTTTACGAGAAGTAAACCGTTTATTCACGGTTATCGATAAATTTAACATTACAATGTTTTATTTAACAATACTAACTGGGTTTATGTGCGGGTTTTGTTATTTTGAAAATTGATACTCGTTAATACAGCTTTGTTTGGTTTCAGACCGTTTATTTTTTTTAACATTGAAAATGAAACAAGACTAGTACCGTAGAACTTGTATGTACTGGGTGATTCAAATTCGAGCTGAAGCATGAGGATCTCGCTTGTTATACGACATAGAGCATAGGTTTAAACTTGGCACTTTGCTAAATTTTATGCTGATTAATAATCTGTAAAGAAACTTAAACTACCTTCTTTTCTTTTGACTTATGACCAAAAAATGGGAAAATCACGATATACGTTTTTCACTGACTTTATTATTAAAAGTCTTAAAAATGTGATAAAACATTCTTAAGTCAGTTTTTTTATAGTTAATAAGCATATGTTTTCAAAAATGCCGTCCAACGTTTCGGTTGCGCGGAACCATCATCAAGTTCATTTTTTCTTGTGGGCGCCATATTTGATATTTACATCATTTGATAGAATACCTATTTTAACCCATTTTTAATGATATATCATATTCCACAAGTAACTTGATTTACAAAAAAAATATTAATACTAACATATAATAAGTATAAAAAATCAAATAGGCCGTGTTTTTATCCATTATTAACATAAAAACAGATGAAATAATAATTCATACTAATAGGGAGGTTATTATATGGGTAATTAGAGCCCAAAAATATGTATTGTTTTAACTCTATTATATTTGGTATTGTTTTAAAATTTCAACAAAATTAACATTTGATTTGAACAAATAAGTGCTCAAACAACAAACCGTTTTCATTAATACATAATTGGCTTGTCTTTCGGAAATTACCAATTACTCTTTGTAGTGTCCTTTATGGAATGGAATGAAATATCTGCTGCAATGACTATAAACTCATCTCTTTTATCAGCGATGTATTTATATAACTTATTTTTTACGTCACAGCAAAGGAAATAATCGAACGGAATTAGGTCAGGGCTTCTTGTAGACCACCGCACAGTGCTCTGGTTTTCTATCCATTTGTTTGTAAAAATTATTTAAATATTCTGTTACCAATCCGTTGTTATGAGCTGGCGCCCCATCCTGCTGTCGCTACAATTCTCCTAATTTATTGAGCGGAACGTTTTCTAGATAAGCCCATAACTGATTTTTTAAAAACTCCAGATATTTCTGAGCATTTAACTTATGCCACATGCCAACCTATACATTTACGGAAAATCTTCCTTAACTTTTGCACTGTAACGATATGAACGGATGGTAGAACGGGATTACAGATAAAATTGGCCTTTTTGCCCCGACTAGCCAGCGTATGGGTGTGGGTATGATGTTGATAAATTTTGCACATCCAGAATAGTAAATCGTACGTAAGTCAAAATAGGGGATGAAGACGTAATCGGTTCGGTTTTGGGCGCCAGAATGTTTGGTAGTCAAAGTAAGGGACGTCGTGCCAAAATTACGAGTACATAGCGTATCTAAACATACAAAAAACATACGCTTACATATACGCAATCAATCCCAGGTGTCCTCGACAACAGCTCAGCAAACCACCTGAAATCGGGCTTCAAAATAGCACTACACGCCTGACAAACAAAAGCGTGATAAACACTCAATAAAGTTACGTTACTACACCTCAGTGTAAATAATAAGGCATTATATAATAATCAAAACAAAACAAAAAAAAATCACCTTTGTTGAATGCACTCTAGATGAATTAATACTCAACTAAAAATCAAATAAAACACTGAATATTATTTACGCTATTACTCAACAATAAAAACTGTAACTTCGTTACGTTAAAACTTAAACTCATAAACTACCGGTAAACTTGCAATATGCAAAAAAAACTTCTATGTAACACAAAAGGGTTTTCACAGAATTAAAACACATTTATAAAACCTAACAAAGCTATAATAAGATAAAAAAATAATATAATATAAATGTGAACACACGATAATGCGTATATAAGATAGCAAATTCTTAAAGGGCGACAGAATGTCTGGCCAGGATCCTGCGTAACGCCGTTCTAGATTGCTTAATCTATATATATATATATATATATATATATATATATATATATATATATATATATATATATATATATATATATATATATATATATCTCGTGGATTATTTACCCACACTACTATCGGGTCAAATACTAAAATTAAAAAAAGTGTGAAGGCGGAGCGTCAGAATTATGATTAATTTCAATAAATAAACCAAAGCAACAACTTAATTTAAAAGGTACACGACTCCGCTTTCAAACCTTCGTTAACAAAAAAACAATTCGAGGTACACACAAGAAATCTTGAAAATATTCAATAAAAAAAACACAATATTATACTACCTTACTGACTAGATTAACACCTCTCCTGTGTTACAACAATTGAAAATGAACCAGGTGGTCGATTACAGCTAGTACGGAAGCGGAATCTCCCTGCTCTGACAAAATGATGAATGCAAATGTTGACTAATATTCTTTTATACACAAACGATTCCTTGATTGAATCTCGGTAAAATGTTACTGTATTAATTAAAAAACTTCTTTTAAAATAATAATTTGTGCGCTCAACTGGCTTGTTAACTTTTATCTTTTAAATAGTTTTATTCACACTAACAATCCAAAAGGTTATTAACTTTATTTAAAGAAAAGTAATTTTAATATACTGCGAAAGTTTCTTTATATTTCAACACGCTTTGCACGGCAATTAAGTGGCACTTCAAGAACGTTAATTTAATAAATCCACAAAAGCGACAAAAACCAAAGAGGTCACAGAAGCACTAATATAACACGATGTAACTTGATTACGTAAAATCGAAATCGGCACTAGGTCTAATCCTTTGGTGATTGAACAATTTTAATTAAAATCCCTTCACAGGTTTTCTTCCAAAAAGTAGATAACTACCCTCACAACACAAAAGTACGTTCGTACACCAAAAGGACCAATATATCAACGTTCTAATCAACCTAATAAATCCGTAACAACAAACGTCACCGTACTACTACTCGGGAGCGCTGTTAGTTTCAGAATCATGCAAATTATATCCAAAAATCCATCTTGGATTTTGAATCCCACCACTCACAAAAAAATCTCATTTAATTTAGTTCCACCAATTAAGAAACGGAAGGAGAAAATTTGATACCCCTACACACAAACTTCGTTTTCATCCGTAAGGACTCGATAATTTTCAAAATTGTAAACACCAGCAGAATCAACGTGAAAAATATCTCTGTATTTTCATTAAAGTACAAGCAGTTAGTCCCACATTCTACCTCTACGATTCAAAACCAACATACTCAATATTAAACTGAACCACTATAATTACTCGACTTCCTGTCGCCAGACCGATATCAAACACATATAAATCTACATTCTTTCTTTAAGTTACTTAATTTTACAAAACTTTCTATCAACTTTTAAGGAAATCAAACGAAATAAACGTTATTTACACTTATATACAACTATATACAAATAATACGTTACTCAACATTCAGTAAACGGGGAATAATAAGGAAAACAATCTAAATTACGGAAATTACGGAAAATTCACAAACAAAACAAACTTAAGCTCGCAACACACCTTCCTTAAAGGTCGCAACACACGTTAAACAAATTTATCCATAAAACTCAACCTGACAACAAAAATTTGACGGTAAATCGCTAGAAAATCGTGATCCTATCACAGCGCTCTTTTGGAATATGTGAGTGTTCTATAGCGCAGTAATGTTCATCATTTCTATTGAGCATGACATTAGTTTAAAAACGGCACTGGTCCGTACAGATCACTTTATTTATGAAGTTAGGGTCTTCGTTCAATTTTCCTTGAAGCCACTTACAAAATTCTAGTCCCCTCAAGTCGTCTACTTAACGCAACTGCTGACTTACGTGTATTTTATAAGGTTTGAAATTTTCATTTTTGAAAGTTCTCCAAAGTTTTGTTGGTGGCAAATCTAAATTATGCGAAACATTGCGAGTGGATGTAGATCTGTTATTATAGACCTATGACAACATATTAATGTAAGTATGTATACATGTGATTTATAGCAAGATTCTACGGAAATTTCACAGCATACTGGCAATGGAAATTTTTATGATTGCCTGTTATATTAATAACCACAGTTTATCATACATTCTGGATCCATATTTACTTCGAGGTTTAACGAAGAAACCATAGTTAGCCAGATTCTTGTCTAATTGTAAAAAGTTGTTCATCCGTGGTTGGTGCCATTTTACAAAAACAAATATTAAGCGTATAGTGCTGGCCCAATTTTGTGTTGCTATTAATAATTGCCAACTTTGATTCAATTATTTGTTTACTAGGCCACTTGATTCTTTATACTTATTACGTATTTTTACTAATATTTTTCATGTAATGTGATGTATCAAGTTATTTATGAAACATGTTATATCATTAGAAAGATCCTATCAAATGTGGCGCATTTTTGAATTTACTACATATTGTTTTCCGTCTTAAGAAGTTTGTTATAGGCAACACACAATACCTATGTGCACAATAAGTGTAGTCTTATAGAATTTTTCATTTGGAAAATAGCTGCTTTGGAGAAAAATGGCGTTAACTAGTTTGTTTCTGAACCTACCGAATCTTTTCGGATATGTAAAATTTGACCAAGTAAACAAAGATTTCTCATTAACGTTTTTGATATTATAAAAATTGGACGTGGCAACATCGCGTACGCTATCTCCCTGATTTATGTACTGGTCTTTGCATTTTCCGAATAAATAAAAGAATTGTTCTAATTGATAATGGGTGCGTACGTGCGTTCGTGCGTGCGTGCGTGTGTGCGTGCGTGTGTGCGTGTGTGTAGTGTGTGTGTGTGTGTGTGTGTGTGTGTGTGTGCGTGTGTGTAAACAAATGACGTAAAAATTCCACGTACCTGTAGTATCACTTTAATAAACTAACAGATCAGTAACTACATAAATTAGCACTCATCTGGATTTAACTTGCCCTTTTTGCACGTACCATGAAATTGTGTGTTTCAACGATTAAGGTTACGGGATCAGGGTCGCCACCAGCGGGGAAACTCAAAAGGGAGGATAAACCCTAGACTCGTAGAAAACAGAGTTAAATAATTAACCCGTTAGTTGCCAATTTCTATTGATTTGGGTAGGCAACATACACCTCCTGTGTGTATAAAATATCATCAACAGTGAACTCATATCAAACATATATAAAAAAATGTATTTAATTTCTTATTAGTAAAAATGCTTTTGTACAGCTGCCAAGTAAGCAGAGGGCAGTACAATATTAGCTGTTGAATAGTGCTTTAAGTAATTATACAGCTATTGTTCTTTCGTCTCCACCTGGCCTTTCGTGTAATGTAGAAACTGTATGCAACTATAGATTTTGCTTGTGACGTTCTACCTACGATTTAAGAATTTAAGAACTCAGTGTAGATGTACAAACTATAAGCATTTTTTTTTCTACTTACCCAAGGTGCTTGTATATAAATTCAATAACAGACTTCGATAGAGCACTATTTATTTTGCTTTGTTTGCCATTATCAACTCCACCGTATTAACAGCGGACAGTTGTCAAAGGTTACTTGTAATATATATGAAGTTGCCGTTATGTTAGACCTACTGTTTCCATAAGTACATACATAGGGATATCCATACTGGAATTATATTGTACGCTAGCTTCCTTGTACTTTTTAGTTTATTTATATTTTTAAAGCCGATAACACCTTAGTATTAACTTAATTGTTAATTTATCCTTACGTGATCTGTCAATTTTGGACTCGTTTATATTTATACAGTGCTTAATAAACATTACTTGGAGACATCTGGCTAGAATAAAATTTTCGCAGATCAATTTCTCTTGTTTTATGTTTAAACTTTAATAAACACATGTGTGTTCGTGCTTGCTTGTCAACATTTTAGAGAGCCGTACATGCCGCTTCTTAACTAATGGACGAAGACAGTAAGTGGTTTACTATTACTATTATTCTGCAACGTTATCGCAGTACTCTCCTGTGGGAATTAACCTTTTGTGCGTATTTGGGGATTTATATTCTGAAGCTGAAATGTGAGCGGTTGTACGACATTACACTACTGCTTGACTTTATTTGTGAAATTCCATTGTTCTTCTGAGCGGGTGCCAACATAAAATAGGGATTGTTGTTATACAACCCTTATTTCTTTATCTTAGGTGCGTTATTGTCTTGTAACTTACCTGTCCACTTTCTGGTCCGCGTTCGTTTCTTTATTTACAGTGACCATCGCCTTAACTATTCATTTGTCCTTTTCCGATACAAGAACAAACCTAGGGGTGCCATTCTTAAAGGTTTATAGTGTTTCTACGCCAGCCACACGCTCACGCATCGAAGTGCAATTCAAAGCGACTGAAAAAAAGGAAAGGAAAGCAACATGTTTTATTCCCTTTCCAAAGAGGCGGGCGGGCTGCTCGAACTTTCCACGCTCCTTCAGCCACAGCGATGGAATTCCAGCATACATATATGTGCATGGTGGAATTAAAGATGATTGTGTAATGATCCTGAAGTTTCTTACTATAAATGTTCCTATCCTTGTAAATAAATTTTCGTCTCAAAACTTATTTCCAACTTTCTTCCACAACTGCTCTATCATTATTAATAAACATTATCAGTTGTCCACTCCTTTTCTACTCCATCCCATTTACCTATAAATACCAGATCCCCTAGCATACACATTCAGTGAAAAGAGAATTAGAGATTGATTATTCAATCATCACAAACATTTCATTCATTCTCCCTCACATCCAAGCCTTCCTATGCCTGTAATATTATCCTGTCCTGCAGTCAGACGATCCTTCACAGCAACTAGTATCCTGATCTGTACCCGATAACACTAGCCTGAGCAGAATCCTGTCTAGCACCCTGCATCACTTTGTCCCGCATATATATTTATTTATATTATTATCCTGCCACTCATTTGCTCATCTATACACACGTTTAGGTAAAACATTCTTGGGAGTCACCACCCCAAGTACGGTGTTTAAACGTGACAAAAGTTCGAGGTACCTAGTTTTCCCGTAAAGCTAACTATTTCGACACCAATAATCAACCCCTTCCATATAACACCGTTTCACAAAATAGAAAGGCCCCGTCATTTATGCTATTGTCATGGTGGTGAATCGCCCCAAGATGAGCACCAAATGATGAGCTAGGAGGAGTACTTAATGAAATGAAGGTTAGTCCCCGGCTAGTTAACTACTTCTGCTACTGGTACCCTTACCCTTAAGCATATAGCCCTGTTTAGACTGTTTAGAAGATATGTATATGTATAAAGAAACCCTGACCTGTATATAAAACCCCTGTTTCCAGTTATGATATTATTCATAAGCCATGTAATAATAATTATCCCCTGTCAATAATTCCAGCAGTTCCTCAGTTCAATTAACTGAATTGAAATAAACAATTAATACCGACAGCTGATTACGACACACTAACATTCACACATAATCAGAAATGTAAATACCCCACTGACCTGTAAATAATCCAGTTGTAACCCTGACTCCAGATCACCCACATGTAATTACACTTAAGAGTACCTGTTCATTATTTAATTAACCGTTTTAGTGATGACTATTTCGCACATTACTAAACAGCTGTTTAATTACTTATTTTACAGAATTATCCATAGAGGACAGTCCTAATGCATATAGTTTACCAGCCAGCGGCGTCCTATAGCATTCCAATACAGGGATCACCAGAATCGAATTATTAGTTTTCCATTTATTTATTCCAATATTTAGTGTAGTTTGTTTATTTTATTGTTTCCTGTTTAGAGTTTGTTTTATTTTACATTATAACCAAATAGATTTGTTATAACCGGCTACGACTCAATTAATTTATTTGCCTTTATTTCAAATATTTTATTGATATTTATTAAGCAATTCTGCGTTAAGGAATTATTTCAACTTTTTGTCTATATTTCGTTATAATATCATAAAATTCAGAACAAAGAAAAATTGGTAATAAAAATTAGGATTTTAAATGATAATGACATCTATTTGTGAACTATAACAACAATATTTAAATAATTATTTATATCACTAGTAACAAAAATTTTGATTTACACAATTTTAATTTGTATAGCTTCTAGTTAAATTATTAGTATCGGACCTGAAATTTACAGAATTTGAGGATGAATTAATATAAATAATTTCTAGTCATTTGAGGTAAATGTCGCAGGCGCCACTACGAATTTTGCGATAAAAGTGTGTGCTCGAAAGTTTTCCTCAACGCTTCATTTTTCATCTATTCTATTACCTGAGTACAAATTTTATGAAAGAAAACTTTACAATTTACTCTACTTACTGTGAATATATTTCTTTACATTGTAGTGCTACTGGTTGACATTATTACTTCACAAAAACCAGTGCGCCCCATGACTTAAACTGTTTACATTTTGCACTTCTTACACTAAAACAATAATGATGTTATATGGCATATTACGATTTATCGGTAGTGTATAGAGCCACGTTTCGTAAAATGTGCAAAACCATTTTTTTCGAGTGTAAATACTTATGTATAGTTATGTGATCATTATTTTAATACAATTTCAATTTATCAATCATGCGTGTTATTTTACCACGACGCTTGTCAATATCTAAAAAGTGTTGCTGGATTAAAATATTTCACGTTCAATGATCTATTTTAGTTCCATGGCGACAGAGAATGTCACATTTTGCGTATAAAATTATTAGTTTCTGTTTGTTGGTCCACTTGATCCTTTACGAGTCTAACTAACTGTCGACTGTATGTCCTTTAGCCTTTGTAATTAGTTTTTTTAAGCGCATGGTACCTTAAAAGCCTGATGATGACAATATAACTTGTCGAAATTTCTATATTAAATCATTAATATTAGTAATAAAGGTTCTATTGGAAAAAACGTAAAGTACCTTACTGTTTGTTATACAACATCTATAGACATTTGCGTTTGCTGTCTGCTTATTAGAGTGGGTCGAAAAAAATAAATAATTTTTTTTCGAGTTGGAATACCTCGCAAAAGTTGGTAAATTGTGAGACCAAAAAGGGGTAAAAATATTAAAAATATCGTTTGTTATCTTCCGGTCGCACATGTGCTCTAAAGTTTGAACAAAAGTTAAAAAAAATCGCATTTTATCGGCAATTTTTATAATTTTTAAATTTACGATTTTTAATATGTAATGGTTGAAAACGTCATCTACCAGACAGTAGGGAATTAATATTTAAATGTTGGTATTGTATGTTAACATCTTCCGGTCGCGCATGGGCTGC
This sequence comes from Vesta saturnalis, assembly GCA_036346205.1. NCBI lineage: Eukaryota > Metazoa > Arthropoda > Insecta > Coleoptera > Lampyridae > Vesta > Vesta saturnalis. Next base: position 1,908,106 of record JARFJB010001545.1, read on the forward strand.
AAGTATTTCCAAAATTCAAAAAAAACCTCATTTTGTAGTAGTTTTATTTAAAACGTAATTATTGATATCAAAATGTAATACCTAAAATCTGCTTATACGCATTCAGATAGTAACTAAACAAAAACAACAGAAGAACTCAGAAATGATCTTCCCGCGCGGCGTCATGTGATACCCCCTCTCCACTGCGGGCAGACATCCCGGCAATTCCGCGCCACACTGTGCGTCAGTCTGCAGTTGTTCGTTGCGTGAGGTGGATGTTTTATGCATTTTTTCAGTTACTATTTTTGCATTTGTGTATCGTGATGTATAACATTTTTGTGTAACTTTGTGGACGATACTGTGTAATGAACAATGGCAGTACCTAAGAAAATCATCACTAGACAGGTATTTGACTGCCCAATTTTTGGTACACCGAAAGATTTGCCTTTAAACAAGCTACCTACTGGGGAGGACGTAATCCGATGTTTGTCACATGAGAGATACAATTTGGCACTTAAAATCAATAATAAAAGTGTCAGTTTTTCACAAGTAGCTAACACAGTAGCTAACAAAGTAATTAGTTTGTATAAGAAGGCATCTATTCCAACAGTTAGCGATAAAAGAATAGTGCAGCTTCTAAATGCACTACATGATAAATATTATGGATTGCGAAAATCACTTACACTTGATAAAAATAAAGAATCTTTCTTAAGAAAACTTGATGAGTTCAAGCGCAAATGCTCGATACTATTTGATGTAGCAGCTTGCAAATGTCCTATTGTTCTTAGTTGCAAGGGCAATAAGATACCTTCTATTGAGCTGAAATTTATTTACTCGCTACGAGTACACGGGATTGGAAAAATTGGAGGGTGGACTTGATTGAAACAAAGAAACGCATAAAATCGTTAGAAAGAAAATCTCGTGTCTGAACTTCAAACCAAAACTCCGAAGTTAAAGTTCCCGAAATTGAACAACGGGATAGTGATGATAATGTATTCCTGTGCTCACCAACTAAAAATGGCAATTGCAGTGACAGCGACCAAGAATTTTTACCTGAACTTCCAAAAAAGAAATCCTCTGGTTGGCAAATGAGAATTAACCTTAAGTCTACTGCATTGGTTAGCGATCGTTATGGTGTTTCCGATCGTGCTACAGCTGCAATAGCCTCTAGTGTTTTACACGACGTTGACATAGTCACTAGTTGTGACAATTCGCAAGTAGTAGATAAGTGTAAAATAAGGCGAGAAAAACATAATATTAGGGCTGATTTGTCTAGTTCTATAACAGAAAACAAGCTACAAGGATTATATTTTGATGGTCGCAAAGACGACACGATTGTGGTCGAAATGGCACATTCAAAACGATTTCGAAGAGTTATAAAGGAGGAACATTACTCGCTTATTCAAGAACCAGGTAATACATTTCTTGGACATGTGACCCCTAATTCGGGAAGTTCAGAGGATATTGCGACCTCTATTATATCTTATTTGTCTTGCAATGATATTTCTTTGGAAGAATTGGTCGTAATTGGCTGTGATGACACTGCTGTTAACACTAGATTGAGAAACGGCATAATTCGCCGTATTGAATTGCACATAGGTAAACCTCTGCAATGGGCAGTTTGTCTCCTTCATTTTAACGAACTGCCGTTCCGCCATTTATTTCAGTACTTGGATGGCAAGTCAACCGGCCCGAATTCATTGAAAGGACCGATTGGCGAGAAACTGATCAAATGTGAAACACTTCCAGTAGTACAGTTCAAAAGTATTGATTGCCAAATCCCTGAGATTGACAGAAAAGTACTCAGTAAGGATCAGAAGTATTTGCTGGACATATCAATAGCAATTAAATCAGGCAAATGTCAAGAAGATTTAGCAATTCGGGATCCAGGACCTTTGTCTCACTCCAGGTGGCTAACAACCGCTAACCGTACACTAAGACTCTACATTAGTCAATAAAATCCATCTATTAAGTTCCAGGAAATAGTTATGTTCATTTTGAAGTCATATATGCCAATGTGGTTTAGCATTAAAAAAACCAAACATTTCTCTGACGGCCCTAAGCTTGTGTACCAATCTATTACAACCTCAAGGTACCTTGAAGATGAACTAAAAGCTATAGTAGACCCTGTTATCGAGAGAAATGGGTTTTGTGCTCATCCCGAACATGTCATGATAACAATGACGCAAGACCCCAGAAAACATGTAAGGGAACTGGGCCTCCGCCGTATTATAAAGGCAAGAAAAAAGGACCAAAAGAGGAAAAAAATTCGTACATACGTGGTACCAAAGCTAGACTTTTCCGCAACAGACTACACGGAATTAATTGACTGGGGAAACTGCGAATTATTTTCCCCACCTCTTTTAAAAGATGTTACTGATGATGAAATAAAAACCTACATCAAAACAGAAGAAGTTCTGAAGTGAGATATCTTATCACAGAAGCTGCCAGTCCACACCCAAGCAGTGGAGAGATGCGTGAAGTTAGTGACCCAAGCTTCTACAAAGGTCTGCGGAGCTGAAGCTCGAGATGGCTTTATAAGAACTACTCTTAAGTCAAGATCAACGATGCCAGCCTTTGATAATAAATCACATTTCAAACTACCAGACATGTAATGAGTTCATATGTCATATATCTACTTTGTATTCAATGAATAAAAAATCAATCTAATGTTGGATCTAGTTTATATTTATTTTACTTTTGCTAACTTTTTCAGGTTTTCAACAATTTTTCGCGATATTTGCAGCCAATGCGCGACCGGAAAATGTTAACATACAATACCATTATTTAAATATTAATTCCTTAGTGTCTCCTAGATGACATTTTCAACTATTACATATTAAAAATCGTAAATTTAAAAATTATAAAAATTACCGATAAAATGCGATTTTTTTAACTTTTGTTCAAACTTTAGAGCACATGCGCGACCGGAAGATAACAACCGATATTTTTAATATTTTTACCTCTTTTTGGTCTCACAATTTACCAACTTTTCCGAGGTATTCCAACTCGAAAAAAAATTATTTATTTTTTTCGACCCACGCTACTGCTTATGCAGTCGATGCCTTACGTATATGTTAAAAGTACGAAGTTAAATCAATTTTACCCTTGTTCCACTCAAGCAAATTCATAGGAAAGACGCTATTAGTAGATACTGCTACTGTACTATTTTGTTGAATTCAAAGAGGTGTTATGGTTTAAAATGTATTCTCAACGAGAGCATGCAGCTACAAACAACTATGTTTCCATAAAATTGTAATGATCCTGATAGTTGTCCTAATTAACTTTCCTTAATTATTTGTTACGGTATAACAAATAAAAAATTAGGTGACTACAGACGCAGGCGTACTAACAGCAAGCGGTAATGATTAGAAGGTATCCCCATTTTTAATTATTCAAGACAAAAATTGCATATCATCTACGCCATTTTATGAATTTTTTCGTGACGTCATGCAGCACGCCTTTACAACGAACAAAATTCTTAAAATTTCAGCTTTTTCTTAACCCAACCGGTTTCCTTAATATAGAGGCGTACCATTGTACCATATTTTTGTTCCCTTATAAAAGGGAAGCAAAATTTAAAAAAAGAAACGCAGAAGGTACGGAAATGAATCAAGCTGTTCTGTTTGCATTTGCGCACAAAACATCAAAAATAGATGTTACTAAATATACACAGGGAAGTTCGTAATTATGTAGACTAAAATGAAAATATCGAAATACATTCCAAAGTGTAATTATTGAAAGAAAAAGATAACAACGTAATGTAAATATCTTTACCAATAAGAATAATACAAACTCAAAACTTAAATTAAGGTAACCATAGACAAGAATTGGCACGTTACAATGGCACAATTGTACTCCTACGTGTCCAAAATTTCGTCAACTGCGATTCAACCCCTCCATTGCACACTACTACTAATCCAATTTGCAAATCATTCACCCGCCATACGTCTCTATTCCTATAAAATCCATCCGCCAAATCTTTTTAGACATAGAATCCGTTCCGATTCACCTGAAAATCATCGATACATATCTGATCGTTAACTTGCCATACCTAAAAATACCAGATTACACCATCAGTACATGCTCACTCGTCTCCTGGTGCCAAACGGTGCAAACGATACACACGCACAAATTATACGCCGCTTCCAACAAAACTATAGTCAATTAACGTTAAGCAGACCTTTACCTTTTTCGTGTTATAGGATGATTACTTCAAAATCAATAAAACACTGCAGTTGATCACCGAATCTTCTCACCTACCCTGCAAGTTACTTTCTTTACTTCGCAAAATAACCAAAAAAAAACATCCAACTTAGTTAAATAACTTTAATAATTTTAAACCTCAAGTGTTTAATTATACTGGTACAAGCAAAGCTCGCTATTTTACAAATTTCAACAGGATTGCCACAATTCTGAGATTAAAAAAAAATCTATCAACTCCTATGAAAAATTATCATTATCATTAAAAAGAGTAATTTCTTCAAAGGTTCAATTGGCCAAAATTCATGTATTAATTCTTTACTTGCAGACAAATCCAGAGGGTGGATACTACTTCGATCACGGCGTAAGAAAAGTGACGTACCTACCAGGGATCAAAACGGTAATTTAAATTTTACAATTGTTTTTTCAGTTTAATGTAATGAATTAACGTGCATTTTATTTTGTAATTTATGTAGAAGAATAAGTATCTATTTAAGTTTATTGTTTTGTACTACTGTATACAGTTCTCGCGCCCACTATGATTCAGTTTAGCTACAAGCAAAATATCTGCAAGTTATTTTATAACATCGTTCCCTACCCGAAGGAAGAAGTTTATAAAATGCTATTTTAAAGGCCCTTTGACCATCTGGTAAACTGTGTAGTTTATTGACCTATTCACCTTTAAGCAATTTTGAAAGAATACAAAATTCTAAATTTTTGCCAACAACCTTTAACAATACAAGCCGATTTCATATTTCCTTATATCAACATAGTAATGCACAATTTACACTTTTTTACACTAAAATGCGTCTCTAACTTGTTACCCAATTTTCTCTGTGTGTATTTCACAGATGATATAGTGGTTTTTAAGATGGGTGCGGAATTTATTTGCCGATGCCATTTTGTCTGAAGCAAATAAATAACGGTCTTAAAAATTAATTTTTCCTCTAAACGACATGAAAGTTATCTTGACAATCGGACTTGAAGTGACATTTCTCAGCCGCCATTTGTTTATTGTTTTGAGCGGTAGTAAGGTATTTTACTGCAGTAGAATAAATTATGCCATCTTACACAATTAAAAGAAACTTAAGTTACTTACCTTGTAAAATTAGAATTTTAACGATGATACCAGCGTTTTGGAGAAAAATACTTATTTTATACGCGCATTCATATATAACAATTGGTATCATATTTTACTTGTATGGTGCTTTATCGTTGCTTGTTAGGGTGATTGATATTTACACTTGTTACTGATGCTTGTGGAATACTTTCACACGCTCATTACCTTTAGATTACGTGGGCAATAGTATTCACAGACACATACATTGCACTTTCTTTATTTTCTTTACTGGGTGTTTACCGAGAATATCTTTTAACCTTGCTGATATCACATGAAATATTTTCCTACGTCTAGTAAGACGATTGAAACCTATTACTTATGTTTGCGGAATACTTTCACACGCTCCAGTTGATTACGTTTGCAATAGTATTCACAGGCAGTTAAAGGTATTTCGCCGTCCTTGGCCCGATCTCTTGCTATTGAATAGGAACTAAGCCACGACAACCAAGTTAACGGTGAGTTATATTGTGTTTATTACGTGACGAAGTCCTGGAAATACAATAAATTAGCGACAACAGTAATCGACTGAGTATCACTCGCTGCTATATACACCTCAAAAGTGATACGGAATGTGAAAACCGTCCTTCACCTGTTAACAGGTGCTCTATATAACTGCAAAGTACATGGTTCTTTCGCTTTTGCATGACTTATTGTATAATGAAACAAATGTACACGGACATAGCTTGGTACTTGTGAAGTGTTTGAAGTATGATTCAATAAACATTATTCATTATGGGTGCACTAGCTGTAAACAGTTTATGCTACTTACTCAAGCTGCTCGTGTATGAATTCAATAACCAGTTTTGATTGTGCACTATCTGGTTTGCTGTGTTATTCACTATTAACCACATTATATGGACCGCAGACAGTTGTCAAATTTGCATGTAATACATATTAAGTTGTCGTCATTACATTAAAACTGCTGCTTCAGTAAAGCAATCACTCTATCATTATATTGATGTTATGGCTTATCGTATTGTCAAGGAATGAAGTTCTCAACAGAAAAATCGTTTCGATACAATATATTAAGTTTATGTTAAATGTACAAATACGTACATGAACATTAAAGTAACGCTGGAAAGAAAACAGCTGACTTCAGTTAGTGTTTTCTAAGATAAAGTATTTGAGTGCATGAGCTTAGTTTAGTGGTATTTTTTGTTGACATTGATCATAAAAATTTTAGATATTATATTGAAGTTTCAATCAACTTCCATTTTGAAATAATTCTATGTAAAGATAGGTTATATTTTATGTATAGTTACGTTATCGATTAAGAATTAGTTTACTATCGTAAAGCTTTGCGAAGCGTTTAGTACTATTTTAGTTTTTTTTATGCTGAAATTAATTGGCAGATATTATTTTGATTTATTAATTATACAAATAAATACAGATTTGTTATTTATTGAGTTTACATGTGATATTAAAGTACATCTTTCTTAATTTTTGTTATATTTAACCACTTCACCTAAAAAAGGAGTGGCGCCTGAATCATCTATATCTGATTTATATCTATGGATATTATCTCTGCATTCCCTTACGACCTTATGTAGAAAACAGTTCTAAATGTAAAGTAAGTATCTTAAGTAGTGTGCATTGACGGAGCTATGCGATGGTGCAAACTTCCCTTTTTTATATGTTATAAGTTCAAATTTGATTTGTTAACTTTGTTTGCCATAAGCGAAATTTGTGTTTGCTGTAAGTTGACTTCCGAGAGGAAATATTCTTGTTTGTTATATCGTATTGTTTGTCTAAAGTTTCACAAAGTATCACTGACCTCATCCTGTTCCATTTGTTACAATTAAATAACACATCATATGGATATCACTAAACAGCCATATTTTATAATTGGGACATACTACACACACTTTCATAAAACTCTGGGAAACCTAGTTACGATCTTGCTTATGTTGAATCTAGTGATTTAACTTAGATTTGGCAGTTCTTTTATATTTACATGTAACGCTAGGGGTCAGTTTACCTTTGAGTTTGGCGACATTTGGAATTTTTAGAAAACGTACGTGACCCTCTGTTTAGGAGCATTAAAATTTGTAACGGTTACACAGCGATTGTAGAATTTAATGAATCTTACGTTACTTTTTAATTTTTTTTAGCGATTTTTTGTTAATTATAGTTAGTCTAGCTACTGGAGGTAAAAATATGTTAATACCTCCGAATTCTTTATAACTGCACCGATTTCTCTGACAATTTAGAATTAAGGTGAGCAAGGTGAGCTTTTATTTTTACGGGATGAAAACCGCTCCTTAAGTAAAAAATCTTAAAAATGCAGATATGTACTGTGAATATTCTCACGTGTTCTCAAACATCAAAGGTAATAAATTCCAAATTCCCAACCCATAAAAACCCGTAAAGCCATCCCTTTTGATGAAAATAAGATTTAAAAAATTCTTTAACAGCGTGAAACTCAATCGTACAGCTATGTATGAATTAAACATTCATTCTTAACTTATATTAAATACATTTTTATTATTTGAAACTTTTCAACCCCTATGCAACTTAAATACCCCAATACAACATAAAAAAAGTTTTCTAATAGTACGAAACGCCTTAACTATGCATTTGCATTCAACATGAATTAACTGTAGTATGTGAGAGGATCACGATTTTCTAGCGATTTACCGTCAAATTTTTGCTGTTGAATTGAGTTTTATGGATAAATTTGTTTTACGTGTGTCGCGACCTTTAAGGATGGTGTGTTTCGAGCTTAAGTTTTTTTGTTTGTTTGTTAATTACTTTTTCGTAATAATATATTTAAATTTGGAGAGATTGTTTTCATTATTATTCCCCGTTTACTGAATTTGGGTAACGTATTATTTGTATATAGTTGTATATAAGTGTAAATAACGTTTATCTCGTTTGATTTCCTTAAGATTTAATAGAAAGTTTTGTAAAATTCAGTAACTTAAAGAAAGAATGTAGATTTAAATGCATTTGATATCATTTTGGCGACAAGGAGTCGGTTAATTGCAGTGGTTCAGATTAATATTGAGTATGTTGGTTTTGAGTCGTAAAGATAGAATGTGGGACTAACTGCTTGAACTTAAAGCAAAATACAGAGATACTTTTCACGTTGATTCTGCTGACGTTGTGCATTTTGAAAATTATCGAGTCTACGGTTGAAAACGAAGTTTGTGTATAGGGGTATCAAATCTTCTCCTTCCGTTTCTTAATTGGTGGAACTAAATTAAATGAGATTTTTTTGTGAGTGGTGGGATTCAAAATCCAAGATGGATTTTTGGTAATAATTTGGGATTCTGAAACTGACAGCGCTCCCGAGTAGTAGTACGGTCACGTTTGTTGTTACGGCTTAAGAGGTTGTTTAGAACGTTGATATATTGGACCTTTTGGTGTTTAACGAACGAACTTTTGGTGTTGTCAGGGTAGTTAGCTACTTTCTGAAGAAAACCTGTGAAGGGATTTTAATTAAAATTGTTGAATCACCAAAGGATTAGACCTAGTGCCGATTTCGATTTTACGTAATCAAGTTACCTGGAGATCACCGTCGTGTTATATTAGTGCTTCCGTGACCTCATTGGTTTATATCACTTTTGCGGATTTATTAAATTAACGTTCTTGAAGTGCCACTTAATTGCGTGTTGAAATATAAAGAAACTTTCGCAGAATACTAAAATTATAGTTATTTAAATAAAGTTAATAACCTTTTGGATTGTTAGTGTGAATAAAACTATTTGAAAGATAAAAGTTAACAAGTCAGTTGAGCGCACCAGTTATTATTTTAAAAGAAGTTTTTAGTTAATACAGTAACATTTTACCGAGATTCAATCAAGGAATCGTTTGTGTATAAAAGAATAATAGTCAACATTTTCATTCATCAGTTTGTCAGAGCAGGGAGATTCCGTATCCGTTATAGCAATAATTGGTCACCTGGTTCATTTTCGATTGTTGTAACACAGAGGAGGTGCTAATCTAGACAGTAAGGTAGTATAACATTGTGTTTTATTGAGTATTTTCAAGATTTCTTGTGTGTGTCTGGAATTATTTTTTTGTTAACGAAGGTTTGAAAGCGGAGTCGTGTACCTTTTAAATTAAGTTGTTGCTTTGGTTTATTTATTGAAATTAATCATAATTCTGACGCTCCGCCTTCACACTTTTCATTTTAGTAGTAAAGGGCACTTGACCCTATAGTAGTGTGGGTAAATAATCCACGATATATATATATATATATATATATATATATATATATATATATATATATATATATATAGGTTAAGCCATTTAGAACGGCGTTACGCAGAATTCTGGCCAGACCGTCTGTCGCCCCTTAAGAATTTGTTATCTTATATACGCATTATCGTGTGTTCACATTTATATTATATTATTTTTTTATCTTATTACAGCTTTGTTTAGGATTTATAAATTTGTTTTAATTCTGTGAAAACCCTTTTGTGTTACATAAAAGTTTTTTTTGCAAATTGCAAGTTTACCGGTAGTTTATGAGTTTAAGTTTTAACGTAACGAAGTTACAGTTTTTTTTTATTATTGAGTAATAGCGTTCATGATATTCAGTGTTTTATTTGATTTCTAGTTGAGTATTAATTCATTTAGAGTACATTCAACAAAGGTTTTTTTTTTGTTTTGTTTTGATTATTATATAATGCCTAATTATTTACATTGAGGTGTAGTAACGTAACTTTATTGAGTGTTTATCACGCTTTTGTTTTTCAGGCGTGTAGTGCTATTTTGAAGCCCTATTTCAGGTGGTTTGCTGAGTTGCTGTCCAGCACACCTGGGATTGATTGCGGGTAGGTAAGCGTATGTTTTTTGTATGTTTAGACACGCTATGTACACGTAATTTTGGCACGACGTCCCTTATTTTGACTACCAAACATTATGGCTCCCTAGACCGATCTGATTACGTCTTCATCCCCTATTTTGACTTACGTACGTTTTACTATTCTGGATGTGTAAAAATCAACATCATACCCATACCCATACGCTGACTAGTCGGGGCAAAAAGGCCCGTTCTACCACCCGTTTATATCGTTACAGGTAAAGATGGCGCTTCAACGTGGGGCATTTTAGGGTGGTTTTTTTGTAGATTTATTATTTTTTGGTGTCATCTTAGGATAGTATTTCAGTATTTTCGCTTCATGATTATTTTATTGTTTAATTAAGTTTTTTTTATATACGTATCAAAAGATTAAAGATGGGTTATAAAATAAATGTATCTACATCTACATCTAGTGAGGTAAAATACGAGATAGCTGTTAGAGGTGGTGATCTCTCGTTAGGGGTAACTGCGTCACGTGCATTGTTACGTAATATTTTGAGTGAGGAAAGTAGTGGTAAAATTGCATCACGTCCCGATTATCCTTTCGATTTTGAAACAGATAAGAGTGCTATCGAGGAAACTAAAGTAGAAATAGAAAAATTATTAGAGGAGGTTAAAATTAATCCGTCCACAAAAATTTTAACGACCATAAAAACTAAGCTCAAATATTTGTTAGGTAGAGTTAATAATTCAATTCCGAAAACCGATATCGATGTACAGATTAAAGAAAGTTTGTTTATTGAGATTGCGGTAGCTCAATCTACATACGAAATTTTGGACAAACGAGTAGTTTCAAAAAGTTCACCCTCGGATATATTAAGCAGTGTTTCGAATAATGACGATCAAAATTCAAAAACAGATATTTCAGTACCGATTAGTAATTTAAATTTAAGTACATCACCTGTTAGGAGTGTAGTTGCAAAAAGTACACCGGTTTGCAAGTGGAATTTATCATTTTCGGGAGATTCTAAATCCTTATCGCTAAGTGCTTTTCTGGATTTCAGAATTACAGATTTCACGTAGAGTAGATGATGCGCAATTATTTTCGGAATGTTTAGATTTATTTACGGGTAACGCTTTGATTTACGTTCGTTCTGTTAGAAGGGAAGTTAGGACTTGGAGTGAATTGGTGGAATTGTTGAAAATTCAATTCCAGCCAATAGATTATGACTATAGATTATTAGATGAAATTAAGCGTCGTACTCAAGGCACGGACGAGCCTATGGGAATTTATATCGCTGTTATGCGGACTCTATTTTCGCGTTTGGACGAAACTTTGTCGGAGGATAAGCAATTACGTATTTTTCGGAAAAATATCGCGCCTTCTTATTAGGCACAATTAGGTTTAACGGAGATTAGCTCTATTAACGAACTAATTAAATATGGAAGACTTATCGAAGAAAGAGTTCAAGTAATGAATAGTTATGTACCGCCTAGTCGGAAACGCTCCGACCTACAGGTAGATTTAGCTTACGTGGGAGAAACCCCACCGGTTGTCACGATTAAGAATAAGGGAGTACCGATACAGGAAGTAAAGATAACGCCGAGTAGAGTTGAGGGTAGGTCGTGTTGGAATTGTTAGAAAACCGGACATCTGGCGTCAAGTTGTAAGGACACCCCTAAGAATCGTTATTGTTATCGTTGTGGAAAGAAGGATTTCACAGTAAAGAATTGTCCTAAATGTTCGAATTCAGGAAACGGATCAAGGGGGCAATAAAGAGTCGCGTATTGCCTTCTAGAATTTTTGTTAAGTCGGCAGTGTTTTATAATTCATTAAGGGCTAGGGATGACGCGAAATTTTTAAAGACTAAAGTTGTTCTGGATTACGTTTTTGGTTCCAAAGATTCAGATGAACGACCATTTGTGACTGTCAAAATTTATGGACAAGAGTTATTAGGTTTACTGGATAGTGGGTCGACGAAGACCATATTAGGAGAAAAGGGTTGGAAAAAATTAAGTCATTTGGGTGTTAAATTAGACAAACAATATACGTCAACGTGTGTTGTAGCAAACGGTCAGTCAGTTAGGAGTATAGGTACCGTGACTGTACCCATCGAAATTAAGGGAAAGGTTGTCATTATCAATGTTTTTGTCGTACCCGATATACCGCATCATCTTATTTTGGGAGTAGATTTTTGGAAACAAACTAACATCATACCCATACCCATACGCTGACTAGTCGGGGCAAAAAGGCTAATTTTATCTGTAATCTCGTTCTACCACCCGTTTATATCGTTACAAGTAATAAACAAATTTTTTATTATTTGTAATTTTGCAAATCTGCCCCCTTTAATGAAAGAAAAAAATTTTTTAAAACTTGAAAGTTTTTACTTTAATTGTACTAAGCAAAAATTTATTCCACGAATAAAGAACAATTATTTATTGATTGACATTTTTTATCCCTTATGTATCACCCCTTAGATATGGATAAGTATAAAAAACCATGAATGTCATAAAACTATTAACCATTATCATCATTTTCTTCACAAGCCAACTCTTATTCTTCTTCGATTGGAGGAAAATTAAGGCAAATGTCTCCGGAGTAAGATCCGCATGCAGCATTGCCAAATAAACACAGTCTCCGGCAGCCACACGACGATCCGCACCCCTTTTTGCAATTGCAAAAAATCATTTTCAATAATTCTTCTGGTGCAGGCAAATTTTTCATTTTTATTGGTTGCAAGGAATCTTTAACTTTTGCACTATCCACAATCTGTTATATTAATGTGTTTTCCCAGCCATATTTGTATTTGTAAATAAACCCTTTTGATGTGCTCATCCAGGGCATCTATAGTCGTGACGAGGGATGATAATTTAACAGCACTATTTTTAGTCGTAGCTTTGATAAACGACTCGTATCGCATGATTTTAAGGGCTTTAGCTTATGTATGTTAAAACGCCCCAAAACTTTTCCTGTTTAAAAGGTGAATTCGTCAATTTTTATGCTACAAAAATAATATAAAAATAAAAATTTTTGTTTGAAAAAAACCTAAATTTTTGTTCTCTTTCATTTTTTGCGTATCTTTTATAGTTTTAGAGCTTTTGGGACTATAAGGTCAATTTTTAAGAAATTTGAAAAATACCGTTAACATTTTAATCATATTTTTTTTTAAAAATAGGCAACGAAAACCAGCCTAACTGTGTGAATTACTTAATGACATGAAAACAAAGTAAATTGTATGGGGAATATAATATATAATAATTTTAGTATTGCTGGAAATGGCACTGGTTATAAAAGTGTTCACTTTTTTTTAAAAAATTCCACCGCTCCATTTTTTTTTTTTTTTGTAACTCGCTTAATTTTGAAACAATCGACTTTTAGCAAAGCTTATTTTAAAGGCCTTCCCAAGCACTAAAAAAAGACACTTATACTCGTAAAATGCATAGTTTTTTGTCATAAAGCACTTACTTTTTGAGTTATTTGTAAAAAACCGTTCAAAAACATGAAAAATCTAATTTTTCAATCGAAAATAACCCAATAGGTATTAATCTGACAAAAAACCTTTTCTTAGATATTTTGCATAGCATTCGTCCCTCTATCGATTCGCGGAGTTGTTTTGAGTAAAATTATTTCCACCCCCGAGAAAGGGTGGTAACCACCCCCGGGGTAGAAGCTTGTATCAGCACTATATGACTTTTGTTCATCAAGTTTCCCCATAAAATGACAAAATTTGAAGCAATTCGGTTCAGTTATAAAGAATTCTTAGGCAAAACCCCTTTGTGACGTAATGAGAGTACTTTTGTGAACTAGTCACAAAATCAGGAGATCTAGATACATTATAACCAAATGTGCTTCTGATTTTCCTACACTTGTGATCTTCAAATAAAACAGGGGCAGCTCCTCCATTAGTGCTGCTAAGCTGCAGAACCACCAGAATAAATTATCAATATATGCATTAAGCACTAAATATTAACATTTAGCGTTTACTGATTATTTCATTAATAATATTAAATTGGCACCCCCATTTCGATCACAATTCTCATTCTCATCAATCTTTTGTTTAACTCCAACGATATTACTAAAATTGAGTAATGACTGGGGATTTTCCAAAAATACAACTCCTGAGTTAAAAGTCTTTATGTTATGAAAGCTTAGATGAAACTTACCTAACAGGAAAAATAAAAAAACACATGTTTGTTGCATAATTTATATTTGTAGAAGCACAAAGCTGAATGCTGTCAATGTAAAATTATCACATAATTAAGATAAACTTAAGACAAAGTAACATTTATACGGTTAAAGCACAAGTATAAAATAACTCCTTTTTTTTAATTCCATACTCATTTTTATTATAACAAATTCAGCATTTTGAAATATAAAAATACGAAAAATGCCACAAAATTCATAATTTTCAGTCAAGTCGTCGCTGCATTCAAACGCAGCTCGTTGTAATAAGATAAATCCTTAGACAAAGTAAGTCGAGGATGCCTGACGGTATTTGTCACACGCCCGCGGTAACGTCGGGTTTAGCTGCAAATTCGCCAGCTCACTGCTCAGAAAGTGAGTGTTCTGTGCTGCTCAGTAGTCAATGAACGATGGTAATGTACGCATCGCGGGCTTTTTAAAATTACAATTACGTGTCAATGTGATGTAAAAATGGACATTGTTTTTAAATTCGGTGAAACTAAGCTTCAAAATCTTAACGTTCAACAACTGACATATATCTTCGTAATAATTAGATTTGCGGGTGTGGCGAAGAAAATATTTTTTTTGTTTTCCGTGTGCATTGTTCGTAATTTCTCCACCTTGAAGCGTATAAAAACTTTTCTAAGAAATTCAATGTGTGAAGATCGTCTATCTGCTTTATCGATGCTTTCAACACAAAAAAAATTCGACGCCTCTGTGCCGAATTGCAACGAGAAAGTAATTGAAAGGTTTGCCTCCAAAAATACCGCCGTATTGAACTACACTTTAAGAAAATTAATTATTATTATTATTACTGTTATTAACCTTAATAAAATAAATTGACGTTCATTACATACACTTTTATGTCAAACAAATAATGCATTAATACTTTATAAATGTTCGCATAATTCAATATAATGTAGCATATAATTATTGTTAACTAACGGACTCAACCGATAAGTTCATAGGTAACTTGGTTGGCCCAAAACACATGTATTATTATTTAATAAACCTTTCAAACATTATTATTATTATTATTATTATTTTTTTTTTGCAGCATCGATTGCTAGGATCATTAGCTGCTTGAACCACTGTTCGTATCTATATCATGAGTAATATTTCAGATTCTTTTAGATAATCCAATAATCACTTAATTGCTTCCGCTTCTGTGCTGTACAGTACTTCCGTATTTATGTTATACTGCTCTCTAAGTCTGGTGTATTTTTCACAGTAGAGGACTACATGTTCGACTGAAAGTTTTGATTGGCACTCTGTACAAATTGGTGGTTTTGAGCCTAATAGTAGGTGTTCCGAGGAGAATCTAGTGTGGCCAATTCTAATTCGTGTGATTGCGACTGTCTCTTTACGATTTAAGTTGAGAGGGAGTTTTGTTCGCACCACATGTTTTTTTATAATTTTTTAACTTATTATCTGATTGCAACCATTCATCTTGCCAGAGCTTGTTTATTATTAACGTAACGTTAGATTGCACGTCCGTATGACGTATAGGGATATCATTAAATTCATTAGTAAGTATTATCTCTTTGGCACTTTGGTCTGCTATTTCGTTGCCTTGTATTCCTGAATGCGATGGTATCGAAACTAATATAACGGTTTTATTAATGGTTTTTAGGTGGTGAATGGTGGCCAGAATTTTCGTTACTAGTGGATCTAAGGAATACTTGTTTTGTAGTTTTACAATAGACGTTCGCGAATCCGTACACACTAAGATGGTCTTTTCTATTCTGTACTCGGAGTACCTCAAGGCTTGCCACACTGCGTATAGTTCGGCGGTTAAGATGTCGAATTTCCACGCATGGCGTCCGTCTGATGTAACTATGGCACTCCCAACACCTCCTTTACCCTTGGATGCGTCAGTGTATATTACTTCCTTGTCAACGTAACTACGCAGAATTTCATTAAGTTTTCCTGTTGTACTTTTTTTAGATGTTAGTTGAGCTAGTTCATGGTTATATGAAGCGGGTAGAAGTTGCCATGGTGGTATCTCACAGAATTGCATATTATATACCGGTGGGATTTCAATGTCTAGCTGGTTAATAAGTTCGTTGTATCTAGAAAGCAATGGATGGGTTATGCTGGGTCTGTCCTGGAAAGGTTGGAGAAATACTTTATTAAGGAGTATCTCGTTGTTAGGATGGTCTTGTATGGCTAATAATTTCGTGCAGTACTTCATTATGATTTTATGGCGTCGATACTTTAGCGGTGGTAAACCGGTCTCACTGTAGATCGACAAGTGCGGGCTGGTTTGGAATGCTCCTATAGATAGTCTTAAGCACGTAGCGTGGATTGTATCAAGAGGGCGCAATGTGGATTTTCGGGCAGATGAGTAAATTCCACTGCCATAATCTATTTTGGATAAGATTAAGGATTTGTATATGTTGATTAATACATCTTTGTTAGCGCCCCATTTGGTGTTAGCAAGGCACCTTATAATGTTTGTATCTTCTTTGCATTTTTTTTTAAGATCATCCATATGTGCCTTCCATCTCAACCCTTTATCCATCGTGAGACCCAGAAATTTAATTTGTGTTACTATGTTGATTGGGTTTCCATATATAGTAATGGTGGGGTCATCATGTTCATGTCTTAGACGACAAAAATGGACACATCGTGTTTTTGCGTCAGAAAATTTAAACCCTATAGAATTGGCATTACGTGCAATAGTATTCACAGCAGCTTGTAGTTTCATTTCGATTAAGTTAATATCATTGGATGAATATATTATGGATAAGTCATCTACATACCAATAGCTCTGAATTTGTGGATCAATGTTTGCAGTTATACTGCTAACGGCAATAGCAAATAGGGTCACGCTCAATACTGATCCCTGGGGAATTCCATTCTCTAACGTCAAAACATTCAAATACTTATTTCCAACCCTCACTTTAAAGTTGCGTTCTTGAAGGAAGTTTTTTATGAAGTTGAAGATATTTCCTCTTATTCCCCGCGTGTGTAATTGAAGGAGTATACCGTATCTCCAAGTCACGTCGTAAGCTTTCTGTAAATCAAAGAAAATTGCTATAGAATGATGTCTATTTGCAAAGGCTGACTGAATATGATGCTCAATTTGTACCAAGTTGTCGATGGTAGACCGGAATTTTCTACAACCCATTTGGTTGGTAGGAAGAAATCCGTTCTTTTCTAAAAGCCAGGTTAAACGTGAGTTGATTATACGCTCGAGTATTTTGGCCATACAGCACGTGAGAGAAATTGGGCGGAAATTTGTTGACTCGTTTTTGTTTCGGTTAGTTTTTGGAAACGGGACAACAATAGCTTCTCTCCACCCTTCCGCATAAACATCCTGCTCCCAAATTTGATTGAATATCCCCAATAATTTCTCTTTTTGGGTTAAAGGTAATTGTTTTAAGAATTCATACGGAATATCATCCGGACCAGGTGATGATTTGCGTGAGTTGTTCAAAGCTTCTTCCAGTTCATCAAGAAGTATAGGGACGTTGTAATATGCTATATGTGTCTCTGTACTGTCAAATTGTAATTTTTGTTCATATATCATTTGCTGGAATTCAGCTGTATAGTTAGACGGTTTGCTTGCGCTTTGAAATGACTCTGCTAATATATTAGCCACCTCTGCTTGGTTCGTATGGATGTTTTGGTTTACCTTTAGTATTATGGGTACATTAGTCTCTTTTCGGTTGATAGATTTTATTTTTTTCCATACAGTTGTTGAGGGAGTTGTAGGTTTTATTGTGGATACATATTCCTCCCAAGAATCACGTTTACTTTGTAATACCAATTTTCGCGCTTCAGCTCTTTTTTTTTAAATATAAGCACATTATTTTGGGAAGGATGTTTTTTGAATACATTGAAGGATTTTTTCTTTTCCTGGATAGCTTTTTGTAAAGTGGCATTCCACCACGGGACGCGAGGTTTCGTAAAAGTTCCTCCCGATTTGGGAACACTGTGTGATGCTGAAGTAATAATCATATTCGAAAATGTGTGGACAGTTTCGTTAATATTACAAGAAACGGGAGGATTTTCCACGTTTCTGCGAAACTTTGGCCAATCACCTTTCTGTAGGTTCCACTTCATTACGGTTGATGTTTGTGGTGGCTGTGAATTACACTCGATAGCGATTGGTACGTGATCAGAATGAACGTGATCTTCGAGGGTTTTCCATGTAAGCAAGTATGCTACCTGAGGAGAACACATAGCTATATCGATTGCTGATAATTTGCTTGCCCGCGAATTTATGAATGTTCCTTCACCCGTATTTAACATAACCAAATCGCATTCATTTATAATGGTTTCAATTATACGTCCACGATAGTCTGTTTTTTCCGAACCCCACAGAGTGTTGTGCGAGTTGAGGTCACCAATAATTATATAAGGTTTTGGTAATTGTTTTATTACGTTCTGTAGTTCTTGTTTGGTCCAGGTAAAATGGGGAAGATAAATGTTACACACAGTGAGTTTTAAAGGGTGTTCGATTTTGACCGCTATTACTTGTAATTTAGTTTTAATATTCAGGGGCGTGGCAGGAGTATTTTCGTTAATTAGTGTGAGGACACCCCCTTTTGCTCGTAAGCGTAGTTCGTCGTCCCGTCTAAAACATTTGAATCCTTTCAATATAAATGTGTCTTTATCTTTTAGGTGCGATTCCTGTAAACATACGCAATAAGGTTTGTATTCCGACACAAGTAGCTGTATTTCCGGGTAATGTGTTTTACACCCATTGCAATTCCATTGTATAATTTTGTGTGTATCCATTGTGAAATTGCACAGGAAGTATGATCACAAGTTAATAAATAATTAACGTATAAATAAATAACAAATATCTGTATATGGGACAAGAAACTAATAAATAAATAACAATTAACGATGTATACAAGGACAAATACAAATATAAAAATAAATATTATCACAGATGGTATCACAAGTTGACTTGACTAGATAGTATCACGGATTAAATTGACTAGGTATTAATCGTCAGCACCCCTGTCACTGCTTGTGCCCCTGGGTTTACCCTTGGGCCATCCCTTTTTTTTCTTTTGGCTTTTAGCCTGTGCCAGGGTTGTTTCGTCTACGGACGCAATGCTTGAATCCGTAGATCCGGTTCGCTCTCTCGGTGTTTTTCTTTTTGCGCCTCTGGATTCATCATCCATCTCTATCTGACCTATTTCCAGTTGGTGTTTACTTTGTATCGTTGGCTTCTTAAAAGGAGCCATCCTTTCGTTTTTCATAATAAATACTGATTTAAGTGTATCTACCAAGGTGGGAATAAGTTCTTTGGCTAGTTCTGTAACTTCTACCTTCTCTTTTACAGCTAAAAGTGCTTCGCTGTACGACGCATTACCAGCTACTGTTGGTTTAATCACAATTTTCTTTACCTCGAAGTATGACAGATTCTCTTTGACTTTTATTTCCTGTATTGCCACTTCCTGCTTATATAAAGGGCAGTCCTTACTTCTGGCGTTGTGATCGCCCTTACAATTGACACATGCAATCGGTTGATCGCATGGCCTGCCTTCATGTGTGCTTTTACCACAAACACAGATTTGGGAGTTACTACATTTAGCAGCAGTGTGACCAAATCTTTGACATCTGAAGCACCGCATGGGTGCTGGTACATATAGACGAACTGCTAACCGATAAAACCCTGCTTTGACCTTTTCAGGAAGTTTCACTTTATTGAACGTCAATATATGGGAAGGCGTATCTATCAATTCTCCATTGCGCCTTACATCTATCACACCTTCTGATGCCATTTCTCTCTTTATTTCCTCGAGAGAGCAATTTAGTAACTGTCATTTCACCCAAGCGCTTTGTTCTTTGTAACAATTGTGATTGTTTACTGGATGTTGTTTCCAGAAGCAATCCCTCTCGTATTTTTTTTACTTGATTCAAATCCCCAACTAAACCATACAAAATCTTTGCGATTACGAATGGAGAGACTTTGCTAAAGTCCGACCCATCATCATGCTTGACGATCAGAAACCGAGGCGTAGGCCCCTTCTCCCGATTCAAGTCATTAGTGGAAATAGGTGTTCCACTAGCACCACCCTCATTTATGGATAAGGGCGCTCCAGAAATAGAATTTTTGGATGTCATAGAGTTCCCACGAGTAATGGTGAAATAAAAGTCAACTACGGTAGAGCACCTTACCGCAGCAAGGCTACATACTCTCAGGGGTCGCCTGTTACCTAAGAGACACCGTTAAAGACCACGTAACGTGTGGCCATTCATCCCTCAACACGGTACGTATTACATCTTGGATTACGCCTTTTATAGAGTGAGGTCTCCGAACATGTAACAAAAAACAGAACAAGAACCATCAAAAGATAATCATTATTATTACTTTAAACTTGTAACAACCTTTTTTTCAAGTTGTACTAAATTATACTTTAATTTTAGATCTTTTATTCATTTAGTAGTAAATATAAGAAAAGTTTTTAAGTATTGTATGAGGTAGGCAACTTAAATTGCATATCTTAATAGTACATATTTTTTAAGTGAATATATTTCATAAAGATTTATATTTCCCTTTCCTTAGAAATGGTATTCTGATCATTTAAAAGCCGCGCAATGCGTAATAACTAGCCTTTTTTCCTTTTCAATTCACTTGCTGCTAAATGTAATAGCATGAAGCATGTAGTTGTGGGGAATTTTCCCTAAATTTTAGTGTAAAGTGCCATCGGTAGATGGTAAGTAATTTTTTTTCATTATAGTTAAAACTAAAGCCTTTGCTTTTTTTAGGCACTTACTTACTATTTCACTTTTATATTTTATACGTTAACACTTTTATACGTTTACACCTTTTGCATACTTTAATAATGCATATTTTTTAAAGCACTATTTTGCTATTTTTTAATTGTAATGGAATTAATTTTTAATTTTTACTTTTAAAGTACCACTTTTATTAACTACCTTATTTTTACTTGGTTTACATCATAAATCGCAGTTTTTTACATACTAAAAACTTCAAAGTAATGCATTAATTATATGGATTCAAATTATTAAGAATAAATTATCAAGATAATTCCAGTGGGGTGTGGCTGGTAACCTTAGATCTGGAGATTGCACCACAATGATGCTATAATGATTTCATCAAGTTGACCGTTCCGTTTCATGTGTCACCAACGGTAAATATATATATATATATATATATATATATATATATATATATATATATATATATATATATATATATATATATATATACAGAACTGATCAAAGGTATGATTTTTTTTAGTAATTAACGAATAGATTTAAGACCTTTTTCCATTACAATTGGATATTAAATAAACTTTATTGTGTCTTGTAATTTTATTTTCATTTTGATTAATGTTTTATTATTATTAACAAACTTGGTTTAGCTGTTCCAATAACGTATATCTAAAAATATCTTGGCGCTTGAGGTATCATTTTATTGTTTTTATTTACATTACATATTTTTCTTATTATTAAGTATAAGAGGAAATAATTAAGAAAATTGGAATCAGGCTGCATTTTAAGTATATGAGCAAGTCAGTTTATTAGAACTTCCCTATCTTAACCTACCGATTGAGCCAAGGGCAGTGGCGTTTTATTTATTACATCATCACAGTATTATTGTTAGTATACGAACGCTTTTTGTTTTAATGTTATAAGTTGGCGTCGTTTTAATGTTACAAAAAGGCGCAGTTATAATGTTATAAACTGGTTGTGGTTCGTGCATACCACCCACCTTGAAATGTCAGGAGCCGCCACTAAAATAAAACATAATTTTTGTGGCATACGGGAACTGTATTTAGTTTTATTTAATTATTTAACAAAATGATAAAGAGAATTGTTAATTATTTTTACTATTTCCCATACTCGCGTAACTTTTCCGTTCTGTAATTAAAATTGTAATGACGTCACTTAACTGTTTGAAATATTCATAGCAGAGACAGAGTACAATAATTTAAGAACCGTTAACTATATGAAAGACCTTACCTTATACTGGCATTCTCATTAGAAAAATGATGTGTACTGTGTACTCACCTGAAAAAAAAGAGAAACGTTTAAATCTCAAACTTATCTATTTCAGTATTCAAAATACGTGGTTTCAGAGAAAAGTCAAGTGGTATTTGTACCACTCAAAATAAAAGAGAAAAAAAGGTTTTTGATTTATTTTCTTGCAGAATTTAATTTCCCACTCGAGTGACAAGTTTGAAAGCTCGTCAAGAAACGATTCCTTCTTTTTACACATTTCTACGAAGAACCACATTCTCTCACAATTTTATTACGGTGTATTCCTACAGATTACTTCATTAAAAAATATATGCTGCATTATGAGAAATGCAGTTTTACAAAGCAAAGCAACTTTTAACTAGCAGCTTTACTTAATTGTAATCCAACTTTTTTTGTGATACAAAATTTTAATTAAATTCTGCTCGATACCAACGAAAACCGCTTTTTCAATTCGAAGCGAGTTTTATTCAATTGTTAGTCATTTTGAAATTCAACACTCATAACTTAATCCGGATACTTGAAGAAGAAGTAATGAAATTACGATAACTGAAAAAGCATCAAAAACAATTGAATGTAACCTGAAACTGCTTAGAATAGATGCGTTTAAAATGGCAACGGGCACTCGGGTATGCTGTGGTTCTAACTTTCAAAGTTTCGGTTGCCTTCATGGATAAAGAACTTCTAAACTTTAACTTCTTTATACCTACTATAACCATATCTTTCTCGATAACATTGCATATTTTTCCAAACTTTATTTTTTATTTAAGAAGGCGTGCAGTAATTTACAAAATACCGAAAGTTTCAAATTATTCAAATTAATTAAACGTATAATTAAACATCCGCAATCACGTGAGGATAATTAATCTAAATTGGCCGTCATAAAAAAAGGTTCAAATACTTGAAAACAAACAAGCTCTATTCTGTAGAAAAGTTAAAGCAATCTCGGCTACTAACAAAAATCTAATTATTGTTTCCCTTTTGTAATGATTCAACGCTTTTCTTTCGCCAAACACTGATAATCCCTAGAGATGACCAAAAGCTTCAATTTTAAATTGTGTTTTAAATAATATTTGTTGTCGCTTTGGATTTGAGAATACAATTTATATACAAATTGCGTAGGTAATTTCATGCGGTAGATTAATTAGGAGCGGTCATTGAAAAAAAATAAAATTTATTCTGTTGTAGATTCCTTTGGGTTCATAAATATGTCAGCTTGTGTAATGTGTAAAAGGATTCCAGATTTATTTTCCTACACACAATTTCTATATAATTTATTTATCCGATCTGTTTCGTGAATATTGAACTACATACCTGCGGTACAAGGGATTCTTTGTCGTAAATATTTTTTACTGATATGCATTTATTTGATCTCCCGTTTTCCTAAGAAATTTGTGCTAATTACTACTAGTTGTTAATTATTCCGTATCTTCTTGCTCTTATTGTGCTGTAGTATACACCGTGTCCAAGATAAGGATCTCGGAAACGGTAAGAGATGGAAGGTCGGTTAAATGGAACAAAAGTTACGCATTTGAGAGGATGTATTTATGGTCTTTGTAGAACTCGAATATCTCTTAGTTTTTGAGATATTTGAAAAAAATTTAATTTTCTGGTTTTCGTTTTTATTTTTTTCTGACCTTATTTGAAGAGCTATCAAGAAAAGATGAGCACATTTTCATTGCCACTTTTCTAGCTCTACTTAATGCTGTTATTCAATTTTTGATACAACGTTTCGTTTGTTAGCAACCATCATCAACTTTATTTTTTTAAATACACGAAAAAATTATTTTTGCCATATTTAAATTCTCTCCTTGATTCTGAATTCAACGATATATCATACTTTATATTTTTGATACGTTTCGGATGAGCGAATTCATATTCAATGTAAAACATCGAAAACGTACAGTTAAAACTAATACTAGAAACATTAGAAAACTATAAAATTATTATAAAATAATGTTTTCTCATTTTCTAATGCCTGTTGCGAATAAAATAATTCACAAGTATGTATTTAGTGAAAATACTATTAATTAAACAGTTAAAATACATCTGCCGTCGTACTGATGCATTTGATAAAAATAAGTTGGCTTTGTATTTTGTTTACCTACCTGTCATAATTAATTGTTGTCCGTATTACGTTTGTTTGGTGGTCTTTGAGTTAATTACATTTTGTGTTTACCTAAAAACAATATGGTAGGAGTACATTTTTCAAATAATGAAAAATTCGATATACTGACGTGTTACATTTTGTGTCAACGTGATTGTTCTGAAGCCGAAATAATGTATTTAAACAAATATCCAGAAAGGCGTCAGCCTCACAAAAGAACTTTTCGCACATTAGCAGTTAATCTAAAAGTGTATGGTGCGTTCAAAAAACCTGTAAAATCTCGCAAAAAACCTTGCAATGAAGAAAAAGCCAATACTGTTTTATTAGCTGAAACGGAAAATCCAGAGGTTTCTACTAGGAAAATTGAAGAGGCAGCTGGCATAGCCCATTCCACAGCTCATTATGTTCTAAAGAAGGAGAAAGTACATCCATATAAATTTAGAATTTGCCAAGGACTTCGACCAGGTGACCCAGAAAGACGAAGAATATTTTTCGAATGGTATACACGTCAATCTCAAGACAATGAATATTTTCCGAATAAAATAATATGGTCCGATGAAAGTATGGTTAATAATAATGGAATTTGTAATCGTAGAAATGCTCATTATTGGACAAGAGTAAATCCACGTCTGTACAAAACGGCCAAACACCAACACCGTTTCGGAATTAATATGTGGGCTGCTATATTCGGTACTCGAATTATAGGTCCTTTCATTTACCACGAGTCCTTAAATTCTGAAAGTTACCAAATTTTACTCCAAAATGAATTAGAGATAGCTTTGAATGATTTGCCTTTCCAAGAAGTTGAAGGTTGTTGGTTTATGCAGGACGGTGCACCAGCACATAATTCCAGAGTTGTCCGAGAATACCTATCAGTTAGATTTCCAGAAAAATGTATTGGCACTCATGCAAATGTACTGTGACCAGCCCGTTCTACAGATATGACACCTTTGGATGTTTTTCTTTGGGGATCCATTAAAAATTACATTTATGGAAACGATATTGAAAACGAAGAAATTTTACAAAGATTAGTTCTCGAAGCGTTTGCTAGTATAACTCCTCAAATGCTGAAGAATGTTTTAGATGCTACAGTTAGAAGATGCTATTTATATTTAGAGAATAACGGGAATCTTTTTGAACATCTTTTGTGAGTTTATTAACCTTTAAAATAATTTTTTTTTATTTGTCTATCATTTAAAATTACAAAACATAATTATATAATAATTTTACGGTTTTCTAATGTTTCTAGTATTAGTTTTAACTGTACGTTTTCGATGTTTTACATTGAATATGAATATGAATTTTTTCGTGTATTTAAAAAAAATGAAGTTGATGATGGTTGCGAACAAACGAAACGTTGTATCAAAAATTGAATAACACCATTAAGTAGAGCTAGAAAAGTGGCAATGAAAATGTGCTCTTCTTTTCTTGATAGCTCTTCAAATAAGATCAGAAAAAAATAAAAACGAAAATCAGAAAATTCTATTTTTTTCGAATATCTCAAAAACTAAAAGAGATATTCGAGTTCTACCGGGTTCCCCATATTAGACTATACAATTTAAAAGTCGAATAAAAACTTTCTAATCAAAGTAGCTTATTCTGTGGGATTTATAACTAAAGTAAATAACAATTCAAGTTTTAAAGATCAAGGAGGCGCCTGTCTATAAACAACCACTTAAGTGTTTCTGTCAAATATGCGTTATACACAAACGATATAATTGCTCCAGTTTAACAATTTTCATTGCATTATGAATTATTCGATTCAAGAGCGTGTGTTTTCTGTGGAAGTCTACAATAGAACTGGTTCATTTGAAGAAGTTCGGCGTGCATTTCGACGGCAGTTTGGAAACAATAATAGGGGCGATGCACCAACACGTTTTACAATTGCGGCGTGGGTTCGTCATTGGCGTGAAAATGGCTCTGTGCAAAACATTAAAAAACCTGGACGTCGAAGAACGGTGCGTACGCCTGAAAATATTGAACGAGTGAGAGCTGCCTTTACAAGAAGTCCTAAGAGATCGGCTAATCGGCAATCACTTGCCCTAGGAATATCTAAGGGAAGTCTCCACAGAATTCTGCATATAGATATAAAATTTCACCCCTATAAATATCAAATGGCGCATAACCTCAGTGATCTAGACAAAGGAGCGAGGGTGACATTTTGTGAAGAATTTTTACATCAGCATCGTGGAGAAATTCATAATTTGCTAATGAGCGACGAAGCAAATTTTCATTTGGACGGTGTTGTTAACAAGCAAATCTTTAGATACTGGGGAGTAGAAAATCCTCACGAACTGTTTACCAAAAACCTCCACAGTCCAAAAGTCGTTGTTTGGTGCGGTGTAGCATCATTTGGAATTATCGGTCCTTATTTTTTTGAGGATGAAAATAACCGTTCTGTTACAGTTAATTCCGAACGCTACATAAACATGTTGCAAACGTTTCTTATCCCAGAACTAATTAGACGAGGACTAAATGGCGCCATATTATTCCAGCAAGATGGAGCAACGGCTCACACAGCCAGAAACACTATGAGAATTTTGCGAGATTTTTTGACGGCCGTATAATTTCCCGATTTGGAAATTTGAATTGGCCCCGAGATCTCCGATTTAACGGCCCCGATTTTTTCTCTGGGGATACCTAAAGCAAAAAGTTTTTGCAAGTCGTCCCGCAACAATTCCGGAGCTGAAGGAGCAGATTCGAAATGAAATTGCAGGAATAAATGGAGATTTGCTTCGCCGAGTGATGATAAATTTTGAACTTAGAATTCAAAAATGCATTGAAGTCGAAGGAGGGCATTTGGAAGACATGATCTTTAAAACTTGAATTGTTATTTACTTTAGTCATAAATCCCAAAGAATAAGCTACATATTAGTCCATTAAAAAGTTAATTTACTTTGATTAGAAAGTTTTTATTCGAGTTTTAAATTGTATAGTCTAAAATGGGGAACCCTATACAAAGACCATAAATACATACTCTCAAATGCGTAACTTTTGTTCCATTTAACCGACCTTCCATCTCTTACCGTTTCCGAGATCCCCATAGTGGGCATCCTTATCTTGGACACGGTGTATACTATAGAACAAATTTTTTGACAATTAGTAGTAGTGGAATATATAGGAGGGCAACCTTCAAGTTCCCACACTACGTACATATATTGTTACGAGTATGTCACTCACTAGAACAGTAGTACTCAACTTTCTTTTTATAGGGGTCGCAAAAACCTTTTAGTTATGGGGCCTTGGGCCACAACATGAATTTATTTACTTAGGATTTAGGTGATAATAAAAAACGTAATTTAAACTTTAGTTTTAATGAGATTTCTGAAATTGTAAACACTTTTTCAAAATTTTGTCAAGATCTGGCTTTTTGTTGCATGCTAACCTTATTACATCATCCAGATGGGAGTCCGTAAGTTTGTTTGTGTAGACATTCTTTGCATATTTGCGAAAAGGACGATTCGCAAACGTATGTAGATCCAAACAAAGTTAATATAATTTGGGCACTTCTTTGAACGGTTTTATATTTTTAGGGGACAATGCTCCAAAATTCCACGTATTCCCCTTTTTTCTTTAAACAGAACTTCTAGGTTGGTATCGTTTTTGAAATCGATGAACTCATCGAACAAATCTGCGTAATTACAATTTAAAACTGAAGCCAGCTTTGAGATTGTCGTTGTTTCCAGATGCCAAGGGTTTTATACAAGCAATAAACATTTTTATTAATTTTCTTAAATCTTGAAACCTGTTTTGAAATTCGTTTGACAGTGCAGTTATATAATTTGAAATTGTCGAGTAGTTTTCCTTAGAAATGTTAATACAGTCCTCTGTAGAAGTTTTTATCATAGTCGGAAAATTTTGCAGCTTTTGTTTTGTATTTCCCCATGATAAATACTCAGCTTTTCTTGAAAAGAAAATATCCGATTGAGGCTATTTAGTTTCTCTGTGATATCGCATAGAAATGCTAAAAGACACCACCATCCATAATTTTGCAATTCAGGGTAAACTTTATCATTTTGCTATAAAAACAGTAACATTTCGTCGCGTAAAGACAAAAACCTTTTCTCTACTTAACCATCGCACAGAGGTATGCAAAAGAATGTCTTTATATTCACTTTCCACTTCATCCAAAAGGATTTTAAATTTTCTGTGGTTCAATTCCCTCGCTCGTATACAAGGTGAGTCATTAGTGCGCCGTCGGAAGATCCTGGCTTTATTATTAAAAATTAAAAAAATGTTATAGCGCCGATCTATATCAGACTTAGATGTGCATCGAATAAAAATAGTTACATCCCTATAGGGTGTTGCATAATTGCAGGACCGGACTCAGTTTTGTTTTGTTAAATGGAACCCTATATTTATTTAATTTTATTATTATTTGTTTTGTTGAATACTAAAAAACGGTACTTCGTTTTTAAATTTATTTTGTGGTGTTGCTAAGTTAGAGCTTTTTTCTTTAAAAAAGTTAAAATTTATACCTTTACTTAAATTGTTCTGAAGACTTTAATATTAACAGTAAGGTTTCGCAGACGGGTAAACAAGACCTTGCTCTATCTTTTGACCTTAATACTTCCTGATTGTACTATACTGGGTGTTTACAAAATATGGTCAATTTTGCAAATTTGAAATGACCATAACTTTTGTTTTTTAAATGGACACCCTGTATTTTATCATGTAATCGTGTTCTGTTTTTAATTCTCTTACTTTTTTATTATGCATGTAATATACCTAACGCGTTCTCGAAATATTTAAGATTTGTTGCAAAACTAATAAAATAATCATGACTTTTGGTTTGAATATTTACAAATCGTAAATGTCTTGTTGACCATATGGTCCAATAAACACTGGACACATGGACAAAGGTTTACTTCTTATTCGAGTTTTTAAAATCATAATTTTATAATATGGCAATAAGTGTAAAAAGGGCATCCAGTAGGCCTGCGATTTATAATTCCTGACGTTTGGCTTAAACGTTATTCACTAGTTCCTCAGTTTAGTGTGAAAAATAAAATTTTCACAAGATGAATGTATTGACATGGCCTACGCTTTGGGCGAAGGTGAAAGAAATTCATTTCTTGCATCCAGAATTTATCAACAACGATTTCCTGAGCGCAGGCATCCTGATCCAAGGATATTTGAAAAACTCAAAGAAAGATTTGAAAGCACCGGACATGTGCAATACGAAAGAAAAGAACGAGAAAAAAGGGTTATAAACGAAGAAAACGTATTTGTGGTACTAACCAGTGTAGTGGAAAATCCAAACGTTAGCACAAGAAACCTCAGTGCTGATTTAGGTATTAGTCAAACTAGTGTTTCCAAGATCATCCGAAAAAATAAATTTCATCCATACCATTTTCAACTAGTCCAAGAGCTGAATGCAAATGATTTTCAAAAACGCTTGGAATTCTCCCAGTGGGCACTCGAACGATTAGGACAGGACAATGATTTCTTTAAACACATTTTGATGACCGACGAAGCAACCTTTCACAAAAATGGTTTTGTGAACAGGCATAATTTCCATTATTATGACAATACAAATCCCCACGCTATTAGAAGAGTAGATCATCAGCATCGCTGGTCTTTGAATGTGTGGGGCGGGATAGTAGGGAACCGTATAATTGGACCTTACTTTTTTGAAAGAAACATTAATGGTCAAACCTATCTTGAATTTCTTGAAAATGAGTTACCTCCGCTTCTTGAAGAATTGCCGTTAGACATACGTCAAAGGATTTGGTTTCACCAGGATGGTGCGCCTCCCCACTATAGTCGCATTGTTAGAGAACATCTAGACAGAACGTTTCCCAATCAATGGATTGGGAGAGGAGGGCCAGTAGGATCTGACAAAATCAGATTTTTTCCTGTGGGGTTGTATTAAAAGCTTAGTATACCAAGAATCACCAAAGAAGATATGAAAATTAGATACGGAATGCATTTCAAATGGTTAACCAAAATATGCTGCGAAATGTTGAAGATCCTTTTTTGAGGAGAATTCACACATGTTTGCAAGAAAATAGTGGACACATCGAGCATTTGATTTAGTTATAACTTATAATTTTCTCAATAATTTATGATTTTTCAAATACAAATTCTTTTGTTTGCTTTATTACTTTTGTATAGACCGTCCAGTTTGTCACAATTGTCATTAATTTTGCAACAAATCTTAAATATTTCGAGAACGCATAACGTTAGGTATATTACATGCTTGATAAAAAAGTAAGAGCATTAAAAACAGAACATGATGACATGATAAAATACAGGGTGTTCCATTTAAAAAACAAAAGTTATGGTCATTTCAAATTTGCAAAAATTGACCATATTTTGCAAACACCCAGTATAGTATAATCAGGAAGTATAAAGGTCAAAAGATAGAGCAAGGTCTTGTTTACCCGTCTGCGAAACCTTACTGTTAATATTAAAGTCTTCAGAACAATTTAAGTAAAGGTATAAATTTTAACTTTTTTAAAGAAAAAATGCGCTAACTTGGCAACGCCACAAAATAAATTTAAAAACGAAGTACCGTTTTTTAGTATTCAACAAAACAAATAATAATAAAATTAAATAAATATAGGGTTCCATTTAACAAAACAAAGCTGAGTTCGGTCCTGTAATTATGGAACACCCTATAGGGATGAAGCTATTTTTATTCAATGCACATCTAAGTCTGATATAGATCGGCGCTATAACATTTTTTTTATTTTTAATAATAAAGCCACTCTGTATAATTCACAATGTTAATAACAATCTTCATCACCATTTCTATTTCTGAATTACGCGCCTCCAAGTTTTCTTGGTGAAGAGTGCAGTGAAATGTTATTAAATTTATTCAATTAAATTTGTTTTAAACAACGCAATAAATCCGATATCGCACCCAGTCATTGAAGGACAGCCATCCATGCACACACACACACGGTTTTCTGTATGTGAATTTAATTCTGCTCTAGAAAGTTACAAATAATATCAGGGTAATCTGTGCCTCGGGTTTGACTTTTCATTGGAAGCAATGGCAAAAAGTCGTCAAAGATTAAATTCTGTTCTGTGCAATATCTCACAAACAGCGAGCATTGTGATGTTGCTGAAATATCGGTGCTGGAATCGATAGCAAAGCTAAAAACTTGCAGTTCCTTAGGTTTTTATTATGTTATCATGAATATATTTGGAAATGTCTTCAATACGCCTCACGCAGGTTGAATCGGAGAGCTGCAGCTAAATTTATCAAAAAATACATTGGCAGCACTAACAAAACATTCCTTTACAATTTCTGCATCGGTAAACGGTTTCATATGCTTACCAAGAATGTAACAGTAACCGCAGAGTCTTGCGATAATGCCACGGACATAACATTTTGTTGTTGTTGCAATGACCTCTTGAAAAAAGTCAATTTCTCACTTCTTAAGGGTGATCCAGGAGGATAAGTTTCGTTGAAAGATTTGTGTTTTGTGGCATATTAAACAAGTAGCTCCGTTGGTTGTGTTAGGCACAACAAAATATTCCTTTTCCCACTTGCCTTGAAACAATCGATTTCATCAGATATTTTTCGTTTACACTTAGAAGATAATCCTGACATTATTTTTGAATTAAAATAACAGCTTCACGACAAAAACACCAATTAACTGCAACCACCGAGAGAGATTCACTTAATTAGCTTTGATTCTTATTATAAGTTACGTGCAGTAAACAAACTTATTTACAAAAGCTCAGCGGACCGCATACAGCCCGCAGGCCGCAGATTGTGTATAGCTACACTAGAACATGAGTCCATTATCACGTGTGATTTAGTTTGTGTTAGATTTTTTTATATAAATGTTTTCAGGATTTAAATAAAATAATATTCCGTGAATATTATTTTGTTATTGCAGTTTCATTAACAGGAAATGGATATATTCTTGAAAATTAAATTCGTTATCATTGTTGTAAAGGATTTTTAATGTATAAATGTTTCGTAGCGCGTTATGTTTCCGTCGAGACAGTGGCTATTAGTCCGTCAGTTGGGCGTTGGTTAATATGGGGCACGTAAAATTGTAGAATACAGCAATCTATTCTAGGAAATCGGTGTTTTTACACACGTGTTGCTTGAAATACATTTTTCTCATGAGAAATGTGCAGTTCGCGTTTTAGCATAGGAATGTACCTACTATTCGCTCGGTGGTTACCTGAAGACATCGAGAAGAAGTTAGCCTTTCACTGATTGTAGATTATATATAGAATTCAATCACCGGGGGGAGATTTTTCATGTTGGTATTTCGCGGATTATTAGTAGCATTCTCGTTTCCATTGAGAAGGTAAAGTGTTGATTTTTATCCAATTTCTTAGATTAGCTTTAAGCGAATTGATATGCGTTTTATTTTGGCATTTTGTTTATGGAAGATCTCGCGGTGAACTATTGCTCATCATTATGGTGTATCCACAGCTGTTTAAAAACGGCCAATAAATTACTTCTGTATAAAATTTCTTAAAGTACATTGTGTATATAACGAAGAGTTAGATGTAACTAAGTTGATAATTAGTGTTAATAAAACCAGGTGGTGCAGTTAATAAAAACACGTCTTGCCTAGATTTGAATATTTCGCTGTCCGTTTGGGATTATAAATTAAGAAGCACTAGTTAGTTTACTTAACGGGACTGCTGCTCTGTTTCACAAACGCTGAATAAAGCCTCTGTTAGTTAATTAATAATTATAAACTTGGTTAAGAAAGATGACTGGTTGTTCAACTGTCAAAATTCTCAAAACGTCAAAAATTGACCAATCACGTTTGTTAACCAAGTGATTGACTAACAGACTTTAATCAGTCTTTGTGAAACTTGGCATCAGAGTTTTAATTCACTGCGGAGGTTCGTTTATAAACGAAGAATTTAAGGTTCAACAGGTTATTGTTCCGATCAATTTAGGCGACCAAGGGTAATTCCTTTCCCGTACTCTGCAGCTGTGACTTGGAAAGGAAAAGTGGGTTTCTAAAGTTGGTAAACTGCAAACTTGAGGTAATTCATAAACTTGTGCTTATTATTTTTCTGTTGTGTATGTATGTTCTGAAATAGGTGAACTGTGCCTAATTTGTCATTTGAACGGACGTCCTTAAGTCGTTAATGTATTTTCATTGTCAAGAAATTCCAGTTACCGAAACGCATTTCCGTTTGTTTACTTTGTTGTTTATTTTATGGTTATTAGTTTTGCAATTTGCGTATTTATCCTTTAAAAAATGTTGACGGTAGATTTTAAAATTTAGGTTACCAGAACAAGTTGCGTTAATCAAAACAAGACCTTTGATTAATTTGGTTTAGAAGTACATTAGTTTGATCTTGCGCAAGTATAATTAGACATGTTTATTACCAATTGTACATACACATTCATGTATCAACTTTATATTTAAACCAATTGCTTCTAATATTTGCTTTAGTACATGTATCAACAAAATTTAGGAAACTGTTTATAATCTGTATGATTTCCATCCAACTCACAATGGTAAAAAATTATTTTTGCGTTAGGTTATGTTGTTTCGGGATTACACAGCCTTTCTGGTGACGACGAAATTTGTTATTTGTTTATGATTTTGTCAAAATATTTAAGTTGTGGGTATTTTATTAAATTTTATGTTACTGTTATTATAATTAAGACTAATATTTTCATTAATAAGTTAACGTCAAGTAAACTAAAAATTGGAATAATTAAGTTTGATGAACCCATACAATTGAGCACGCCGCACGCTTACGTTATTTTTTTATTGCGTGCGAATATTTTGAAGCTTTTATGTATAGCACCAGTCCAGGAGCCCTTTTGCTGATCTGGTTAATGCAACTAAAGGTAAGTAAGTTTTGGTTTGTTTTTAAACTTTGCTGTGGAGTACTAGCGTTTATCCACCACCAACCACTGAGCTATGGGCATCTTTGACTTATCTGTTACACAAACCCTACTGCAATTTTTCCCTATAACAGTGTGGTATCAATGTAGCTCAATAATAGGGTTGTGGTTCTTTCACAAACAGCACTCGTTACAACTCAACAAAGTCAAAATCTGTAATAAAATCTCACTTAGGATAGCTCGAGCTCTGACAATACCTATCATAATTTTTGGCTCAACATGTAACTTCACTTCAAATTCACGATTAAAATTTAATCACTAGACGTTTTCTTAATTTTCGATATAAGCTTTCCCAACTGTAAACTTTTCCATAAAAATCTTTGACTTGGTTATTTAAACTCAAAAATTACCCTAAACTAATCAAAAAAAAAATTAATTTCTGTCTAAATGTAGCTTCAAAAATTCATCATGGAAATAAAATGATTTTTATAAAAATCACAACTTAATCGTCCAGATAGCTTAGAAATGTATCAATAATTTGGTCTCAAAACTTTCCATTAAAATAAAGAAACTTTTGTTACTCATACTCGGAAATAATCAATTAATAGTTTTAAATGTCAAAACGATTGCACAAATGATTGGACAAATCGACAATAGCATTACTATCTGAAAAACTCGACGTGCTCTAAGAATTTCGAACTCAAACCAATGCCAAAAGAATTCCTAAAGTAACATGTATGGATATAATATGCAAATAAAATTGTGCTGGTTAAAGGCATTAAGCAAAAAGAATCAAAAACGAAAATACCAACCTGGAGTTACGTTCTTAATGAGTACAAAAAAAATCGTAAGACAATAAATACATACATCAAATTCCGAAATATTTATTCATCACAAATAGCTATTAATTTAACTTTAGCAACTTAATAAAGGAATGAGCGGCACAACAATTTAAAATACTAACCGATAACACTTAGAAATTTTACATTAAAACATACAAAATCTAAGAAATACTTATTTACATTTATCCCGTAATTTTATGAAAGAAAAAAGCCAAATAAACAAACAGTGGAATAGTTCTTACTCATGTGCTTCGTTGACGTATTCGATAATTGTCACACAAGGTCGTACTTTTTATTAAATTTGTATTAAACGTTAATCCTTAATATTCATCTCATAATTAAATTCAAAAACAATGCACCATTTTTTAGGAAATTCCAGCGCGATAGAATTTTCTCTTTAAGTACTATCACTAATGTTATTAAATTGTAATAATCCTGAAAATTCTTACTTTCAATTTTCCTATCCTAGTAAATAATTCCTATCTAAACTTTTTCTTATTTACTTCCGCAGCCGTTTTATGATTCTTAATAAATGCTATCAGTTGTTCAATCCTTTCCCACTCCGTCCAAATCACACTCAACACCTGACTTGACACTTTGTCACTTATTACTATTATTGCTTTACATATTACACCTGCAATTCCAGAACAACCAGCACCCGGACGAGTATTTCCAGACCAATCACCGAATCTCTCACAAATTAATATAACCTGAGCTCCAGGATCCCATATCCATTATACCTAACTTGCAATATGCACTTAACCACCCTGCTTTATTTAGGTACATAGATTGTGTACAGGCTTTTTGGTGGCTAAATCCCCGAGAAGGGTGTATGAACGTGTTGAAGGTAAGAAGTACTTAGTTTGCCAGAGGTTATGCCCTAAAAAACTAAATATTTCGAAGCCAAGAATCATCCCTTATCGCTATACGACCCCTTCACAAAACAGTAAAGCACAATCATTTACAATTAGATGGAGTTTAGGCCCTGAATAATTAGCTATTTCTACTACAGATACACCTACTCCAGCGATATCAACCCTCTAACCGTTACCGGTAGTTTCGACTTCGAATACGATATTACAATTCCCCAAATACCAATCTAAACTTCCAGTTAATACAGTTTGCATTTACCCAGTTACCAATACTCCGGATAATCTTCCAATTTACCTAATCTCATTATACAAAGCTACCGTACTTATACCCTGTATACATGCTCCACTCCTGTTGCATACATTCAAATACACACAACGGCGCTTGTGTATAGTACTGATTTCAAATCAAATCATTCAATTAAAACCAGCACTTATAATAGAACAGGTGTTTCTTATCACACATTAACTTTTCTACATAACAATCAACACAAATTCAATACTCACCGGTGAGTAATTCCGTTAAAATTCTGAATTCACATTACAGATACTTAATTACACTTATACCACCTGTTCATTTTAATTAATATTTCGCTTGATGAAGATTGCACGTGCATATAAAGCATCTGTTTAATTTCATATTTCACAGTATCCTACATAGAGGGCGATCCTAACTCGCAAAGCAGCGGCGTCCCATAGTGTTTCCACACCGGGGCCACCAGAAACAATTTTAGTTTCAATATTTAATTAAGTTTGTTTATTTTATTTCCGTTTAGAATATTCTTTATTTTGTATTATTGTGACATAATAAATTTGTAATCTTGAATCTCGACCCAAGAATCAAAGCGTGAGCAACGAAGGATAAGAATAAATTAGCAGAGCTTAAGGGCAATATAAAACAACTATTAATTTATAAAATGTTAATTACTTCTCTCATCACGAAATATGATTCACATACAATAAACGCAAAGTCCGCGAATTTCACTAGTTCAATTCTTCAAGTTCCGTGCTTAAACAACACCGAACTGCAGAGGTCATCTTACACGACTACTTAAACACTTAGAATACATTCACATCGGCTAAGCCAAAATGATGAACCTTAACTACAATTGAAACGAGTTGTCGTAAATTTATCTTACAAAAACTCGGAACTATGTGTTTCATCAAAACGAAGATAACCTGATACTCTCTTTAAAGATTACAACTTAATCAAAGCAATTTAACTGAAATTCTCACAAAATTCTTAAAAATAAGTAATAGCGAGATACATTAAAGATTCGTGTATATTAAAACACAAACATTCACATGAACAAAAAAATAACATTACACAACTCGCAACTCATAATGCTGATCTCGGTGTAGAGCTCACAAAATAGCAATATAACATCTCATCGTTACACATTTTACACAAACAACCAGTTCTTACATTTTTTATTCAACATAAAAACAAGTACTGAATTTTCTCTATCATTCCAAATCTAAAATAATTTAATGTAAGATTTTCATACACACACACAATCATATATTTATAAAAGTAAAATAGTCACGCACACGTGATAAACTTCTTCGTAAACCTTGTGTTCATACTTGCATTACAAATATTGAAGCACCCTATGTGACTTCAACTTCTTTGCAACGTGGTAACACAGTCTTTTAGTGCGACGCGTAATTTTTCACTCACTGTAAAACAATTAGTATGACCCCATAAGTGTTACTCCAAAAGCATGCTTGCAAATTTCAAAATAATTGCTGTTACCTAAATGGCATAGCCGGAACACACCTTTATTGTTT
Organism: Vesta saturnalis; assembly: GCA_036346205.1. Classification (NCBI taxonomy): domain Eukaryota; kingdom Metazoa; phylum Arthropoda; class Insecta; order Coleoptera; family Lampyridae; genus Vesta; species Vesta saturnalis. The sequence continues at coordinate 1,945,717 of JARFJB010001545.1, forward strand.
GATAACCCAAAGCAAAGTCCCCTTGGAAGCCAAAAAAATATAAAGGGGCTCCCAATTATGCGATAAAAACCTAATCGTCCGTCTTTGTCTAATTAAAACTGCTACACTGCCAAGTGAACATATCGAGTATGTATAAGGCTGTACTACTTTTAGCTACACGGATACATCAATTATTATCAATATCACCTCAGAATGGTACAAAACTATTTAACATTCAAGATTAAACTTGGAAAAGTAATTCTGACATTATTCACCCAAAATTGGTACTCGTCCTTCTTTGAAACAGTGTACCATCCCCACTGCCTCATTAAATCTTGTTATCGTAAATAACTAACAAGTGCGTCTTGTTCAAAATAACAAACTCAATTATAAACTCGAATACATCGTGTAAACACAACTTCCGTAATTTTAATCCTCAAAATTTAATACATTCTTGTACAAACAATACAAGAAAAAACTGTTTTTCGTATAGTCCACACTTGTGGCGTAATTTAGTTTTTACCACACCTTAACATTCCTTTCCTTTTTCTTGAGGGTCAATCCATAATGCTCACTAATTTCTTACACGACTTTCTTGCATTTGTATGATTTCCTCAAAGCACTAATGAGCACTTTAACTTTACATAGTAATATCTTCTTCAACACAAATAATTAAAAGAAAATGACCAAAGTAATTATTTCTATTTTAACTATTAGTCGCCAAATCGCGCAAAATTGAATACATTTGGATACACTCCATTACACTTGTGGTACCTTGGCGTTATGGTTAAGCAGATATAACTAGTAGACAAAAGGATATCTTCTTTGATTAAATATTGATGCTCATAAAATAAGAAAACCAAACTTTCGTTTGCCTTTAGTTGTGTCTGCTCTCCAAGACAAATCGGCCAGACTCCCAAAGTTTTTTGGCTTCAAAACACACAAACATACGCTTTTACCCAACATCGTAAATTTGGTAGCTTTCTCATACGCGTTAAAGTCCTTAAAACAAGAACAAAAATAACCAAGAAATTACGTTAATTTGCGGTATCAAACTGTAAAATCTAATAAAACGCATTGTAACAAAAAAGTAATTCATTTATTCTATCATTGTTTTTGATATTTAATAGCCAGCACTTAAAGGAACGTCAGTAATTTAGGGTAATTGTTCGTAAGATTTTGTGTGCCTTGTACATTATCTTTGTGTAAATTAAATACTAATTATTTTTAATAACAAACATCTATCGGAAGAATGATCAATCAACAAGTAAGATTATGGCAATTAGACAACTACTCCAATTGCATAATAAAGTTATTTTACAAAAGGAATGCAATATTTAGCAAAAACAATTATTAAATTAACTAAATCGTCCGTCAGAGGTTAGGAAAAAGTTACATAAATGCCAAAGTAAAAAAATATATGACCAATAAACGAAATTACCTTATTACTAAAATAGTTGAACGTTGCAAGTTCCAAACCTTTTGATTTAATGAAATATAAACTAAATGCTAAAATGGTAATGAAATTGTCAAGTATACGACACTTGTGGTGGCACATTTTAGGCAATTTGCCTTTTTTGCAGCTAAAGATTCTAAAATCGGTATCTAAAAAAATTAGTGACAGCGCATCCGTATGATAATGCACTGTTTTTCTTAGTATTCTGTATAAACTGGAAAGGTAGCCCTCGTATCTAGTATGTCACTACAGTTGATTATCGAAAAAGAATATATATATATATATATATATATATAGATATATATATATATATATATATATATATATATATATATATATATATATGTATATACATAGAGCAGTCGTGGCTGACTAGTTAAACACTAAAGACTAAATTAGTGGGGGTGCAGCCAAAAGGTTTAGGGAAGAAAAAGAAGACCCTTTTTACTTAATTTGAGAGCTTTCGGAATTCTTTATTCCTTCGTCTGTCAGAATTCTACAGTCGGTACTAAATTACAAGTTATATAAAATATAAAAATTGATAAGTTACAGTATGTGATGTTGCTATTTAAAAGTTGCAAACATTAATAATAAAAAGATTAGTTCAAAATATTGAAAGGGCAATAATATTTCATGTGACAATTTAAAATTGACAGTTTGTGTATAAATATATGGTGTTATAACTAAATGAAAGTTAAACGCGCAGAGAACTAGAGTTGTTGGAAGTGAACTGTCTTAATTGTTTATTTAACTGACGTTGGTTGTCTAAATATAATGTTTGAGTAGATTATATTAAGGTTTTGAATATCAGTTCTTTTATTCATAGAATTATGTTCACAATGTATATGAGCTATTTCTAAGAAAAACCTATTGAACAAGTTAGTTTCATTTTTCACAAATGGGTTGTAATATTCTGGCTAAGTAGCGAGCTAGTGCAAGTGATTTATACATGCGCTTACAATTGGCCTTAAGGGTCAAGTATCTCATTTGTGTACTTTAGAAAGGCCGTATATTTTTGGTATTCTGGAACTTTTTTCCCTTGGAATTATAGATTTTTGAATGTTAGTATCAATTGATGTTGAATTGATAAAGTCTTTAGTCTTCTTTTCTAAGTAAGTAGTTGGATATTATATAACTCCAAAGGGGAAAAGCTCCAGAATACCAAAAATATACGGCCTTCCTAAAGTACACGAAGGAGATAGTTGGCCCTTAAGACCAATCGTAAGCGCATATAACTCACTTACACATGAGCTAGCTCGCCATTGAGAAGCCATTGAAATAGAGAGACGACCTCACTAATTAAACAAGAGGAATGACGGCCAACGGCTACCACATGTATGGAAATCCTTTAACTGATAGGAAAACTTAGTTAATAACTAAACAATAAAATAATCTATTATACCTAAAAATAAGTTGACCAAGTAAACATAAACGAATAAAACCATCAATTCAAATTAGGGGTTCAAAATACTGACCACGATTAGCGAAACCCTTTGCAATTCGCTCGGGAAACGAAAGATCCGCTCGCAACAATATTAGAGGCGAAATGGATTGAAACGCAGCTCTAATTCTATTTTTCATATCTTCGCTTTTGGTGGGAGAATGTTGGTAAACTTTTTCGTTAACGTAGCCCCAAAGGAAGAAATCAAAGGACGTAAGATCAGGTGATCTGTCTGGCCAGTTTTGCACACCACCTCTTCCTATCCACCTCATCGGATAATTTCTATCGAGACATTGCCTAACGTTGATTGCATAGTATGGAGGAGCACCATCTAGTTGAAAACACGTCGTACGATTAATATCTACCTCGATATGTTCCAAAAACTCGGGTAAATCTCCAGTAAGACTACCATCAAACAAAAAAGGACCAACCACATTAAAATTGATTATACGACCCCACACACTAACTGACTATCGATTCTGGTGATCAACAACTCTTAAAATGTGTGGATTAGTATCTGAATAGTGATGATAGTTATGTGTATTAATATTGCCATTATTGTGAAAAGTTGCCTCATCTGTAAATAGAATGTTATTAACAAAATTGGGTTCTTCATTGACTTTAGTAGTTTACCCATTGGCAGAAATATTCACGATTTTGCAAATCTATTTCACTTAAAGCTTGATGTTGCTCGATATGATCAGGATGCAGTTTGTTTTTTTTTTAATAAAGCTGCGAACTGTATTTCTATTTAGGTCTAGGTGTGTACTTAGCTCTCTGGTACTAATTTGCGGATTGTCTATAAGAGATGCCACAGCTTGAAACTCAATATCTTCATTTGGGCCTGTTTTTGCGCACTTGGAATAACACACTTCCAGAATTTATAAATCTCTCAGCTACATTCACAAACGATTCTTTTCGCCGCTGTCACATCTCTGGGTATCGTTCACAGTACAAACGGGTAGCCAGCAAAGCATTTCTTTGAGCTTCGCAGTAAATGTAGATCTTATCGACCATTTCTTCTTTAGAAAAATTCATTTTATACAAAAATTGACAAAACGACAATCGAAAAACACACAAGCTAATGGAACAATTTATTTAATAATTATACAAACATCAAAACAATAGATGCAATTGTTCCTCTTTATTACGAGCGGCTAGCCTACTTGATTTGTTTCGTTGATTTCTATTGTCATAGTGAATTTATATTTTAGAATATTTTTATGTAAAAGAGTCAATATCTCAAGAAGGGTCCGTCTTATGGCTATGAAACCTATTATTAATTAGTATTTACTTTTCACGAGGTATCGAAATGTGAAAAAATATACAGGGTGTGTTGCATTTGAAAAAATTGAGAAAAATTACATTTCGCATAAGATAATCATTCTGCATAGTTTTACATGTTTTCGAAAAATTTACCAGTTTGTTTGTTAGTAGACTATTATTAATTGTCGGTGGTATAAACAGATTTACAAAATCGTGGTGACAACGCCCGCATCGTGGTTCCAAAGCTAGCTCTATTTTGGTACTAAAGCGACGATATTTGCAGAACGGTTAGTGATACAGATTCAAAAAGTCCATCAGGGAACTCCGGAAAGAGAATCTACGAGCTAAAATAATAGCAGTTTGTAAGGAAATTTTTTTTCGGATTGTCATTTGTTTGCAAGTTACGGCTTGTCAAAGACCGATGTTTTTTAAATTTATTTTTAAATAACTTATGCAGTTCAAGGTCGATTAGTCTCTTATTTGAGATACTTAATAATTAGATCAAGTTCTATTGGAGCAGTAATAAAAAAGTTCCATTATGCTCCGTTAGAGGGCACTTTACCTAAAACTCAAAATTTGTTTCGTTGATAACTTTTTTCTCTTGCCAAACATCGCAAAATATGAACATTATTATAAAGAGAAACAATATTAGAAAAAATTATGTGCTCTTTATTCAAGCCGATAAATGCAACCCTTTAGTCAGAAAAGCAACTTATAATCCTTATGTTATGTATGTAGTATTTTCTCTTGTATTGGTCATAAAATAGAAGAATCTGTCATACTTTGTTCGTGTAATTCCACTATCTAACGCTATCTCTTTGTAAAACCAGAATCGTTAATAAATAAAATAAAAAATTGGTCTTTGACGTAACTTGCAAACAAATGACAATCCTAGAAAAAATTTCCTTACAAACTGCTATATATACCGGGTGGCCCGAATTTTTTGCTCATAACTTCGAGGGCGTATTCTAAAAATAATATAAGTTTTCGATATAAACATATATCCAAAAATCATTCGTTTCCAAGATACAAGGTGTCAAAGTTTTGTAAAATTTTTCGATTTTTTTTAATATTTTCCACAGTTTTTCAGATATTGATTTGAAATTTGGTAATGTTATTACCTTATCAAGAAGCATTAATTTTAGTATTTGAAATTTTTATAAATTCTATAGGGTGGTCCATTTTTGGGGGTGTCGGTACCTTAATCCCCCACAAACTTTTTTGTGATACACCCCTGGTGTATTTTGATTGCAAATTTAGATTTCTTATTCAATTTAGAAAAAATTTTGTCTCTTGAGTTTTTTTCGTAAAGTGCACTATTTTCGAGATAAATGAGAAAAACTGTTCAAAAACATAGGAATTTTAGTTTACCGCTTTTTCGCATTTTTCTCAAAAACAATGCGTTTCTCGAACAAATGTAACTTATGAAGAATTGTTTAAATGTAATTGACATACCAAGTTTTTTTTTTAAGTCAGTGTCACACCCCGAAGAAGTTTGGGGGGAAAAGAGGTTCTGAAACCCAAAAAAATAGGACACCCTGCTAGTAAATCTGCGAAGATAATTAGAGTAGGCTATGATGCATAGCAATCATTTGATATCTGACATTTTTGACAACTTAAAACGTAAATAAAGTTTAATTGCGTCTGCGTGTAAACAATTCAGTTGAATTTATTTAAGTGTTTACGTGTTTTTTAAAATGCCTAATGTGTTTACAAACGCCGAATATGCGGACATACATTTTATTTACGGTTTCACTAATGGAAATTCTTCTGAAGCGGTTAGGGAATATCGTCGGAGATTTCCCAATAGAAGACAACCTGACATAAAAGTGTTCAGGGAGGTACATCGTCGATTTAGAGAAGATGGATTAAAAAAAACGTAAGAGGTCATGATATACGGAATGACAGACATAGACCTGAAATATTGCGTTTGTTTAACAATAATGATCGCTTAATTTCTCGTGCTGCTGCAAGACAACTGAATGCTCAAAACCTACGGGTATCCAAAAGTAAAGTTTTACGAAAATTGCATAAGGATAACAGAAAATCATTTCACTTACAACCCTGCAACATCTAAGGCCTGGAGATTTTCCAAAACGAATTGAATTTTGCAACTGGATTATAAGATCGGTTGAAAGAGACAACTCATTTTACGGAAAATATTGTGGACGGATGAGTCTACATTTACTCGCCGAGGGGTAGTAAACTACCATAACATCCATGTTTGGAGCAATCAAAACTCACATCAAATCAGGCCGCGGTCCTTCCAGACCGAATTTAGCTTAAATGTATGGTTGGGAGTCATTGATAATATCTTGTGTGGTCATTTTCCCCCCCCGAGTAAATTCACAAGTATTTTTGAATTTTCTTGAAAATGATTTGCCCATTTGTTTGGAAGATGTTCCGCTAGATTTAAGACAAGAAGCACATTTTGGAAGAAACGTACGCGAATGGTGCGATATAAATTTTCCGCAAAAGTGGATAGGACGGTTAGGAAGGGATGTGGACCATGTACCAGCAATAGGGCCAGCCGCCTGGCCGCCTAGGTCTCCCTATTTGACCGTTCTCGACTTTTTTGTGTGGGGGTATCTTAAAGACGTAGTGTATGCTACTCCAGTTGATACAGAAGAGCAGCTACATGCGAGGATCGAGGAAGCATGTGAGACCCTGCGCAATAGACCACATCATATATTCGATGCTGTAAACTCAACATATCGTGGTTGCCAAATGTGCATTAATTCAAATGGATTTCATTTTGAACAAAATTTATAAAATTTTAAATAATATGTATGTACATATTTATTGTAGTTAATTAAATAATTGGTGTTTTCGTTTATTAAAGTTAAAAAATCTCGAAAATCGTGCACTTTACGAAAAAAAATCAACAAACACATTTTTTTCTAAATTGAATAAGAAATCTAAATCTGCAATCAAAATACACAAGGGGCGTACCACTAAAAAATTTGTGGGGGATTAAGGTACCGACACCCCCAAAAATAGACCACCCTGTAGAATTTAAAAAAGTTTAAAGTTTAAAGTTCTGAGAAGCGCATGTGGTAAAACGAGACGGGACAAGATAAAAAATGAATGCATAATGAGGGAGTGTGGTGAGGAAAAGACTATGATGGATAGATATAAAAGTTGTACATTACGTTGGTTTGGTAACATTGAGAGAATGAACAACGCAAGATTAACGAAACAAATATATGTGGGTAAGGTTAGGGGAAATGCCGGGCCTGATAGGCCGCGTAAAACTTGGCTGAATGTAGTAGAATCTATGATAAAGGAAAGAAAGATAAGGAGTTTTAAAAACAAAAGGGCATGTCAGAGACTATGTATGAATCTTGCGGAAGCTAGGGAGGTATGCGGAGATAGGAAAGCTTGGGAAAAGATTGTGAATGAAAAATAAATAAGAGGCAGGGATTGTTTTGCCTACCCCGTAAGGGAATGGCGTGAAGGTTAAGTAAGTAAGTAAGTAAGCTTGAGTTGATGTAGGTGAATTGTACCGTTTAATTTATTAATCCGGTTTAGTGTAAATTTAAATAGGTACTATCACGGTATCAAGTGGAAAAGAAATCTATAAATTAACTCAATCGTAGTAGAGAATTGAGCTTTTCATGGTAATAAAATTTATGGTGGCAAGGATGGATTTTTCAATACCTCAATTGTTTTAATTTAATGAGATTAAAGGCGTAATATGTTAGTTATTGTACTGTGTACAACACCAATACATACAACGTGATCAATCTCAAGTGTACTGTAGTGGTATGACAAAAATCCCTAGTTGTTAATATTGTTGTGTTTTGCAGTTGGCTGTTTTGGATTTTTAGTGTGGTTTTAGTCGTGTTAGTTTGTCAGTTTATGTCATATTATACCTTCGTTTTTCACTTTTGTATTTTCTTGAGTTATTTACAAACTGTCTATATCAAGACAAATTATATATTTTGAATTTCAAATTGTGATATCGAATTTAATCGTCATGCCGTTATCAAACATGTACTGTAAATTTTATTTAATTATAATGAAATTATAACATTTAAATACTTAAGATTCATTATTTATTTATTTATTTATTGATGTAATCCAATCATTAAATACCACCATGGGTCAGTTATTCATTTTATATTATAAATAAGCTTAAGGGGTTAAAGCCGATAGCTTCAGTGACTATTTGAATTCTGACTGCATTAACAGTAACATATTATTTTTGCATTAGGTTTACAATTTTGAATATTAATAACGATTGCAAATTTAGACTAATAAGTTGCAAAGTAATGTCGAGATAGTTTGGTTCATAGTTAATACCAACGAATATTAAATTGCAATTCCGATCATAATCTAGTATCAATATTCGATATGAGAGATAAAAGTGAATTATTGTTGTTGGTTAAAATGTGATAATTTATATTGAAAATAAATTATAAACTAGATGATTTACATATAGTAAAGGGCTAGCCGAGGTATATAATTATTACAATTTATTAACCTAATAAATTGTATATAGTGAACCATTACAAAGTTGAATCATTACAATTTGACACCCAACCTGGGGGTGAAAGACTAATACTTCAGGTCAAATTGTCGTCCAAACCGTGGGGCTTGAATTGTCAAACGATTCATTCCATGTTAAATTACGAACCATTGTGGGGCAAAAACTCAATTAAACATTACGTCGTAAATTTTAAGACGTTACATTACAAATTGGCATACAACCTGGGGGGGGGGGACTAATACTTCAAGTTAAAACATTTTCTTTTAACAAGGAAGTTACATTACATATTGGCGCCCATCGTGTGCGACACAAACGAATATACAATTTCTAGTTTTTAGAAATGCAATTTTGTAATTAAATACCATTCGTGCGAAGCAAATTATTATATAATCTTTGAAAAAAGGTCTAACAGTTGTGCATGATAAATCTTACAAAAAGCATCATTCGTGCGCGAATCGACTTTATCGTGCAATCGTGACTAGACATTAGATTATCCAATAGTTTGCACTTACATTTTTTTTGTGGGTCAGCTATTTTGGCTATTGGCGCCTTAGATTTTCCATTAGATATCATCAAATAAATTAATATGTCTTAAGAACCTTTTCTTAGGATTTTGTATCAAGTGCTAAAAAATCTGCTATTTTATTTTACATTCCGAATTGATTGCGTATATTACCATGTCCTTCAATACACAGAAAAAGTGTTTCACTGTGAGAATATTATCACAAAGATCACAATGTTTTTGTCTGGTTCTTTTAGTTTAGTTATGTTATTTATTCACGGTCTTTGCTAGGTTTGTTTTATTTTGGATCTTATGTCACTTAAAATATCAGCGTATAGCGTATGGCACGTTTCTAGTATTGTTGCAAGTTTCGCTTTTACAGCAACAATTTCATTGGCCTGTATACCAGAAAGGCTAGGGATCCTCGATTTAACAAAGTCCTAGTTATTCCATGCTTCCAAGTTGTGTCGTGTGCCGTTTCTATACCTAAAAATACTGCAACCACATGTATTTGATTGGCAAATGCGTCTTGCATATAAATATATATATATATATATATATATATATATATATATATATATATATATATATATATATATATATATTATAAATTGTTTGTATACTTCGCTTCCAGTGAAACCGCATTCTCTGAGCTTCATAATTTGGGCATTCATTGATTATGTGTTTTATGGTCAGGGTTACCTGGCACATGTGACATATAGGCGCAAATTCACTTTTCAGTATGTGCTGATGCGTGAGTTTTGTGTGCCCAATTCGCAAACGGTGTACCTTAACGTTTTCTTCCTTTGTGGCTTCAGGTCATATCATTTCTCTACTTCTGGCTTAATTGTGGACAGGTGAGTATTATCTAATTCCCATCTTCTTTGCCATTTCTTTGCAATTTTTCTCTTTTAAGTACTTTTTTATATCCTTTAGTGCTATATAATTGACATCCACCTGTTTGTTAGGAATGATTTGACTAGTGCCGGCATATTCCCTCTAAAATTAAGTTGATACATATTTTTTAATATGCTGTATCTCCACGCCATATCGTAGGCACCCTTAATGTCAAAAAATACGGCCAGTGCGTGTTCTCGCCTTCTAGACAAGATGATCCGTGGTTGAAGGATATTTTCTAAAACCAGCTTGGTATGGCACGATAGCATTTTGGTTCTCTAGGTACCATTGTAGCCTGTTATTGACCATTTTTGCTAATATTTGTCCCAAGTAGCAAGTCAAGTTAATCGGATTTCCAGGCTTTGAGATAGGTACCACAATAGCATTTTTCCACTCATCCGGATAAGTACCTTCCTTTCGCAGTGTATTATAGATTTGTAGTAAGGTGCTTTTGGACTCTAATGTTAGGTTGTTGAACATTTTGTTGCATATTTCATCCTGTCCAGGAGCCGTATTTTTCATACTGTGTATTACTAATTCCATTTCCTCGACCGTAAAAAGTTCATTATACTCTAGTTTAGCATCAGTGTCGAATGATAGTTCAGCTTCTCTCTCTTTTTTAGTATCAGCAAAAGCTTTTATTTCACTCCACTCACTTATGTGTGTATTCGTGTTAATAGACGCTTAATAGCGCTTTGGCGCTTACTTTCCAGTGCGACTCGTCTACTAATTGCCCTGACTCTTTTAAAAGCAACGTGATTTTCAATACCAGGTCGTCGCTGATATTTTCTGAAGGCGTCTTTTTTATTTTTTATGACCATTTTGACATCGTCTTTCCACCATGGCAGTGGTCTCCTTATATGCTTATCACTTAATAACGTCTGGAAGAAAAAGGTTTTCACGGAACGCAGACCCGTTAGCTATCGCTGTAATGAATCTTCTGTCTATTGTTTTGTTTTGGACGATTGAGTTAGTTTCTATAAGTCGGAAAGTGGTCACTATTGTGTAACTCATTTACGGTACTCAATTTAAGTTGTGGTACTAGGTGACGCAAGGGTTAAGTCAATCGCATCAAATGCTCTCGATCCCGCATTGTGGTACGTGGAATTTCCCAAGTTAAGCAAAGCTATGTTGCTTCTAGTGAGCCAGTTCTCGATAATGCGCCCCTTCGTGTCATTCTTTGTTGATCCCTCCAACTGTAATAAATGGTGGAGAGAGTTGTTCAACTTGTTTTTCTAGCTGCTCAATTGCCCAGTTACTATTTGTAGTGTATATGTTGCAGACTGTCATGTTTATTGGTGAACCTATCTTGGCAGCTACCACTTTGAGACGCGTTTTTAGTACCACCTTTTGGAATTGGATATCATTTCTAATGATTGTTGTAAGACCACCACAAGCTCTTTGTTCTCCAAGGAAAGCCTCACGTTCAACAGTATACCCTTTGAGTGAATATAATTGATTAGGCTTAAGTTGACTTTCCTGTATACATAAGAGCATAGGGTCTATTTTATGTATGAGTAGTTTGTAGCATCCCCAGGTACCTTATCTTGAAAAGCGTAATTTGAAATTATTTACAATAATTCAAACTCAAGAACACAACAATCGCTAAGTGATTTATCTTGACTTGACTGACAATAATGTTACTATTACTCAAATTGATTGCCTGCCTTACTTCGACTTTCCTGACAATAATTAAAACATTAGAATTTCTTTACAAGTCTGATATTTAATTACTCACAAACCTCAAATCTGATCAAACGAAGTAGCCGTCTAGTGGTAGGTACGTTGTACTATCTGAATTAGATAGGCTGGATGAGGTAAGTATTGCATCATGAGGGCAGGTAAAAAAATGAAACTACTCAAATTAAAATCAACGAGCTTTGCGCAACGGTGGTTCAGCCCGTTAATATCCTATTGTGAGAAAGAACCACCAATAAAACCCACATTATTCATAAATAAGTAATTGCACAAGTACAATGTTAAATCAAATAACACAAAAAAAAACAATCAAAGGATTAAATATATAACAAAACACCATTAAATCAGGATAAAGTGCGTACAAAATTTTAAATTAAGAGAAAATGAATTAAAAGCGGTTTAGTTACACAGAAACACAATTAAAGATATACATGTAGTCACATGCACAATTGGGCCATAAATAAATTAGAATAAAAATCGTAATACCAAACATGTGGCCCTTTAAAACCAATCATGCCGGTCTTTAAGTAAATAAGCACATAAAACAAAAAAGCAAATTACGGTACATATAAAATACAACAACAAAAATTGCACAGGTGATAATAACGTAAAGGCAAGGATAAAAGAAAACAGATAAGGAATTTACACGTACCCAATTGGTTAGTGACCACCAAAGCACAAAATACATCAGTTAAATTACAATAAATCACATACTAAGAGAAATCAGCTAGCAGGCAAATGATTCTACCTAACAAATAACACAAAAAAACTCATTAAAACAAAGTCTTAGAAGGGTACGTTATAAATAATATAAATAATCACAACATCGTGATCGACATATAAATTTGAGGGCGTTAGAAAAATACAGTGCTCCTTTCTCATTCTCATTCATCTATACAACATTAAAACAATAAAAATAAAATTCGAGGTGTTTAATGGTCTGGCCCGGGAGTGTGTACCTACTTGGCAATTGCCTTTTACAATTAATAACCAGCGGTATCATGTACCCATTCACCAGCCACGTCTACACAAATATAAATATAAACAACAAACAGCAATGCTAATTCGCACAAATACAAGAGTGAGGGAGCCCTGTACTATCTTTTATTTTAGCGGATCTCCGCTTACTGAGCCCGCGTCCGAATGAGGTACCTTCGCAACGCATTGTTTAATTCTTTTAATACGTTACATAGGCTGGTAAGATGATTGGCTGCGAGCTTTCATTTATACAAAAATAGCTACTTACACTAGAATAAATGTTCCTTTAATTGATCACAGACACAAACATACGCGGTTTAACTTCAAAAAGGGTGACTGTTATTTATAGATTAATATTTGAAAAACACATTACAACTAACCCCCGAAAGAAAAGACATCTTAGTGTTGGCGAATTCAAAAGAAAATGTACACGCAAGAATTATTTTAAAGACAAACTGTTTACAGTGAAGGTTTAATTAACCCTAAAATCGATTTGGCTCGATTGACACTCTAACTGTAACTAACTTTCCCCCGATCTCAAACCTAATTATCTTTACTCCCGCAATCAACCCCCATTTCTCAAAAGTAATATAAAAACAAGAAACATTAATTTACGTTGGAACAGTTTCATATTAACTATTGCACGACTTCTTAATTTTAAAAATATGAACTCGTCGGTAACAACCCTACATGTAGCTCTCGAGTTTCCAAGTAACAAACTAAGATATCTTTTGATCGCGGTCTGTACCGACACAATTACTTATTAAGCTAATGAAATTTTTACATTAAGAATCGGCACATAAGATATTCCAAAGATTCGTTACGCCCCTTCAGTAAAACATTCTTTTAAGCGTACACCTGCTAGCCAGACCTCAAAACACAATAATAAAATATTTTCAAAACATTAGTGTATTACGACGTATTAGCTAGATGTTAAAAAAATCCACTAATTATATTTTCTATCCCGGTAACAATGGCGATTTGACAAAGGTTTATTACAATAGTAAAATTCGCGGTCCGCTACCTACAAGTTTTATGTCCGTATGCCGTTTCATAATTCCTTTGCAGTTCCACTGAACAAAACTGTTGTATAATATGAATTTTAAAATATATGAATATGCGTACAAAACAATTACATAAAATAAACATTACAGACATAAATATCACAGGTTTCGTTATAAATTAAAGTAAAATATCACAGATATTATCACAGATTTAACTATAAATTAAACTAAGATATCACAGATATTATCACATACACGTATGTTGACTCGTTTTCTATCTTACTAGTGCTCCGCTGGGTACTTGAGCCTCTAAGCTTACCCTTGGGCCATCCTTTCTTTGTTTAAGATTTTTTGCCTCTGTTAACGATTTTGCATCTACAGACCTAACGCTAGAGTCCCTAGATTGTGATCGTATGATCGAAGTTTTCCTTTTTGCGCCTCTGGACACTTCAATTTTTTTGAACTTTGTTCGGAGGTTATAACATTATAACTGGGCCAACTTATAACATTAAAACAAAAGCGATGAGGTAATAACCAAAACGCAAATGTAATAAACAATTTGCAATTGATCAAATAATTTTAATTAATAAAAAATATTACCAAATAACAATCGCTACTGACGTTGGCTCTGTCGGTAGATTAAGATAGGGAGAGTTCTAATATACTGAGTTGTTAACCTACCTGAAATGCTGCTTGCTTCCCATCTGCTTAGTTATTTTCACTGCACTTAATTAATTAAAAAAATGCAATATAAAAAATTATGAAAATATAATGAAATGAAATCTCGAGCGCCATGTTGTCTTTTATTATAGGAACAACAAAACCTAGTTAATGAATAATAATAAACAATTTACCAAAATTAAAATAAAATAACATGATATACTTAAGTTTATTCAATATCTAATTGAAAAGGTTAAAAAATGAGAAGTCTTATTACTGTTCTAAAAGTATATAAAAAATCATTACCTTTGAACGGTTCGGTACATAAACTGTATTACTGCTGGTAACTATGAAGCAAAATGGTGAACTTGGTGAGGTCAATGTCTTGCTAATCTATCCTTAATATATTGTGTCCATAAATTTATTGAATTTCTTTGAAGTTTAAGTATGTAGAACTTGCGTTGTAAAATGTAATTCAAGTAAAAATTTCCATTCAAATTAGAAAAATAACAGAATAGTAAATTAACAATAATTATTATAAAAACGCCATATAAAAGTATGCATTATAAAAGTGCAAAAGTGTGTAAAAAGTGTGCATTCTAAAAAATGCATAAAAAAAAATGAGTAAAATATAAGTGCCTAAAAAAAGCAAAGGTTTTAATTTTAAATATAATGAATTAAAAAATAACTTACCATCAAAATCCGATGGCACTAAATATAAAAATTAGGTAAAAACCATGCTTTCTGCTGTAACATTTAGCAGGCAGTGAAAAATATAGCGGCTTTCAGAATAGCTCCTCTAAATGTTTCCCCTCAAGAAGTTGTCACGCGTTGCGCGGATACAATGATCAGAATCCAATTTTTTTAAGAAAGGGAACTATAACTATTTATAAAATATTACACCCAAAAAGATGTGTTCTAGGAAATGCAAATTAAATTGCCTTTCTCAATTCTACATTTTAATAATTAAAAACTTTTCTAATATTACGCCAAATAAATGAACGATCTTAAACTAATGTATTTTTTAATACAACCACAAAAAAAGGTTGTTACAAGGTGTTTCAGTGTTTAATTTGGGGTCCGGTAATGACTGCTTAATGTATCCCATTATAGCTGAGGTAAGTTGTTTTATGTCCTCATTAACTATCTTTTTTATTTCAGGGATAATATTTAATTGATTGTGACCGGTGTTATGTGCCGCAATGCTTGAATATGAATTGTTTGACGTTACGGCATTAGCTGCCAAGCATCTCGCTTCTGGATATGTTACTCCCCGTATTACTTTAATTTCTTGTATCTGTAATTTTCACTTATATGTTTCACATAACATAGAGTTTGCAGGGTTATTTCCTTTACAGTTATGACATACGACTGGAACATCACATGGATTACCTCCGTGAAGTGGCTTTCCACATGCACATATTTGAGAGTTTTGGTGTCTTAGGGTTATATGCCCTAACTTTTGACATTTGTAGCAACGCATAGGCGGTGGAATATATGGTGTCACACTTAAATTGTAGAACGCCGCGTATATTCTCTTAGGTAGTTGAGTAGAATTAAATGTGAGAGTGTGGTTAGGGGTGTCTACAGGATTCCCTCCGATCTTTGTTTAGTCTTTTCACAGCTACAACTGCTTCCTCTCTCAGCTCTTCAAGGATTTCCTGTTTACTACAGTTCAGGAAATCGCGACAATACACACCCTTAGAGGTATTTAAAATGTCATGTGGTTTCACTTGTATATCGAAATCACAAAACCGATTAATCTGCATGAGCCTTTTAGACTGCTTGTTACTCACAGTTTTTACTAGTAGCATTCCTTTTACCAGAAATAATCTACTCACGTTGAACGCCGACAAAACCCAGTGTTGCCTTGTGTTCGCCAAGAAAGACCTGCTGTAAATATGAATGGCTTAGAACTCAAGTTTTCAAACTCTATTTCTATGTTAGGGATGTCCGTATCATGAACCTTTCATGGGTTGACCACCTGTTGTCATCCAGCAAAGCAGTTGCCCGCAAACTAGGCTTTCTATGCAGATCTATACAGTAGTTCACATCGCAACAACTCCTTTTACAAATTTGACCTCATCTGGAATACAATTTCGACCTCTGGGTCAGTGCGCCCTTGATACGGTAAACCGCATCAAAAAAAGAGCCATATGCCTTATAAATGACTCGTCTCTGACTTCTACAGTCTCTTGAAGAATAGTTTCGGTTATAACATTAAATGGCGTCAAATTGTAACAACAATAAAAATAAAGCCAACTTATTATAACAATAAATAATGTGGTAATAGGTTTTAAAAAATTTAAATGTTATACTAAAGTTCAAGTTTAATAAAAACTCTTACGGTGGTGTAATTTGTATAATGATTAAACGCCAATTGTAATACGAGATAATTCATAAATAATGAAATTAGGTAAAGTTCTCCCTAAACACAAATCGTATAACTTAATGGAGATACTAACCTTTCACCTCTAATTAATTGTGCCGTCTCGTCTCCAATCGGTAGAATAAGAAAAGGGCAGGTTCTAATATACTGATTTGCTCATATACCTGAAATGCTGCTTGCTTCCCATCTGCTTAATTATTTTCTCTTCACTACATTAATAAAAAATGCAATGTAAACAAGAAAATGATACCTCGAGTGCCACGTTGTCTTTAGTTATTAATATTCGGAAAAACAACGAAACCGAGTTCGTAAATAATAAAACATTCATCAAAATTAAAATAAAATTACAAGATACACTTACGTTTATTTAATATCCAATTGAAAGGATTATGTCAAAGAGGTCTTGGAACGGAACAGTTCTATTTTATTACCGCTGGTAACACATGAAACAGAATGGTGAACTTGGTGAGGTCATTATCTTGATAATTTATTCTTAATATATTGTGTCCATAAATTTAATGCGTTTCTTTGAAGTTTAAGTATGTAAAACTTGCGTTGTAGAATGTAATCCAAATAATAGTTCCATTAAAATTAAAAAAATAGCAAAATAGGGTAAAAGTAGTAAAATAGTGCCATTAAAGCCACAAAAAAATAGTGAAATATAAGTGCCATATAGAAGTAAGTGCCTGGAAAGAGCAAATGCTTTAGTTTTAAATATAATGGATTAGAAAATAACTTACCATCAAAATCTGATGGCACTAAATATAAAAAATTAGGTAATAACCATTATAACAATGCCTTCTGTTGTAACATTCAGCAGCAAGTGAAAAATATAGCGGCTTTCAGAATAGCTCCTCTAAGTGTTTCCCCCAAGAAGTTGTCACGCGTTGCGCGGATACAATGATCAGAATCCAATTTTTTAAGAAAGTGAACTATAACTCTTTATAAAATATTATACCTAAAAAGATGTTCTAGGAAATGCAAATTAAATTGCCTTTTTCAATTCTACATTTTAATAATTAAAAACTTTTCTAATATTACACCACATAAATTAACGATCCTAAATTAATGTATTATTTAATACAACCCAAAAAAAAGGTTGTTACACACCCCCTCCTAAAATTTGGACTCGGAGATCACCAAAACGGAGATTCCAAACACTAAGCTAATAAATGAAATTATTAAAATTCAAAAAAACAAAAAATGTTAAGCTAATTAAAATATAAGCAAAATGTAAAAGAAAATAAAAAGGAAATGTACGAAAAAGTGCGGAAAATGTGGTGATGTCGGTCATCAAAGACCTCTCGCAACACCATAAAAGCTAATGACGCGCTACCACCCGCACACGCCACTAGTCGAGAATAAAGGACCCGAAACCTTAAATAAAGTAAAAACTTTAACTGGTGGGGTTAATGAACCCAAACCACCATCAGAAGCGCAAAATTAGTAACCGGTAAAAAAATTTGAAGCTAAGGTAAAAAACGAACGGAAACCTACCATGACCTGAAGGGTCAGCGGGCGGGGAACCCGGGAACAGTTATCGTGCAACTATAAAAAAATCAAGGCTAAACCCCACTCCACTCGAGAGTATAAAAAAATCCTTCCGGACTAACAATAAATAATCGCGAGACTTGAGGCCGAGAGAGAGCGGTTCCATTACCCTACCCCGATGATCTCAAAGCAACCCTCCTAGGCACATCACATTGTCACGTTCGATAAGTGAGTCAAAATCGGTAAATCCAAGATACGACTATTTCCATGGCAAATTAGCACAGGATGCTTCGTCGTGAAGAACAAGAGAGGCCACTCTACCCTTCACGAGATTCAGGTTTCATGTTGTTCCACAGTCGTCGTCCAAGACCAAACATGCCCCTAACTAACACGCACGTTTAGTAAATAAATCGAAATCTAGGTGAGGTAACAAAGAGAAAGATGAAGCACTCTTACGAACACAACACCACCCCCCTAAAACTACCAAAACGTCATAATCAGGAAGTGAACTAATCGAGGTTGACACGAGGCGAACCGAAGTCCTCAAGCACCGTCCAAGAATAGTAACACTACACAAATCAGGAAAAACAAAATAACTAAATCAATCAAAAAATAAAAATGTATACAAGCATTACTAGTTTTCTTATCAATGGTTAAGAGTTTACACGTCAAATTAACGATCAGAGGTAAACTCAAAATAGTTATCTCAAATGTTACTATTGTAACAATAGCAAATTGTAAATCCAATAAAGGATGATAATCTGCCAGAGAACTAATGTCCTAAAAATCGGCAAAATAATCGCACGATGGAATCTAAAAATCAACCATCATGCTAACAAATGTAGCAAAAATAAAATAAGTGGTTTGCAAAGCCACAAAAATAATGTGCGAAATAAGCACAAAATACAATTATTTTGAAAAATTATCAAAATAATTAAAAAATATAAATAAGAAAACCAGAATGTAAAAATACTAAAATAGAAAAATAATTAAAAAGAATACGAAAAAATAAGAACTAATGGGGTTTTAAATCTTTAACATGAAAAACACCTAATGGTTTATTATCAATAGGGGTGGCCAATCGGTACGTAGTTGGACCTACCACCTCAATAACTTTCGCTTCAATAAATTTTGGAGCTAACTTCCAAAGGTGCTCTAGAAAGTGCATCAGGAACAACATTTAATTTACCTTTACGATGAATAACTTCAAAATCAAATTGTTGAAGTTTAACGCTCCATCTGGCTAATCGACCAGAAGGATCTTTTAAATTATTGAGCCAAATCAATGAATGATGATCAGTAATAACTTTAAAATGGGCACCTTCAATATAAGGTCTAAACTTTTGAATACCAAAAATAACTGCAAGTAACTCACGTTCCGTAATTGAATAATTTTGCCCAGCTTTGTTTAAATTACGAGAACCATAGGCAATAACAACTTCCTCCTCTCCAACTCCTTGTGTTAAAACACATCCAACACCACAATTAGATGCATCACATTGTAAATAAAATGTTTTAGAAAAATCAGGGCTCGCTAAAATAGGAGCATCAACTAATAAAGATTTAATTTTTAAAAATGAATCATTCGCTTCTTTATTGCATAAAACATTCTGAGATTTCTTCTTGCTTTTCAATAAATTATTAATCGGGGCTAAAATTGTGGAAAAATCATGAATGAAACGTCTATACCAAGAACACGTTCCAATAAAACGTTTAACTTCTGTAAAAGTATGTGGTCGAGGAAATTGAGTAATAGCTTCCACCTTTGAAGGATCGATGTGAAGACCATTCTTATCAATAACAAAACCTAAATATGATAGTTGAGGTTTACAAAATTCACATTTATCTAAATTAATATTTCAATTGGCATCACTAAGCCTTTTAAAAGCTTCTCTTAAAATATCAACATGTTCCTTAAAAGTACTTGAAAAAACAATAATGTCATCTAAATAAACAAAAACTGATTGAGATAAATCATGTCCTAAAATGGAATCCATAAATCGTTGTAGAGTACTGAGTGCGTCTTTTAATAATTCCAGTTACATAAAATGTAATCAAATAAATTTCTCAATTTAATTTACGTCTCTCACCTACTGTCAACCTTTCCGCTTCATTTACATTTTAAAAAAATTTTAATTCTACTAATAACTCATCACTATATAAAACATCAACTAAATAATTAAAATTTGACATCGTAAAAATGTTGTATAACACAATCAATAAATTCCTCTAAGTATAAACACAATAAAATATCAAGCGTATAACGTAATAATAAATGGTTACACTCCTTAAAATTCGGTCAACTCTTAATAATCAAAACAAACAAAAGTGAAAATAACCAGAAAATGAAATAACAGCAAATCAAGTCCCTTGTTCGAGCCGCAGTGTAGTATTAACTCAAATGTAATAAAAATATCAAATATAAAGTAATTAAAATATCAAAGTCCCTGCTCGCCCGCGCCAACTTATAACATTAAATGGCGTCAAATTGTAACAACAATAAAAATAAAGCCAACTTATTATAACAATAAATAATGTGGTGATAGGTTTTAGAAAATTTAAATGTTATACTAAAGTTCAAGTTTAATAAAAACTCTTACGGTGATGTAATTTGTGTAATGATTAAACGCCAATTGTAATATCTCTACCTGTGATGATGTAATCAGAACGAGATAATTCATAAATAATGAAATTAGGTAAAGTTCTCCCTAAACACAAATCGTATAACTTAATGGAGATACTAACCTTTCACCACTAATTGTGCCGTCTCGGCTCCAATCGGTAGAATAAGAAAAGGGCAGGTTCTAATATACTGATTTGCTTATATACCTGAAATGCTGCTTGCTTCCCATCTGCTTAATTATTTTCTCTTCACTACATTAATAAAAAATGAAATGTAAACAATAAAATGATACCTCGAGCGACACGTTGTCTTTAGTTTTTAATATTCGGAAAAACAACGAAACCGAGTTCGTAAATAATAAAACATTCATCAAAATTAAAATAAAATTACAAGATACACTTACGTTTATTTAATATCCAATTGAAAGGATTATGTCAAAGAGGTCTTGGAACAGTTCTATTTTATTACCGCTGGTAACACATGAAACAAAATGGTGAACTTGGTGAGGTCATTATCTTGATAATTTATTCTTAATATATTGTGTCCAGAAATTTAATGCGTTTCTTTGAAGTTTAAGTATGTAAAACTTGCGTTGTAGAATGTAATCCAAATAATAGTTCCATTAAAATTAAAAAAATAGCAAAATAGGGTAAAAGTAGTAAAATAGTGCCATTAAAGCCACAAAAAAATAGTGAAATATAAGTGCCATATAGAAGTAAGTGCCTGGAAAGAGCAAATGCTTTAGTTTTAAATATAATGGATTAGAAAATAACTTACCATCAAAATCTGATGGCACTAAATATAAAAAATTAGGTAATAACCATTATAACAATGCCTTCTGTTGTAACATTCAGCAGCAAGTGAAAAATATAGCGGCTTTCAGAATAGCTCCACTAAGTGTTTCCCCTAAGAAGTTGTCACGCGTTGCGCGGATACAATGATCAGAATCCAATTTTATAAAACATTACACCTAAAAAGATATGTTCTAGGAAATGCAAATTAAATTGCCTTTCTCAATTCTAAATTTTAATAATTAAAAACTTTTCTAATATTACGCCAAATAAATGAACGATCTTAAATTAATGTATTATTTAATACAACCCAAAAAAAAGGTTGTTACACGGTTCTTTCTTTGTTCTATCGCTATTGCAATGGCAAGTGTGCCTCCGAAATAAACTCCTTAATACCTTCGCAGACCATGTTGGCTAGGAACACTCGGTTTGCCCATTCACACCATAATTACGCACTCAAAATTCCATCGTATCACACTAAACGGGCGCATTCTACATTGTTCCACACGGCGACCACACTACCCAGTTCCTGTTTTCCTCCAAACTTTGACTTAAGTCAATTTAAGGTCCTAACAATATCCCTAAACCTTCCCAGCATTCCTGAGTGCTTTAGCACGTTAGGCAAATCTTAGCCTGTTTGGGAATACTATAAGTAAAAAAAAAACCTTTTTAACTTCATTCACTTTTCCTATTAATCCATACAATGCTTTTGAGATCATAAAAGGAGAAATTTCTTTCTTTTCTTTTCAAGATACAGGAACCGGGGATAGTTATCCTCCTTTTTCTCTGCATATGTTAGAGAACAAGAGAACGTTTCCACTCTCTTTATTAATGGTTTTGTTACACTGTCTACTTTCAGCGTCTAATACATTGTCCATGTTCACGCCACGGCCATCTACCAGTGGCTTTTACATGCTTCGTGGCCTGGTTTCCTACCACGGACGCCGAGCAACCGCTTGATAACGGTCGGGTGAGGCCTGCCCGATCCGCTTCGCTCCCGACCGGTACTAAGGACAATCAGAACCCCTACACCGTTGTTGTCGCCCCGAAGGGCTCGGATAGTTGCAGTCCGTGATCATTGCGTAGTCGTTTTTAACGCTACCTGCCAGCGGGCTAAAGCCTTTTTTTTAGTTTTTTTTTCTTGCAGATTTTTATTACTATTATTATTTTTATTATTATTATTATTATTATTATATATTAAATGGGTAACTTAGTGAGTTGGTAGGTAATAATGTACTTGGTAGAATTATAACCCATTTAATATAAAGTTATAAATGTATTTGTATAGTTCTGAAAATAAACGTTGCAATTTGGGTATCAATGGTATACCATACTAAGCGAAATTATTTTCATTGCTCTTAAACCTGAAGTACGTAGTGCTATCTCCGTTGTTTCAAAAAAAGCTAAATACAATGCCCATAACGAAGTGTTTTTCTTGATTCACCGCCCGCGGTGACAAAAACTGGATAATTACAGCTTTTAAGCTTAAATTACATGTGTTAGAACACCAAAAACATGTACTCTGTTGTGCAATGTAAATATAATCATTCATTTTAAAAACTATAACTTCATCGAATTAACATTAATAATGAATAAGTTATATTATTATTGTGTTTTTATTTATTAAGTAATTTTAATTAAGCAGATCTCAGTTTGTAGGTTATTTTAATTTAAATGTTTTTCGGTTAAAAGCAAAAATGTGGTGCCAAATTAATTATTGTTTATATTTAAAAAGTTAACCCATTAGTGCATAGAGTCCCCTTTAAGGGACGGTCATCTATTATCGGTTCCTACCGTTACCGATAATATGCAGGTTGGATAGTAGTTTTCAGTCGTCTCGAGATCGTTCAAGTAATCGGTCGCCAGTAATATTATCTTTGTTGGTGCTAATATTTCAGTATATTTGAATATGGATGGAAACCTTTATTCTACTCAGCTTGGCGGGCAAGTAGTAATTCGTTTTTTTGGGAGTATAAAACATATCTTATCTACAATATTCATAGGTTTTGATTGTAAATGACAGATCTAACTATTGACATTTGCTTTATTTATTTTGATGCCTTATTTTTCATTGTACACATGGTTTTGTTGGGCGTCCCTTATAGGGGACTCCATGCATAGAATTACTAATCGCGTGATTTCAGTAAAATATGATATTTTTACAGATTATCGCTTCATCAGCTCCTAGAAATAATTGAAAACGATTCCGTTGTTGATGAGCCGTTAGATATTTACATAGAGCCCCCAGAAGTGAATGAAGGGGATACGGATGAGGATAGCGACAACTCAGATGACGAACATATAGGTGACATAAACCATCTGCCACAAGGAAGTTTGCGACAAGGAGGCGAAATAAGGCATGTAGTCGACGATGAATTTGATGCAGACGATTTGATTCCACTTGCACAACTATTCCCACAACCTGGACCAAGCAATAATAAAAGAAAGAAAGTTACTCGCGCAAAAACCGATCACACTTGGTTACAAGAAATTCCTAACTTTTCCATAAATAATATTTGTGTACCTCGCCTGGTATCTGCAGAAGCACAATTGTTTAAAACTCCGATAGATTTTTTCAACCTTTTTTTAGACGAACAACTTTTGGATAATATAGTTTATCAGACTAATGTGTATTCACAACAAAAAAACATTGATCTTGGTCTCACCAGAGACGAGTTGTATGTAATTCTTGGAGTTTTGTTACTTTCTGGCTATGCAAAATACCCGAATAAGAGAATGTTCTAGAACACTACATCTGATGTACCAATAATTTTGAAAAACAGTATGCGATTGAATCGTTTCGAAACCATATTACATCATATACACTTCAATGATAATTTGCAAATTGACCGTTCCGATAAACTTTACAAACTAAGACCTGTAATAGATACCCTCAATGATAGTTTTAGAAGACATGGTGGACTAGAGGAAAATATTTCCATTGAGGAGAGTATGATACCATACCATACTATGGCAAACACTATGCTAAACAATACATAAAAGGAAAACCAATTCGTTTTGGATTTGAAAACTGGGCCCTCTGTACTAGCTCTGGCTACATGCTGTCTTTTGATATTTATACAGGTAAATCGAAAGATAATACCGAAAAACGAGGTTTTGGTCTTGGGGGCGATATAGTGCTCAAATTACTAGAAAAATCTGGAATTTTACCAAATAATGGCTACAAAGTTTATTTCGATAATTACTTTACTAGCCTACACTTACTTGGACATTTGTCGGAAAATAAAATCTGTGCTGCAGGAACTCTACGAGAAAATCGAACAGGAAAATGTCCGCTCCCTGAAAAGAATTATTGGAAATCGCAAGACTGGGGTACCTGCAAATTTGTAGCTAAAAATGATACGTTGGTCGTCCAATGGAAGGACAATAAAGTAGTGACTGTTGCATCAAATTTTGATAACGACGAAATTGTTAATACTACAAGATGGTGTAGGACTTATAACAAATGAATGGGAGGTGTTGACAAAATGGATGGCCTCATAGCACTTTATAGAAGCAGAATCCGGTAAAGAAAATGGTATTGGCCAATTTTCGCCTATTTGCTGGATGCCACAATTTCCAACACATGGTTACTTATGAAACGGCTCAACCCGGACGATTCAACGTGTGCATCCTTGTTGGTTTTTCGTCGTTATATTGCTGTGGGTCTTTTGAACACACATGGAAAAATGCCATCAAGAGGAAAGACAACTTTACCTTCTGTGAATCCTTCTCAATTTGACAATGTGGGACGTATTATTAAATATAATGAATCTGATAGAAGATGTCAAGTGTGTAAAAAAAAGAGTAATTTTATTTGTAAAAAGTTGGATTGTCGACTGCATCCAAAAGTATGTTTTGAAAAATTTCATACAAAAGTGTGACATTATTGTGTGGTACAAAAAGACTTTATTTTTCACGAGTTTTACTTCAAAGATTTGTACTGATATGTACAAAAAACAAAGCCTGAATATTTTTTTTAATAATGTACAGTATTAGTATTTTATGCATAGAGTCAGTCCCCTTAAAGGGACGGGTGTTATCGAATTATCTGTTAGAGTTAGGAAAAAATTTTATATAAAAATGTTACTTAATTTTTTAAATTCAAACCATCTGTAACGAAAAAAATACTAAAATAATTCTTTTTAACTTCATGCACTAATGGGTTAAGAAGGAACGCGTTTCAACAATCAAAACCGTTTACACACTTACTGCAATTTTCCTTTATTTTCATGTCTAGTTGATTGTGTTACAAAAATGCTTAGTACTAAAAGTTTTTAATGAATGAAAACCTTCATTTTCATATACCGAAATAAGTTTCTTTATTTAACGTAATTAAAGCACAATTAAGTAGTATTCTAATAGCAACCGTCATTCACCTAATCTATTTATCTAGCAATAAGCACGATGCTTCTAAATTTATAGCGGTGTAAATAATAACTGAGCTTTTTTAAAAGTACAATTTAATTTCAACTTGATACCCTGAAACGACTTTCTAGATCATTTTTAGGTTGAAATTGTGTCACTCTATGATCGATGGCGTCTTCATTTCAGCACATTTTTTCTTTTTAAATTGCAGAAGAAAAAGTCGAGCACTCCGAAATATAATCCAAATTTTAATATAAAAACTCCCAAATTTTAATTATAAAATAGTTTTAATAATTACAAGCATAATTCTCAACGTGACGTTATCAAGGAAATATATCAAATTGTTTTATTATAATGATGCAAAATTAAGACCTAAAGTGCGTAAAAACCAAAATGTAGTAAAACCCGAATGTTCATATTAAATCAAAAGCTTTTATTTTCAATCCTTTTTATCTAAAAATCCACCGTTAAGTTTCTGAAGTAATTTGGTGTCGGTAAACCCAGATATTGTTATGACAAAGTAAGAGTTCTCTAATCCCTTTGTTTTTAATTAGCTTTTAGGGTAATAAAGCATAACTGTAATTTAATGCATGTGGCAGTAAAAGCATATCTTTACGAGCCGTTACTGGTTTAGTATCGAATTAAAAGGTAACATTAATGAATGAAATATATCAGTAATAAAATGCACCGATATTACCCATCCTGATCAATTCTCTCCATATTTCCCTTTATAAAAAGTAATATCCGCTATTTTAATCCTATGCTTAAATAACCGCGGGTGTTGGAACTGATTTATTGTAAAATGAAATCGATTTCGCAGTTTGATTACTACTTTTACTATACCTTAAACTAATCGCACCCGAACACCTTTCCGGACTTATTCTGCCATAAAATGTCTACGTAATGATTTAAAGTAACATTTATTTAATGTAACCTTTGTAAACCATGATTGCTTGTAAAGAGAAGCTTTTAAACAAAACAGTCGATAGTAATGCAGGGTGAGTCGAGTAGGTCTGCTCTAATGGGATAATAAAACCTACTAAAGCGAGGGTTAAGGGAATTAAGAAGAGAACGAACTGGCTGCTGCCAGATAAAATGCTATACGCATAAAAAGCCTTTGTTACCTTTAATTTTCATTGCCTAGAACAAAATACGGCACTGATATTCAATCATCGGCAACACTTTCCGAATCACGCATAAAATACCAATCTCATTTGAAAAATGTTCCATAGTTCATAAACCTTAACACATAAAGTCTAATTATGTGGTGGTTACGTTCAAACTTGGCTTAAGAGTAAAATTTAATGCGCGAAATTTGTGTAATCCTTGATAAAGAGCTCCAACTCATCTCTCTTAGACTATTATGCATCACAAATTTAATAACAATTCAGAACAACGCACTGCTTTAAATCAACTACGAAACTAATCACTCTAATTTCTCACACAGAATGCTTTAATAAACGTATTTAAAATTATGCTGTAATTCTGAATACTACCAAAGACATTTCAATGTTGAAACTGTTAACATTATTGCATTTACTGTAGATGAAAGTTATTTATGAAAATACTTTGATGTTTGGATTCAACGTACAAAAAGTGAAAGTATTCCTCAACTGTAATAGATATTTTACACTGCATGTGTGAACGCGTATGCGTATGTGTACATGTGCGTGCGGGAGTGTTTGACTGTGACTGTGTATGTGTCTGTGCCTGTGCCTGTGTCTGTGCCTGGGTCTATGCCTGTCTGTGTCTCTGTTTCTATCCCTGTCTCTGTCACTGTGATACGTGTAAATTTAGTTTATAAATTTATGGTCTTTAGTTACGACTCATCCTATATGTTATTGGAAAATGGCAACATTGCCAATAAAAATTCGTTCTTAATGGAAAATTTTTCAAACATGTGACCGTTTTAAAATTCGAGTATTGGTAGAAATTAATCTTCTTTCTTTTTTTTGTTTTCTGATACCTTCATAGAAGAAGGAAGAACGCCATTTTGGCAAAGAAATTCAATGCGTAGTTAGGAGCAAATGGAAAATTTGGAAAAGGTGTCCTTAAAAATTTGATTGAACTTTTCAAGTAAAATTTTAACACAGCCTGTTGCTGGATTTAATCTTTTCCATATAAATAAATCCTGTTGGGATTTCGAATTTTAGTTCGGCTTTAATTTTTTGTTTCTACTACACCTTAGCTTCGGTCAAGAGGTAAGCTATTCACTTTCTTTTCTTATTTACTAGACATAACTTTGAAATGCATGTGTACATGTTTTGAAATTTTAATACAGCATAAAGATCATATTTTATAAAAATTTGGGTATTGATTTAAATTCTAACACAGTTGTCTTATATAGGTTTTTTGGTCCTTTACACATTTACTCAAGATTAACATCTTTCGTGCTTCCATAAGAGATAGTTAAACCGTTTCTGATAGCACAATTGGATACCATTCATCCGACGGGTGAAATATTAGTTATGGGTTTTCGAACCTGAATGGAAACAGTTTACGATTACTCCTTCTCCTAGTATCTTCTGCATTAACTGAAGAAATATACGTAGCACCTACGACTAGTTTCGGATAAGTATTATTGTTACACGCATACAAAATTTTACCTACGGTGAGTGATTTTTGTTAGCTTTTCTACATAACGAGGCTCTCGTTACCTGTACATTACTGAAATTCTTATAACAATTACATTACTGTGCTTGCTACATTGTATTAGTGTGTTTCCGCAATTAACCTATTCCTATAATTAATGCTTATACTTTGCTGTTAAACATTTTTCTTAGTAATCCAGAGTAATATTAGCCATTTGTACCTGTAAAAGATAATTTGGGTTATTCCATAGTTTCGCTTATACTTACCTTTAACTTTGCAATAGAATTTGTATTTTAGCTATCAATTTCTAACTTTTCTTATGTACTAGTTTTATTTTGATATCAAACCGTAGTTGTTCAACCGTTAGAACTATCTGTGTTTACTGTACAAGCAATCAGCTGTTTAGCTGACGGAACGCTACTATTGAGTCGAAATGTACAAGGTGTCTCATAAATTATGCTAACTGCTGGGGTTGTATAAAAAGTTATTTATTTCAATTACTGTGTAAATTAAAATGCATATTTATTTCTGATCATTGGGGTTGGAAAATTTTTTTTACTTTTCACTGATTACAATTTAATAGTTGTTTAGTACATCACTTTAATTTTTGGTTTGTAAACATATGCTTACTAATGAATGTGTGAATCTGTATTGCGCATTTCTTAAATTCTTGCACTGTAATTGCCAAATCTGTAATGAACTGAGCCATTCGGAATTTTCTAAACGCTTCATACATACTTTGTCTGTAATGCTTATATTAACTACATTAATTTTTTCTTACATAAGGTAAACAACAGGGTAGACATCTAGTGATAATTTTCGCTTTATATTTGGGGTTTATTTGCGTCCGGTTGATTGGAAACTGATAGGTTAGTCCGACGCCCGAATATCGGTGTAGAAGTATTCAATTTCGGATAATTATATACATGTTTGGGTATTCTTTTTCTTTAGGGTCAACGCTAGATGCTGGACCATATTGTGTCTGCTTATGTAAATTTTAAGTATAATTCATAGTTTTTTTTCTAGATTTGGTTGAAAGGTAAGTTGATTACTGGTGGTTTATTTTGTAGATATATTGTATCTGATATATTATTCATTGATGTATTGGGAACATTTCTTGAAAGAATTGTATTTATGTCTGCGAGTTGGCGCTCCATAATTTTTTTTTTATGTTAGATACTTATGAACATTTCATTATTATTATAAAAATTTATGCTATTTTACAGTGGATATATTAAATAAGTGGTGTTAAGTAAGTAAGTTGTTCCGTTAATCCTGTGATCTCCGATCAACTTCCTAGCCAGTCCTTTGTCAGTGTGGACTTAGTTCACCATTTTATTTTAGTTGTCTCTTTTGTCCTGTGTGGCCGTAGCCCTTTTCTTGATAGAGGGGCGATATAAAATTAAATCAAGTGGTGCCCTTTTTAAATTCTATGTATATCTTCTCTCCTGCCAAAACGCCCATGCATCCAAGTGCTTAACAGAGCGACTGCGCTTCCGGCTAATTCCTTTATCTATGTTACAGCACTTTAGCCACAATTTCTACGAATGTCCCTTTATGCACGTAGCAACTGTCTCTATATCTGTCTCAGTCTCTATCTCTATCTCCGTCTCCGTCTCCGTCTCCGTATCTTTCTCTGTCTCTGTCCCTGTCCCTGTCTCTATCTCCGAACACCCACAATCTCGTTTTCAAACATCAAATCTATCTGCCAGTCAAGCCACCTTCATATGATTGAGAAGACTGCTGGCGTACCCTTAATCACGCATAGAAAGTAAAACAAAGTAAAAGGAACCTTCTCGTTAAAATTTCAGTTAAGTACTAAGAACTAATTAAAACATCATCCTGTTATTTAAGCCATGTTGGAAATATTACCAAAATACGTTAAAATTCCTTTAAATAATTTAGATATAAGATTGATAAGACGTAAGCAATTTAAAAATTTTGTTTTCTCAAACTGACCTGCATTTACTTGCAGGTAGATACCGTCGACCGTTATACCCTTACCTCTTTGAAAATATTTGATTAAGCAATAAAACGTTTTCGTGCATTCTTAACAGTAAAAATTTAGTCTTGTTATTCTAGCCAGAGACATACTCAGTAATATTTTCTGCTTTCCTTTATATTTTAACGTATTTTGAAAAAAGGTTATCCCTGTGGGAATGCATTATATTTACCTGTATCGTTAACATTATTTTCTTCAGGTATCGTAAGGCAAGCAGCACCGAGTCCCCGCGTGGGTTAGAAGAAAGCCGCCTGGACTTCTCGTGGCGAAGAAGGTTTGAGTATTTTTGATTAGAGTAATTTTTTGTGTTCATTGCTTTGAATTTTGCATATTTTTTTTTCGTTTTGTGATTGTATTAGTTTTGATTAAGTGTGTAGATATTTAGAATTGTTAAGTTGTAGGTTAATATATGTATGAAACCCCTTTTTGTTTATTCGTCAGTGTGAAACCTCAGGTAGCAATCAATCAGCCCTATCAAAAAGAACTTCCAACCTTCGATTTCGAGCTAAAGCCGATGTAAACCATAGTTAAGGTGAATGTAACCCATTAGGGTCCTACAGCAGTATTTTACGTAGTTAATTTAGTAATTAAAGTATATATTTCTATTATACGATTTAACAATGTAATTTACTTAGAGAAGATACTAGTCAATCGTCAGTGCAGGAACAAAGGACAAAGCAGAAAAGGTATAGTTCTGTTTCCATTTTGGAACAATTCCAAAAATGTTTGTCATTTAACGTAAATTATTTATCAAATCGGACTAAAAATATACTTATTTTGCATTAATTAAAATAATCAATCAAGATTGTCACAGTGTTTTATTAGGAAATGCCCATATCTAAATAACTTGTATTTAATGGGTTTCAGATTCTTTATAACCAAAATACAGGTTGATTTGACACATTTTGCTCAATTGTTTTGTTATTCATAACTTACGAATTACACTGTATCTTTTTTTCATATTTACTACATACATTCTTCGTAAAAATGCGAACCGACCAGCGGATAAGTAGAAACTGGAATCTCTGTTCCGAACATTTCAACATTTGGAAATCTAAGATGGTCGCCACCTACTTTGTGAAAGCAGGTGCATCATTCAAGCTATAATATATTTTTTCTTATGAATTGTGTGGAAGCTGTTTTGGCATGCTTTGTGTATAGTACGCAAGTGTTGGAACTCAGTTTTAGCTCCTGTCAGGCATAGGTTACAGACAAAAAAAAATTGGGTTCTAGTAGGAGACAGCTCTTCTCTTTTCTTTTAAATGTGACTTATACAGTGCCGAAGAAAATATTCAATACAGTCATGAGAGAATGGAGGCGACTCTGGCAGATTGTCAATATGGAATACCTACCACAACTTCAGGCAGGATACACAAAGTACCGGAGAATTACTTCGCTTTACAAATTAAAAAGAAAGAATGGGTCCAGTTACAATATTTTAACCTGACTAAAAATTTAATTAATTAATTAATTAAAATAAAAAGCAAAGAATGGGCCCAGCTGCAATATTTTCACCTGGCTAAAAAAAGAATCATTGTAGATTAGATGATATTAATGGCAAGAAGAACATTACAAGCATTTTGGTTTTGTGTGCCAGTCAATTGTCCACAGAATTAATCCAACAGCTAGCTGGAAGAAATCATACAATTGGGTAAAAGTGGTATTATGGCTTTTTAAAGAAGGCACCCAGGAATTTTGCAAAGAATTTTCCAAAGCTTTACCAGTAAGAGAAGGAATCTAGCAGAGGTACCAATCAGGAACCGGTTCACAGAAGTTTACGACTAGCTATCAGAAGCAAATTATTCTGATGTCCTTCAGTATCCTACTAGAGCCCATAATGCGGATGAAACTGGTTTTTTATTAAATCCAACAAATTTTTGCGAAAAGAGGACACCGGTCTGAGTAGATGGTAATGATGAAAAGGAGTGTCTCACTATTTTGGTAATCCGTAAGGCTATAGGAAATATGAAACCTCCAATGGTAATATTTCGTTATGTTCCAGTACTTTTGGCAGAGCCAAGGGGAATTGGGCGCTGAATATATAACCAATGTGTTCTATCCTTGGTTGACTGAAATAGCCAAAATACCTTTGCCGGTTACTTTATTTGGTGATGGACTACATTTTGTGCTGAAAAAGGCATACTTCTTATTGCACTTTTTCTACACTCCACACATTTACTACAGCCTCTTGATGTTGCCGTATTCAAGGCTCTTAGAAGAGTGTGGAAAGAAAAAGTTTTGGAATGGAGATTGGAAAACGATATGGTGGACTTCAAATCATAATTTTGCACTACTGTTGATAAAAGACGATTTTCAAAAATGTGGATTAGTGCCATGGACCAAAATGCATTGGATTATTCTACAATTAATCCCACTGGGGTGGACAACCAGCACGAAGAACATGAACAAGTTGATGCTGCAGAAAATGTACGAAAGATAGATTGGAAGTCCTTTAAATCAAACCTGAGTTAGCTTATTGAAGAAAATAAAGTTTCAAAAAGGTGTTTATGGAATTAAAAATACACCTCTCTTTCAAGTTTGCGAAAATGCAACAGAGCTTCGGAAAGCAACATTTGAGAACGGTCACGTCAGAGGAGGTGACAGACAGTAAGAGCGATGAAAATGTAGGAGAGAAAATTACTTCAGGGTCTGAAAAAGAATATACGCCGAATACATTAGGTAAAGATCCATTCCTAGAGAAAGTTAAAGTTGTTTTGACACCACTTAATGTAGTCATAAATATTGAACAAGAGCAATATGTTCAATAACCTGTTAAAAGAGCATTGTTTTGGCTATCAAAAGTAAGGAATCCTCAACAAACAAAAGGAAAAGGAAGGAAAAAATACCATTAGTTGTAACTTTCGATTCATGGCAAGAATATAACAACAGGAAAAAAGGAAAAATTGAAATTGAAAAAAAGAAATCGGGAAGCAGCAAAGGCTGAGAGTCAGAATGTGAAGGTAGTAACATACTAAACCTGAAGATTCTGAATGGAGTGAGCAATTTGAAGGTAAAGATACGGCTGAGCTCAAATAAAATCCTATGAAAATAGATAATTTAGATCAATTGAGACTTTGTTTTGACGGGGGGGGGGGGATTTCCTTCATATCACTTAATTCATAAATGTTGAATTTAGAGAATTAATAAATGGTCTTAGTTTATACAACTTATCTCTATTATTTTTGGGAATAATGCTGTTATCGTTGAGATGTTATAACAAATAAAATAAATTAAAAAAAAATATGTAGTTGTTGTTACAAAGGTAAATCGCACCACGGTCTAGCTCAGTGAGGTACAAACTTATAAAACTTACTGAATATGAGAACTCGTTCATCAGATGTGAGGAAAGCAGAGATATTTTCATAGACATAATCAGTATTAGCATCTGTTTTATTTGGGCACCACTCAATTTCTAGGTTTAATAATGAAAATACAACAAAAATTGAGAAAGGTAAACATAATAGGTAATCTGAATAAGCACTAAACATCTGTATTTATATGTATATTTAATAAAGCAAAATGTCTGATTAATATCAGAATAAAATAACTAAAACGATACTTCTTGTACTACCTTACAATCTTAAAATCACTAAATTAAACACAGTAGATAAACGTACAATCAATGTATACTTAGAATTCAAAATGCAATTTATTCAACATGTAGGTATTCAATCATGAAACGTATATTGACCAATGTCAACAAATTACAGTTGTGATAGGTTATGAACTCAAATGTCTTTATTTCAGAAACAGGACTCAATTGTTCCTTTTCTTAACCGTATCAAAATAACACAAACCGATTTGTTATTTACTTAACTACACTAGATAAGTACTTACTTGTACAAGACAAATAGTTTAATCTCGTCTTAAACGAACTGTAGCTTGAGAATTTTCATTTCCAATTCCAAGACTAATATACGATAATGTAAAGGTAATTTCCATTTGTAGTTAACGTACAAATAAACGAAACAGAAAAGTATAACGAAAGCAGATTCGAACGACGAAAGCTGTTTATAACAACGAACGCAGAATATGTCTAACACCATATGTGATTGATGCAAAACAAAGGTATCTCCATTTATGTTCATAAAGATGACATTGCATTAATCTGCCATTTTAACAAAGTAACTGTACGTGACGTCATACCCAAGCCACTCAATGATACGTAAATTGACCAAAATAAAAGCTTTTCTTGAAGATAAACGGTTTCCTTGTTCCTCCCTTTGTTCCCTATTCTTATTCCCTATTAAATATAACATATAGAAAATGTAATTAAACGCCTTTACATACCTTATAAAAGGGAGGCAAAACTTAAAAAAAAAGATAACGTCTTAAAGGCACGACGTGATATTCGGAAATGCATCAAGTATGCTCAACTTACGCTGCGCATAGAACTAAAACTGAATGTCTAAAATATACACAGGGACGTTCGTAATTATGTAGACTGAAGAGAAAATATTGCGATATAAAAATTTAATTATTGAACGGAAAGAGAAATGCTTAAAAATACTAAGGTAATGTAAATATACTTATCGATAATAATGCAAAGTTCTAAATTTAAATTAGGGTAACGACAGACAAGAATTGGCACGTTACAATGTAAATTAGAAAGTATAGTCTGAAACCTATTTCGGGATATAGTGTTAGGTGCAAGTCCTACTTTTAAATCCACTGCAAATGACCAGTAATTTTCAACATTTGGCAAAATATGGTATACTATAAAAAAACTACCAATAAATGATAATATTTCTTCCTCAGTTATATTAACTGTTTTATTTTTTTGTGTTGCATATAAATTGGTCTGTTGAAGAATCTCACCTAGCAGCTTTACAAATACATCCGAAGGCGTTACGCATTCCGCAAAATGCACATCCTTCCACGAACACATCTGGTAATCAGGCAGTGGAGCGCAATCCTTTATTATTTTTTTCCATGTGCGCCCAAGTTCTTGCTCTCTCGCTTGTTCATTTTCAGGTTCTTCCTATTGTTCCGGCTTAATATTTTCTTATTCTGGTTCTTCTAGTTCAATTTCTTGTTCTGGCTGTTCTTCGCAAATCTCTTGATAGTTCCTCTTCCTCATTAGATGATTCAACATCCGTCTCTGTATTATTATCTAAAGGTGGTATCAACTCATCTAAGTCATCATTCTCTATTAATTCTAACAAGTCCTTATCAATAAGAGGACCCCTATGGTTCCAGCGTGACGACATTCTTTAAAATTCAACGTAAAAAACATCGCTTTGCCACCAACGGTGCTTACAAGTATCGACAAAATAATGACTTATATTTCTTTTAAAATAAACTATTTATATAAATTCTATATTTTATATTACCCTTACCTGCAATACTCAACAAGTTTTCAAATATTTCTAAGCACATTTTCGAATTATAATATAAACAAAATTGACAAGACAACATAGCCAAATACTGGTCACCATGCTACCAACACTAATGCATGACATAATTAAATGAATAAACTAAATTATAACTCTGCTCCGCTGTGGAACGGTACCCTAAAAACGTTCAGCCAACTCAGTCCGAGCGTGGGCAATACTGGCCAGATGTAAGAGACGATATAAGGCTCAATCGTATTTATTTAGTAGGCGCCAGGCCCTTTGGAGCCGTAAGATTATTTTTCCCTGGAAAGGGCCAAACCAGGAATATAATTCCCACAACAAGTCGAAAGAAAAGAATCATAAATTAATTTAAAAACGTATAATGCCTGAATATTTCCAATATAATTAATAATTCAAAATAAAGAGAAAAACATGAATAAAGTTAGGGGTATTTGCGTTATCGTAAATTATAATTAAGTACAATACGTAATCGCTACGTAACCTAACCGGAAGCCGTGTACTTAAACTTAAACAGCAGTAGGCCCTGTGACGGCTGAGTTCATTCCACGTTTTTCTCCAGACAGAAAATTCTGTCTACCACGACGCATGCGCATTAGGAGTGAAATATGGTGACACTTCGCAACTTAATTAAAATTTGTGGGGTTATCCGTATTGTTATTTTGTGAAAGGCTTGGCACAGGTACTCTTTGAAGGAGTGGATATTTTGTGGCAGCAGGTGTTGTGTATTGCTCGAGGTCTTTTGTGATTGCTACCTTTGACATCAAAGTTGCTACTAACGGTTAATTCATTATTGTTGTTAAATGAAATATTTTTGCGTGCTCCGAGTGCAAACATGTATTTGAGCTTAAATATAGCTTATATCGCTATTTACGAAAAGTGCATGGTCAAAAAGATCCAGCTCTAGAAAACACAACAGCAATATTTTGAGTAATATTTGTGGCAAAACCTTCCAAAGCATCTCCACTTTGAAACGGCACGAGAAAATAATTCATAAGGATGATTCGTCCAAAAATGAAAGACTTATTAAATGTACAGAATGCGGCTGGTATAAACCAGCGACTTATCACATATTAAGAAAGCATCTGTTGGAAAACCACAACATAGAGACACTTTTTGAAGAATTTCAATTCAATTCTTTTAAAGGTAGATATAATAGTTTCTTAGAATAAAATCAAAATCGGAAGACACCAGCGCAGAAACGCATTTTTAAACTAGATAAAGATGCAGTAATGATTGGAGAATGACACAGATATTAGTACTGTGCGCTCTAAAAACGTTACTTTCCAGCTGATCGTTTGCCAACTTTTGTTTATAACCTCTTTGTTTTTCCGACGTATCAAATTTATTTATTACTTATTCTACAAAACAGTTTTTTTAAACTATCCGCTGCCTGTATTGAATTTATAAGTAAGTTACTTTAATTATTAATTTCACATTATATTAATGTAATCAAATCTAGTTGTTTATATAATGTGGGACGCAAGTATATCTCATAACGCTCAAGCACCTCAAGCAAGAAAACGCCATGTCGTCAGCTTGGTACTACAAGGTTGTATGTAGCATATGTTACTAACTGAGAAAACAGCAATTTTAAAAACTGAATATTTTGAAATAGTAATAACATTATACTTCAAAACTTTTGATTTAATCTCTAATTATATAATTCATTGTCGTTAGCTGCCAATTCGTATATGCCAAAATGAAAGATAAAATTTTTGATTTTACCGAAAAATATTTGCACTTATACCTTTGTTGTATCAGGAATACTACCAGATCATTGATTTTGTCACTTACAACTATGGTGTATTAATTTATAAATCCATAAGATTAGGAAATTTCAAACACAGGAAGTTACATATAGAAACATTTTTTATTAAAAAAAGGATCTAAAACATAATACGATCTTAAAACTAAAACTAATGAAAAAGGAAAGGAACTGAACACATTTTCTTAAAATTTAATCTTATAATAATAATTTTTCACTGAGAACAAACTAAGTGCAACATTTTTTTTCTGTTAAGATTACTTAGCCGAACTGCTACAACGTTTTTTAACTTTCTTCACTTTTGGTGTAATCTTTGGTAAAATTGTGTTGTAATATTGCACATCAACCTGCGGCATCCAGGGTACCATAGATTGTAAGGCTGCAATTTTGTTTTCTGGTAATGTTACTTTCTCATCTGACAGTGTGACAGTAAACAACAACTTTGACGATAAAAAAGAATTTCTTAATTCTTTCCGTAAAATATTAACCGTTATAGGTGGTCCCTTGTATGATGTTTGGTATGTTATTTCATATGATCTATTGTAAACAATAGTACAGATTTTTTAGTAAGGTATTGCATTATAGTTGAAAAAAGATGCCTTGTCGCTGAAGTTGAAAAAGTAGCTTTCTCTCATTTGGATAATTTTGTAAGGATTTCTCCTGTTTACTTATCTTAAGAGTCACATGTGACTAACGGGGGAATAGTATTCTGTCTTCTCTAGAAATCTTTCTATAGTACTATGAGTGGCGTCAATTTCTTGCACTGCTGAGTGGCCTGGAGTAGAATATTTCATAACTATTTCATTTAGTTGTGGATGATCATTAATGAGTTTTCCCACTGCAAAAGAGACAATACTATTTCTATTTTGTGGTACGCAGCTATCACTCCACAGTGTAAGTTCTTTTATTTCCGGATTGTCGTGTAATACTGCTAAGAGTATTCGATACAAGGCACTAGTGATATCATTTCCTCTGCGGCCCTTTAGAACTTCACACCAAATTGCGCAGTAGACACGTTTTGTAGTCGATAAATAAGCCGTAAGATTGTACACTGATAATTTACTTTTATAATAAAATTGTCCAATTTCCGCTTTTGGACATGAGAGAACATTTTGTAAATCAAAACAAAGTACTGCTTTTGCTTTATTACTTCTGTCATCGTTGCGATTTTCCCTCACAGAAATTTTTTCTTCTGTATGAAATTTATACTCTTTTTGTTTTTCTTCGGTAAGATTTGATTCGCTTTGTAACAATTTATACTGCTCACACACACCACATCTATCTTTTTTTGGTTTATGAAAATGCAGATTGAATTCACTAACAAAAATGTTCCGATACATGGATTCTTTTACAGGTTCCTCATCAATCTCTGTCATTTTCTCTAAATACAGCTCATACATTCTTCGCACAGTTAAATGGGTTTCCAAATACTGGCGATTACTAGATGCCCGACAATAATGAGAATCTACTTTTGGAAACGAGTTGATATGGTTCATAACCAGGGATTTTTCTTTGTCAGAAATTTTTCTTTTCACATGCTTTCCTGAAGTGTTTTTTTCAGGAATATGAACAGAAGTATTTTTCTTATGCGCCGTATAAATTGGTTTTTGGCTAATTGCTAACGTCCCTCGATAAAAGTTCTTACAAACTTGTTCACGTCGACCTTCAACATTAAAAAAACATTTGACTGTGATCCTTTTTTTCTTCTCCGAGATGGCTCTTCTTTGGTTGTTGTTGAAATTATAAAGAGCTTTTTTTCTTCTGATGATAACGTGTAGTACCTTTTAAATATTTCTTCTCTTACCGTTGCGCTAATCTTATTACTACATTTATAAATGCAGGCCTTATAACAATCCTTCAAAGTTGTTATTTTTCTACATGGAACTAACTTTTTGCGGCTAGAAATGTATTCTTCTCCATGGTTATGCTTTATCTTTCTTATATTTCTTGCCTAATTTTCTGTATTTCGAGTTCTTTTTCTGGATTTCGTCTTATTTCCCTTAATATTGTTGTTTTCTACTTTTGTAAGGTGCATGTCATCCTTGCTACAACTTGCTGCATTATCAGAAGTTTCGGATAGGATAGACTTTTGTAATAAATAATCACAACCGTTAGATTTAGAAGATTCCCTGAAATAATAATTTTCAATTAAGACATAACCTTAAATTATTACAAAAACTTATTACCTTTCTGAATCTGAGGCCGAAGGTAAGTATTCTTTATCTTTGTCCGAGTCATAAAAAGTAGAACTTGCTTCACTGTAACTCATTTTGAAATATTTATTATTAAATTCCAGTCAATATTATGTATTATGTACTTGTAACTAACACAACAACAGTAACCACAAAGACTTATTACCTTTCTGAATCTGAGGCCGAAGGTAAGTATTCTTTATCTTTGTCCGAGTCATAAAAAGTAGAACTTGCTTCACTGTAACTCATTTTGAAATATTTATTATTAAATTCCAGTCAATATTATGTATTATGTACTTGTAACTAACACAACAACAGTAACCACAAAGATTGTTTCAGTGCAACATAGTTGTATGTGAGCTCAGTCAACTCGATAGCTTTGTATTTAGAACAACATAGGTGTATGAGATGACATACAACTATGTCGCTGAAAAATTGTGTTCTTAAAACATACACCTTTGTTAACCACAAAAATTATTCCACTATGCTCTGTGCTGCCATCTTCTGACTCATAGGAAATGAAAGATATAAGGACATACAACTTTGGTGCAGCAATAATTGAAAATATGAAAAATTGTCACATACAACCTTGTAGTACCAAGCCGACGTTGCGTTATCTGAAGATGCTCGCAAGATTGTGTGGAACAATTACAAATAGTTTAAAAGTATCAATTCAGGTAAAAAGCAGTTGGATAACAAGGTTTTATTTTGTAATATTCGAAGGAATTTATAACCTCATTAAAGATGACGAAACAATTGGATATTCGGGAAAGAAAACGTCATTTAGAAGTTTACTTTTAAAAATGGGCTTCAGTTAAGTTTATTGATTAATTTTGAATCATATCTTATCTTGGGTTTTATGTAGGTGGAAAAAAACATATAATCATCGTATCGTAAGATTATAATAGAACGACATGAAATACGTTCTTGCATTGTGATAATATATACGTTCGATCACTAATTATCGGAAAGCAGGACGACCAATTATATACACAGGTTAGTTTTGAAGATTATAAACTATACATTCTACTGCATAATCTTATCTAAATTTTAGATGAAACATACATACATTCGTCTCATACGACACCATATTCGTGGACAGATGGGACAAACGCAGGTCTTAAATCTCCTATTTGTAAAGGAAATCGCCTTATAATCGTACATGCTGGTATGTCTATTTAACTTTATAATGTAAATATGTTGCTATTTATCATTATTTTAGGTGGTGAAATGGGCTTTATAAATAATGCTCTGCTAATATTTAAATCTGGAGATTAATTGTTATTGGCAAATGTATTTTAAAAAAACTAGATTTTGTAACTATGACAATAAAATATGATTTTACTTTATGATTATTTCAAAAATTTTACATCTAAAATTGTATTCTTGGACAACAAACGCGAAGTAACACAACCTAAACTTTTATTTTTTCAAAGATATTTTTTTGTTGAGCTTTACACTCTGACGTCACTTTTTTTGCGAGCTTGATGTCTTCCGATGTTGATTTAACTCTAGTGTTGATCACACTTACCCAAACTAGGCCATAGTGTGTTAATTTTAAATATTTTTGGTGTGTAAAATTAGTTGATACATAAAATAGTTTTAGTCCTAAAGCCTTTTGCATATGTGTTGCGTAATTTTTTTAACGCATTATACTATTTATGTAGGTGCTAATGTTATTATTCAGTTGTTTAAAAGGAAGACTAGTTACTAAAAAATACTAGTAAATAGTAGCTTATTTTTTTGCATGATTCTAGAAAAATTTTATTTCTTGAACTGATAGTATTCAGAATGTTATTTATATCATAAATAGATATTTAGCTTATATAGTATCTTATGACATGTTACAAATGTATTGTTTTGCAAAATTCCAATCCGCTTAGTTGTCTGCAAAGGTCTACTAACACTTAGTAGATCT
This sequence comes from Vesta saturnalis, assembly GCA_036346205.1. Lineage (NCBI taxonomy): Eukaryota > Metazoa > Arthropoda > Insecta > Coleoptera > Lampyridae > Vesta > Vesta saturnalis. The sequence goes on from JARFJB010001545.1 coordinate 1,987,578, forward strand.
TTGGTTGGCTGTCAAGATGAGTAAAAATTTAAATTAAGGCGCGAAGTGTCACCATATTTCACTCCTATGCGCATGCGTCCTGGCAGAAAGAATTTTCTGTCGGGAGACGAACGTTTAATTCCTACACAACTATAAATTTGTGACGGTGAATAAAGGCAATAATAATTATAGAACACGAATATCCTTTTGCAGTAATTTTCAAAGTCATGTAAAGTGAATCAGGTTAATTGTGAATAGCTAAACTCTAAACTAATTGTTATGTAAAGATTATTATAATTTTATTTACAGATAGACAAGACTGAAACTACTATTTACATTTGTAATTGACGTCCCTGATGGTTAAATAAACTTCAAGAGCATACCAGGTTAATATAAATAACGTAGATCTCAAACCTTTGGTTGACGGTTTCTCAATCCAAGTCCTTATTAGAACCTGCACTTTATACTTTATACAAATCTATTGGCCAAACTAACATTAAAATTGAATGATGGAAACGGTGAAGCCAGATGGTATGGCCTCGAGATAAGAGGAGTGCTTTTGTTCCAATTAACGGAAGAATGCTAATCGAGAAATTACTCTTAAACTTAGTAGACTAAAGAATGTAAATCCCATATACAATGGATTAATATATAATTAATTAAAAAGCACTCTAAAGCCTTTAGCAACTTTCTCTTTTAAATCTTAACAACAAAATGGCATTAGATAGTGAAAATTTTAACCAGGTCTTTTTGAGGTTGACCCGAAGGATAACCTTTATGATAACGTTTGAATTGAATATCAAGCGCCTGGAGGATAGACAACTCAAATTGTCACACTGTAATTTTGCAAACTATTATATAAATTATTGAACATGTTTTATTTGATATAAAATCCTTAAATTACTAGTTACAACCAAACTATTTTTATTCTGACAGTGGACAATGTTGTCATATGTTTGGCGAATTCATCTTGTCAATTTAAGTGTACTCTACCGTACCGTTGGTTGTTTTGAGAGCTATATTCTTTTGTATTTTAAATTAATGGGTGAACAAAAATGAAGGACTTCAAAGTACAGTTGGGTGATAAACAGGGTCGCCACAAAATTAAAGTTTGGGAGACAAAGGGTTAAAGTGAATAATTTTTGTTAAGTCTCTAACATTACGTAGGAATTGAAACGAGACTCTTAGATATTTAAAATGAAATATTTCTTCTATTGTTATCAATTTATATACGAAACAAAAGGGATAGTTTTATTTTTAAGGTTTACAATGTTTATTGGAAGCTTTACTAATATATTTTGGTTGCGTTAATTACAAAAGTATAAAATAGGGAGACCGTTATAATATATTTACATTAATTATACAAGGTTAATTAAAGAATTAATTTAACGAAAATACGAATAGTGGCAAAGGACGTGAACTTTGGTTATGAACAGACCGAGGAACCACTTTAAAGGGTAGTTTTAGGTGAAGGTGGTGGTAGACATGAATATATTCTAGATCAATGGAACGGTATCTGTCCAAGAATGTGGTTTATAATCAGGGTGGGTTTTAGATACTCTCAAACAGTTAGGTGTAACGGGAGCTTTAGAAAAATCAAAATTTCGTGCTAAATTATACAAGATTAGATATTTATATATATTATTTTTCTGAATAAAGAAATGGTTATTGTTTATTTGTATTTGAATATTTAATATTAAGATGAAAAGCTTGAGTTTATTTCAATAAGTTATCTATATATTTGCAAGTGCATTGATGTGTTGGATGGAATGAGACGCTGTCATACTAATGATGTGCAGTTTTTAAAGGACTGGCGTTAAGTAAGCGATCAAGAAGGGTCGGCTCGAGTAAGCGATCGGAGTTGGTTGAAAAGCGATTGCTGCAGCTTGATTTATGCTGCAATTAATATTGTGAAATTATAATGAAAATTCAGTTGATATAGTGATAAAGAAATAAATATAAGTGATATTTTCTTTACTCTCGCGAGGAAAAACTAAGATTGCGTAATAGTTTACAATAGCGATTTAAAATACGTATTAAGTGACGTAATAAGTGAAGATAATGCGTTTTGTATGTATCAGAGCGGCAATCAATTATGTTTAAATAGTGAACAACAAAACACAGTAATCGATCCAAATTGGTAAATCAAAGTATAAAGAAGTAAGGCTACGATTGCATCAGCGACCACATTGAGTCATCGGCTTGACCATATTGGAGTTACGTCATCGGCGTTCAGCGAGGTACCAGATAGGTACGATTTTTTAATAGTGGAAATAAATAAAACGTTTTTATGTTTGATTTTCTCGGAAGTTTTGACTGTCACAGTTAAACGCAAAACAAATCATTTCATTCTGATAAAGATTTTATTTGTGTTAATTTTAAGAAGGTTATTCTAAATTATAGGTTTGATTTTACATATGTTTGTAAACAACGCATTGATGCATTTTCGTTCAGATTTGGAATTTAATTAAATGAGTTTGATTTACTTTTATTGCTAAAGATTATTAATATTAAAAGCTTATCCAAATATTGAAGTCAACTCAATAGAAATCCAGATAAATAAATAAATCGAAATGAGCATAACTTTGGTCAATGATAACAGTAACCAATTAAGAAAGGAATTCGTTAACGTAAATCTTAAAATGCATTTTCGCAAACCCAAGTTAATTAGTAAGCGAAGTAAAATTTAACTAGTAAATGATACCCATTCAGTTTTAATAAAACGTAATAAAAAATAATCATTTCAGTTTCACAATAACAATATTAAATTTTATTCAATAATGTTGAAATTATGAAAAAGTTTAAAAGAACTCAAATCTTATTCTTTGGATCGGGTTAAACCAACAAAAGTAATATCCCAGGGTATTACGCCCGTTGCATAGGTGTGCGCAATCCTCAAAGAATGTTTGAAGCAGAAGAATTATTCGGTGCGTAAATATTTATTATTGGACAATCGGAACTTTAAAATACTTCTCTTTTTTGTTTTTTTTAATGGTATTAAAGTTATACAATCCAAACGTTTCGATAACACTTGCAGTTATCTTCGTCAGTACTAATATTATCTAAAAAAATTGTTAAAGATGTTGTAACAACTTTGTGAAATTTGAAAAATTGAAAACATACACATAACCCTGCTATTAATTTAACAGTTTGATAAACGTACGTCAACTCTGGAATACAGCTTTAGTAGAATGTAACTAGAGCAATGAAAATTTAAATATTGTTAAACTGCCTAACAATATTTAATTTTTTAATGATCTAGTAATTTTTTACAAACATTGTTGGTTTTATACATTTATCAAATTGTTATATTAATAGGAGGCTTATGTTTATATTTTCAGCTTTACAAATTTCAACTTGTTTCAACATCTTTAAAAATTTTATTAGATACTACTACTTCTGACGAAGACTAAGTGTTATCTAAACGTTTAGATTGTATAACTTCAATATGCAAATACACCATTAAAGAACCGAAAAAAAAAATTTCATATTTGGGTTTTGATTAATGCATGTGTGAGAGAATTAATTATAAAACTGGAAAGTATGCTTTAAGTAAATACTCTCACTATCACCATCATTTCTGGAATAGCGAGGACTTTGTAATCGAAATATATATTGAACAGGAAAATTACGTCAATATTTATACTAAAGTTTATAAAAGAATTTAAAAACAGGTTTCTGGACTTAGGTGAACTATTGTACACGACTGCACCCTTCAGGTTTATATTCCTTAACAGCATGTGTATGGGTGTCTGTAACTAGAATCGCTAATGGACAAGAGAGCTTCCCGTGCCTTCTGGCAAAGCTTTGATGTGTACCGGCAGACTAAGCTTACTCTCTATCTCTCCGACGGTGTAAAAAAACGGTCCCTGCGGCAACGATTCCCGTTGTGTAGATATGTGTATTAGTGTAGGTGATGTTTGAACATTTACGTGTAGGCGATAAATTGCACTAAGCGACGACTAGTCAGAAGCTTGTCGCGTAAAAACTTTGAGTCCCAAATATGTCTATACACTTTTGAAATATTAGAAGTGATTTCACACTACAAACGTTGGTTCACTGTCTCCTAACAGTATGTACAAGGTTGTGTATTCTAATTGACAGTTCAAATGGCCATGTGCATACTATCTTGATATGCGGATATTTTGAAAAGTAGGTTGTTATTTATTAATAACTATACTATTACATTCAAAACTTAATTTAAATATGTAACATTTTATGCAAACTTAGTCATAGGCGTCCTACTAATGGGAGGTAAAATCATTGATTGGACTCTAGGTGGCAGACTGGAAATAGTGGGGAATGATTGATTATTTACTCTTTCTAGCCTCTCACAATTAAAGACCAAGGAAATTAAATAAAAATAAGTAATGAAGTACGCTTAGCTCGAGATGCGTTTTTCAGCATTGTGTTCGTAAAAATAATTGGAAAAAAGTTTAGGTATAGTGAATAAGTAAAAAACTAAAAAGTAAACATATTTTGAGAAATTCTAGAAACTGATATAAACCAGTGACAATCACGTGTAGATCGCTTTCCGGTGGTTTTTGAGGTCGCCGAATCCAAAACTGACATCGAAACATACCAGGCATGCTCGTGAGTGGCTCTACGGGAGTGGGAGGGGATGAACCTCAGTGAAAAATAGTACATGTATGATTAATCCACATTATTTTCTCCAGCAAAGATCCATCTTAACGGACACAAATACAATGAGTCAATGAATATATAGAATATTTAAATCAATCAATCGTTATATCGTCATTTTCGTAATGTTATAAGGTGCACCTTACTTCTTTTGGACCAAATTATACGAGTACCGATAATCCACACATACATTTAGTCGAATGGTACCGACTACAAATGTACACACTACTATACATCAAACACCTATATTTTCAAGTGCAGCCTTGGTACGGAGAAAAAATGGATTCGTTGGAGTGGGGCTGAGAACGCGAAGATGGAGAGCTAACTCCAGTTCCAATCACACATGAGCCAGGTTCTCCCAGTATCATGAAAATTATTATGCTCGATTGACTATGGCGAGATGTGCTGATGCCGCCGACACGGACTATGCTATACAGTTGCTTGCAAAAACTGTATTAGAACCAACCCCGATCTAAGTTACGAAAATGACGATATACCGATGTATTGAGTTAAATATTTTATACATTCACTGACTTGTAATTTGTATTCGTTAAGATGGATCTTTCTTATAAATAACCAAAAAAATAAAGTGGAGTAATCATTCATGTAGTATTCAAGCAATTTTTTTTTCAGGAATTCAATATTGTTTTCCATATAATTAATAAGAGTTTTAGATCCATCCGTTATCATGTAGATGATTTATTGATCAATTGTCTGTTAAATCATGAATATATCCTGACAAGGATGAATCATGTTTGTAAATACCATGCCAAATAAAAAATAAAAAGCATTACGTGTAATAATAAAAAGTGAAGTATTCATTTTTCACTCAAAATCACCACCACCACCCCCGTAGGGCACCCTACCATCCCTGTTAAGTTTCGATGTCAATTTTGGACTTACAGACGTCAAAAACACTCGAGAAACTAATTCCACGTGGCTTTCTAGAATTTTTCAAAAAATCATGAATTGGCTTATTCACTATATGTAGACCTATTTCCTAATATTTCTCCGAACACGATGCAGAAAACCGCATCTCGATCCGAGCTGTAACTCAAAATTTAGACTTCCATGAAGGTAACAGAAAATCATAACCTCTAAACATGCCGAGTATAACCTAATAGCCATGGGCGTGCGTCATTACATGAAATAGTATTTCATATGTTCGCATTTAGATATGAAATACTTTACCAACCATAACATTATAAAATTACAAGTATCTATTGCATAAAAGGGGAATGCAGTAGGTAACCCTAGCAGAGTAAAGATTCTAAACAAAATAGACAAAACAGAATTTGTCGATCAAATACTAATCCTAAGCTGATATACCCACAAAATCCTTACTGACGTGCAATGTGATTCACATGATGTAATCTACCCCAGTCAAAATCATAATAAAACAGTGCACAAGGAGAGCATATTCAGATTTACACAGTAAGTTACGCATCATAAGCAGATACACCTACAAAATACTTATTGACTTGCAATGTGATTCACGGGGTATAAATAAGCAAATAAATGAAGACTAATGAAGTTTGTCTCCCAAAGCAGCGAAAACTATAGTTACACCAAAGACACGCAAAAATCCGGAAACTCTTCTAGTGTTGCTAATGTTCATTTCCTAAAGCGAATTAACATTAGATATTAAAATCAGTGAAGCTAGTTTAAACTTTGTTGCATCAGGGAACGCCATTTTATCATTTTAAAAACAAATTCAGTTATAAAAATACTACGTATATGACTAAGTTCAAAGGTGTATAATGTTTTTGGGCATCTTTGGCCGCACATTATGGCGATGCATTTTACTTTTCCCAATCAACTGGAGTATAAAGGAAGTTTTTGAGATGGCTATCCTCAAATAATGACTCCCTATACCATAAAACGCCATTCTCTCCTATCCAGGTAATGTAATTTGTCGTTTTCTCAATGAAATTGACTAGGGTTTTTAGATGTATGTAGTCACAAACAGGCCAAATACCCTTAAATCCATACTTTTAGTTCTTTCTTAAACAACGCATTTTTTTGGCATTTGCTCCTCCAATAATGACCAACCGTCTAAAGTGATAAATATTCGTTCTTATCCATCCAGGAAATGCCGATTTTTTTGTCGAAATTCGTATGTTATGTAATGTCTTTATTAGACAACTTTAGCTTTAAATGACAACCAAAGCTGTTGAGTCATGAAGGCGCGTTCTTGCTCACATAAGTAATGCGTTAGGCCGTTTCTTTAACGAAATTGGTGTATAAATACTGTATTTTGTCATCTCTATCTTCAACGAACGCCTTAAAGCCAGCAAATAAACGCATTTTGCCGTTTCGCCAACAAAGTCAAAACAATGCGCTTGTTCGTTTTCCCAACGAAATTAGTAAGTAAGTTTTTGGGCAACTTCTGCCCCAAGTGATTACATACACCTTAAATTTATAATTCAAAACGGAAAGATAGATTAGGTGCAGTCCAACAAAATGTAACTCGAATTATTACTGACGAACCTTTTGGGCATGATTGACGTCTAAACCATACCTAATCTACATGAGTACGGCAGGCGTAATAGACTACACCACACACATATTTTAAAAGTGGTACCTATGTCATTCAAACAAAATCTGATAACCAGTAATGGTTAACACTACATCTTGTGTATGTCTATAAAAATAAAGGTTTCACTCTATGACCGTTACCTAGATATAGTTGTTGCAGTAGACGCATTTTAAAGAAACTTAATAGGTTTCGAAATGATCGACATTATTCCCCGGATTAATAATGCGAAGAAGAATTTAAACTATCACATTCATTAGAAATTTGTTTGAATTTATTTATTAGAAACATTAAAAACTCTGAAGAGCTTACAGTATTTATTTTGAGGCTCAAGTGAATAAGGCAATGGGTCTTAAATGTAAGATTACTTTTGTGGTTACACCTGCTAATAATGAGTAATGTGTTATGTAAATATGATTATCCTCTTATGCACTTCTATGCATCATCTTTTCAAGTTTTTCGGGGTGGATTACACCACGTGAAACCCATTGCAAGTCAATATTAAGACTCTTGTGGGTGTATCTGCTTAGGATAGGTATTTTATTGACAAATTCTAATTTTGCTCTATTTTCTTTAGAATCTTTACGATTAATATGTGCATTTCCTTTTATAGAATAAATATTTGTAATTTTATAATTTTATGGTTGGTGAAGTTACTAAAAGCATTTCATATTTTAATGCGAACATGACACTATTGAGAGACTATTTCATGTAATGATGCACGCCCATGGCCATTCGGTTAAACTCGGCATTCTCAGTGGCCATGACTTTCCGGACAATTTTGATCTAATTTCTAAGGCGACCATTCGTACCGCGTTATACGGGACAGTCCCTTTTTTAAACACATCGTTTCGTATGTGTAATTATTTTAATAAATTATCTTAATGTTTCGTCTCTTTTTGGTACCATTTCTGATGTTTCATTGTTTAGAAAGTTTTAAAAGTACGAAAAAGATAACGTGACCTTGAGATAAGACACAACAGGACGACAACACAAATTCTACAATTTACGAAACTTATCTAGCACTTGTATCGACTTAAATAAATAGCGCGCGATCCCGCTTATGAGGCAGTATAAAGCATCAAGTCTAGCGCTAAAAAAAATTTTTACGGCGGTACAAAATCAGAAAATTCCAAAAAGAAAGTATATAATGAGAGATTTGGAAAGTGAATATCCTTTTAATAAAAAGACAAATCGTTTAAAATATTATCTTTAATTGCTAGTATTGCTACTGATGAGTAGTACTCCCATTCCCATGATCATTTTTCATGTAATACAAATATTAGTCCGTAAGGTTAAATTATTAAGAAAAATAATATATAAATATAATTTTTATAGGTTTTTATTGAAAACTGACATTAATTATTTAACGCACTACAAATTACAAAATTAGTATTAGGTACACATTTACACTTGCAAGTTGCAATGTTAATTGTTAATTTAACTTAACACATAGTTGTTATACAATTATAAGGATAAGGACATTTATCTAAATTATTATAAGTATACATTACATAATTACATTTTATTATCTAATTTTATTTTATTTTGTTTTAAAATTAATAGCATCTCAAATATATCATCACCTAATCTATTCCTACGAGGAGTGAAAATTAGTCCACCCATACTAAATATCCTTTCAACGGGGGCAGATGAAGGAAGTATAGAATTATATTTTGAAAAGATTTCTTTTATAGCAGGGTACATATTTAATTGCTCATAGTTAGTGCTTGTGTCTTTAAAATAATTGGTGCATTCTGAATCAAATGTTGTTTGCGATTGAGTATTTATTTTTAAAAAACCAAAGAATTCGCTTAAGATTGGCGGAACTTTCATTGTTGATCTAACTTACAATTAACAAATGTGCTTTACTTAAAGTCGTATTCTTAAGAACTGAAGACAAGATTGTTGTTTTTCTATACCTCCTTTTGTTCGATTAAATTAGCAACAGGGAATTCCAGTGCCACTTAACTTAAGTACCTAATTTAATGGATGGATGACCCCATTGTCATTACTCATTAAGTCATTAGATTAGCACTTAGCAGTCATTACCTGCCTTTGTAGCTTTGGGAAACAAAAACAACCGACGGAAATATTAACAAAGAAAATGAATAGTTCTATTATTGGTTATTTCGGAATTTAACATGCCTCAGGCAGTAGGTAATTGTGTAAATGTGTATGTATCTCTGTGGGGTACGGATGTAACGGTCGTAACGGAGCATAATGTATTTTTTAAATATAAAGCTCTGTTGCCTCAAGCCAGTTAAAAATTTCACAAAATACCCTTAAAATACATTTTAAAATATTCTAATGGATCTTTGGATTCAAGTACTAAACATCTGTTAAAATGTGATCTAGATCCAAATACTAGATCCTACCAGAGCAAAGTATCTAGATCCAGATCATAGATCCGTTTAGTGGATCTAGATCCTGGATCTAGATCACTTTGATCTAGATCCTACCCAACACTGTTGGTCATACCACAACTTGATCCACAATCATTCCTTTCGTTCTATGGATTGCATTAGTAAGATAATAAAAAGCTACCTCTAACATAAATTTGCATGTGATAGAACGAAATCTGAAAGTATTGTGTGTAACATTTTACAAAAAAAATCATTAAGCTCCATACGCTTCAAATCACGGAAGTGTAAGAATTTATCATACACTCGTAAGATATTTTACGAAAGACAAACAAGATCTTGCAGCAAAACTCCAGACTTATATCCTAATATATTACTAAAACGGTTGACAACTACGAATTAACAACAAAAGTAATGGCAATGTGTGCTGACAAGACAAATTGCAATTTTGAAGGAGCAACAAAACGAGGTCAAAATAATGTTTTTCTTAAAGTTCAGCAGTTACTTAAAATACTTTTAGCAGGGGTGAATTACGCTGCTCATATCCTGCATAATTATATTTAGCAGATTACTTGCTTATTGACATCGAAGCTGTTATTGTAAAAATCTGTGACTTTTTCTACATTAGTACTGTTCAAGTTGAACAATTAAAAGAATTTTGTGATTTTGTTAATGTTGGATAATAAAAACTGTTAGAAAACGGTAAAACCAGACGGTTAGCTTTGTTACCTTCGATAGAGAGAATATTAAAAATATTCAAACCGTTACTGAGTTACTTTCTCTCCCAATAAAAATGACCACATTGATTCTTAATAGTTTTAAAAACAATTTTTCTTTAATTTGGCCATGGTTTTTTCACTCGCAAGCTTCTGCATTTCATAAACATGTGCTGCAAGTAGAATCTGATAAACCTTCAATGGTAGAAATTTACATGGTTCTATCAAATTTAAATTTTTGTATTTGAATTAATTTGTGATGATATTGACATACTTCGTGCAAGCGGAATCCTTTTTATTTACGTTACTTAAGACATGTCAACAACAAAAATTCAAATGTCTGGCGTTTGGGGTTCGTAAATATTTGTATGATAGTTGACTTATTCCCGTCAACTTGATTTTCTTATTATAAATCAACAATGGTTTAAAAATGAAAAAATGACATTTTTTGCGGGACAAAACCGCTCTCTGGCGCCCTGAGTTCTCGAGTTGGCCAATTGTTTTTTATTAATGTACATAATGGTAATTTTTTTTAAAGACGCACGTCTAAATTATAAATATATTGGTATATGCGTCCGACATTATAAGTGGAACAAGACTACTTTTAAGGGTGGAAAGGTGTGAAAAATGTACTATTTTGGTCATAAGCAATGTCCCGGCATACGTGTAGGCAACCAACATCTCGCTTCACCGATGAGATCCGAAAATGTTTGCATGGAGAAGAATCTTAGCGTATTGAGTAATGTGTAAAGGTGGCGTGCCAACGCTGGTTTTATGGTGATTTTATGGAATTCTATATTTATGATTTTATTGTGGTAAAAACTACAATAACTACACTGTTAGTTTGAAATTCTTACTATTATGTCTATATTTTCTTTGACTTAGGTAGTTCAGTTTAATTTATTGAACCTAAACATTAATTTACATTCTGTATCCTTTACAAGGTTTCAACGCTTATTTGTATTTCCAAACATCTGCATGCGAATCTTGAAATCACAATACAATTACTAACGCATTAATTCATTAAATTTCAATTAATTTCCTAAATTATTAATATTCTAATGGATTTTTAATATTACATTAATTGGATAAGTAGTCTAGTTACTTTGTAATTTTAAAATACCTGATATTTAAGCAGGATATATCTATCTCTTTATCGTTTAACCTTAATTTGCTAGTCACGTGTTTATATAAATATTTCTGTAGAAATAAACATTGTTTACCTTACTTAAGTAAATTCGACAAGGTGTATAGAAATCCTGTATTGTGTCACATAAATATACTACTTTTACTGAATATTAAAACATGTAATTGTGATAATAACGGTATTATTATTTTTTTAATAAATTTAAATACCTTATATGATGCTTAGCAGCTATTTTGTTTGGTAATGTCCTCGTTTGATTTAAGGAAAACAAATTTGAAAATATGTCAAAAACTGGGACATGAAAACAATTTTCAAATATTCCATCTCGTGAATTCTTAAAGATATGGCGGTTATAAGAATGAAAGGATTTTTAACAATCGGGAGTATTTGAATATTATTTTGGTAGAAAAGCTTAAAAAAGTTTAAAATCGTATTAATGATTTGCCTGTTTGAATTCAAACAAATTGTGATTAGGTTTTTCCAATGTTTGTATACTTACTAAAAGGGGTACCACGGTACCACTAAATCGGTAATACGACAAAGCGCGCCTTGCGACAATCTATCCAGTTGAGTATGTCAACTGGATAGATTACACATTACAGAATACGCTAAGATTGTCTGTATCCTTCTCCATGCAAACATTTGCTGGTTTCATCGACGAAGTGGTATGTTGGTTGCCTACACGTATGCCGGGATATTACTTATGACCAAAATAGTACGTATCTAATTCATAAGCATGCAGATTGAACAGGTAGAACGAAATGTTAGAAATAAAAGTTGTACCTAATGACATTCTGCTTTTTGTTTCACTTTTCCATGATAAAATGTGTTTAGTTAATGCCAGTTGTTTCAAGACTTACTCGGACGAACTGGATTGTCACGATCTCGCTCTTTGTACGACACATATTTGGTTATATCATGTTTTCCTAACATTTTCTTCTTTTGTCATGATTTTATTGCTTTGTTTTTGTTTCAACTCATTTTTTATATTTTAAGAACAAAATAAAGAATTGTATATTATAATCGGCTGCCGCTATGCTAAAAGCAATGAATTTTGAAGATGATCACCTTTGTTTGCATGCGTACTCGGTAGTCGGCCATTCTTTATGGAGTCAGTTGTGCTACGGAAAGACCATCAAGTCTTTTAGATATATTTCTTCGAGTCGCACGAAATACAGACGCATTATAGAAGTGCTAAAATGCCGAGTCTAAAAGAAAATATGGTATACTCGTTCTGTTTCGTGCTTGTTCTCTTATATTTCGAATTTTACTTAATAATGGAGTATTTTATGTGTAAAAACCGTGTCATATTTCATATCTACAACAATAACAAAAGGAATAATTTACCATTGCAGTTATAAGCATGACTCAACGAGCATAACACGTTTTGAAAATCGTCGTACACACGCGTACAGAGACCACTTTTAATAATTTTAGAGGCCATCTTTAAACTCGCATTACAAGCTATAAATATAGTACTTTACGTGTATGCCATACTCTTTCAAGTTTAAATGTTGAAAATTAATGACCTTTGAGTCGTTTCAAGCATGTATTCTGTAGTATTAATAAATATATGACATTACTTTTGGCAGACAGGTAACATGTCCCACTCTTTTTGCCGGAGAAACATGAATATTGATATTATTAGCAATTTCTCATAACTTCGTACCATTGTCCGACAGATAAACATTAGTCAAAGAAATCGGCCAATTAGCGAACTCAGGACGTCAGAAAGCGGTTCTGTCTCGCAATAAATGTCAGACAACATGATTTTTGTCATTTATAAATCATAATAAGAAAATTAAGTTCCGAGAATAAGTCTATCATACAAAAATTTACGAATCCCAAACGGCAGAGACAGAACCAGTGCCGACTTTTCTGTCGGACAGTTGAATTTTTGTGGTCCAAATGTCTTAAGTAACGGAAATAAAAAGGATTCAGCTTGCAGGAAGTATGTCAATATCATCACATACTAATTCAAGATACAAACATTCTGTGGGCTGTATATCCCGCGATCATATTTTGCCAGACATGACAGGACACGACCATACCAACACACATAAGAAATCTAGCTTGACGGAAATTAGTCTACTTTTAAGGCGCCAGCTCCTGGACTATTACAGCAACACACGGCCAACAACCAGTGGTACCAACCAGCTCGTCGAGAGGTAGTGGATAATATTAAAATTTTGTGGTTATAAACATACGGTAATGTCTGATCGGATAATGATTTGGACATCACCCTGTCTTAATCCAGCTCCTGGACTATTACAGCAACACACGGCCAACAACCAGTGGTACCAACTAGCTCGTCGTGAGGAAGTGGATAATATTAAAATTTTGTGGTTATAAACATACGGTAATGTCTGATCGGATAATGATTTGGACATCACCCTGTCTTAATCCGGGCAAACAAAAGGGTGCACTATCATAAAACAGGGAAAAACACTGGAACCCACCTTTTTCTTGGCAAAAACGGTTTCCTGGGTCGAATTTAAAACGTAATGCTCCAAAAACACCACAATAAAGCTATTATTATTCGGTACTTCGACTTTTAGATTATTAGTAAATTCTTCCTTGAAAATTGTTGCTAATTTAGAACAAAGAAATCTTCCAACTATTGAAATCAACTTTAGTTTACTCTTCAATGCAAATAAAATACAGAATTGGTTTTTGTTATGAACGAATAAGTTCAAAGCTAAATATGTAATTAAAAATTATTATTAATTTTATTAAATACATAAATAAAAAATTTACCTCGAGGAGGATTTGAACCTACGACCTGTACTTTGCTAGAGTACCACACTAACCAACTGCGCCATCAAGGTTCAAGCCCCAATCGATGTAAATTTTTATCTTTATGTATGTAGAACTAATTAATAATAATTTTTAGAATTGGAAAAGGTTAAGGCCCTTCAGTACCAGTATACTGCTTCTTTACAAAAGAAATTTAGTATTTAGAAAAAACAATAATTTAGTTTAACAAACATCTATTAAGTTACTTTAAAATAAATAATCGTCCAAATTCACATTCAATGTCTACATATTAACGAAAGCTTTTATCGCCGGGTACAGTTTAACAAAAATAGAACACTTCTTAAATCTATTAAAAATTTCACAAGATTAAAATTTTTTTCTCTCGCACCTATGAAAGTACATACTAGGTCTTAAGAAATGCGGCACTTGCCCATTTATTTAAATCTAAATACTTAGTTATACTATAAGAAGAATGAATCCAAATCCAATCAAATATGACCGTCACCAGTATTAAAAAAAAGAAATTTAATATCTCAACATATGCATGAATAAATTTATCTTCATAAATACGTCTACCACACTTAAACATGTAACAAGTTAAAAATTCTTATTTAAAACAACGTTTACCTTTATTATAAACCAAAATAACAATAGCACTTCAATAGAATTGCCTTATATTTTCAAATCACTAAGAAACAGTACTGGATCTCGCTTTCCCCGGTCGGCGCGATATTAGCCGTTCTTCACCAGCTATACTCCCTACAACCCCCAAAATTCCACTTCACTAGCTGAAGGCTGAATACAATCGCCATCAATAGGGCTCTACGTAATGTTTTTGAGCATTCACGTTATAACCCAAAACTGATACCTCTCAACATTCACGTTTGTTATATAACTCCCTCCAAATTATTAAGTCTTTAACAAAACCGTTCATGAATATTTTCCCCTGAAATACAAAATTACTACAAAAAGGTGTGTTATATAAATTCCCGCGAAATGAGATAGCAACCCATACGAACCTCACTCTCAGCACGTTACTAAAATACACACGAACATAAGGGAGGTTATAGTCCTTAAAATGAATGATTGCGAATTTCGGCTTAGCGCTTTATTTGGCGCGCAGTTTGTATCTATTTCGTTCTAACACACAATATTTGGAAATAGAGAGAATGGAATGCTACATTATCGCCACTGCGAGTGGTGAACTAAGACGGCACTATACGTTTAAAACATTTGAATTTGTGTCAGGTATGTTAAAAGGATATAGTAATATTTGTTTTAGGCGTCTCTTTAAAAAACTACTGAAATATGTTATATTCCTTCAATTTATAAAAAAAATTAAAACTTAATTGAAAATATAATACTATAATTTATTCTTATAAACAAAATTAACTTATAATAAACTACTTTCTAAATAAGTACATTAAAGAATGTGGGTCATTAATATATCATTATTTTACTCAATGTAGCAAAGTCTGCAAATACGTATGCAAAGAATTTAATTTTGTTCAAACCATTTATTTTTGCAATAAATAAAAACTACAAGTAATAACTGTAAATAATCATGTAATTTAATATGCAGTTTTAATTAGGTAACATTTACATAAAAAAAACTTTTTTACAATTATAGTAGGAGAAATTAACAAAAATGATCTAATTTACAACTTAATTTGTAACACTGTGTTCTTAATAATAAGATTTTTTTCTGTAAGTGTAATAGTTTTTTTTCCACACTTTTCCATCACATTGATTCAATGCCTCCTCCCACATTTGTAATACAGTGGCATCAGAGTAACCTTGTCTACCCATGGTGTTATCATAATATGATTTGCAGATACCCCAAATATTCTCAATAGCATTAAATTGGCAATGATACGGTGGTAGTCTAAGCACGAAATGACCAGATTCATTAATAATGTCATCTACAACGTAACGCTTCAGTTGTCTATGTTGTTCAGCAAGGTTCAACAAATCTACCTTTAAATCCGTGTCAGCAAAAGAAATTTCTTTGTTGTTACCAGTTTCGCAACTCTCCCTTTTTCCATGTACTCGAAGACGTTTCTTGTATAAGTCGAGAATGAAATGATGCATTGTCCAAAATAATTAATGACGGTTCCTGTAGATTAGGCAACAGTTGATGTTTCAACCAATTCTCAAAAGTTGCAGCGTCCATATTGTCGTGGTAATCACTACAGTTTTTAATAAAACCATATTCATTACCAGCGTGTAAAATGATAAATCTTTTCCCATTACTTGAACGCTCCCCATTTTTTACACCTTTTGGTGTATCCTCTTGCCAAGATCTCTTCTGTGATACCCTAGAAAATATCCACGTTTCGTCTACAAATACCTTCTGAAGTGGTGAAGACGATAGCATATTTTCATGGTATTTTTTAGGTACTGCACCCGTGCTGACCCCACATTTGACTTTTCACGAAGTTCTCTGCGATTGCAGTCTTGTTCATATTTAAATCCTATACTATGTAAAATTTTATTATAGTTGGTCTGGATGCTGTCAGTAACCCTTTTTCTTGTAATATATTACTAATAGTCTCCAATGTAACCACTTTCTTTTGGGAATACATGTCATAAATTATGTCTCTTATGGTATGTTCTAGCCTTTCTTGTATATCATCACTTTTACACTTCGTTCATGGTTTTCTGATAGGTTTTGGTACTAAAATATTCCGTTTTTTACTCTCGACGATTTTGTGTAACGTATTAAGGCTAATTTTTAAAGCTTCTGCGGTTCTTTTGTTCACTTCGCCAACATTACACAGAGGACCAGCATTATCCTTTTCGCGACAAAAATACTCATACATATTAAACACGAGTTTATGGCAACGTTCGTTTAAAAACTTTCCTGGCATTTTACGGTTGTTACAACAATAGTATACAAACAGTACTAACGCAAATTTGAAATCTGTAGACATTACTCCATAGTGTAAAATAATGGTATATTAATGACCCTGCATTCTTTAATGTACTTATTTAGAAAGTAGTTAATTATGAGGTAATTTTGTAGTTGAAAAATATCACGAAAATTATTTATCATGTTGTATTCAATTTAATAACATAATTAAATTCCAACTATGTTTATAAAAATAAATTATATTATTATAATTTCAATTACGCTTTAATTTTTTTTTTATAAATTGAAGGAATGTTAACGTATCTCAGTAGTTGTTAGTTACAAACACGCGAAATAAACTTTTGAATACCACTGTCAAAGGATTACAACAGACAATTTAGTCTTTAAAGAGACGCCTAAGACAAATATTACTATCTCCTTCTCACACACCTGACACAAATACAGATGTTTTAAACGTATCGTGTCCGTCTTAGTTCACCACCCGCAGCGACGATAATGTAGCATTCCATTCTCTCTATTTCCAAATATTGCCCGACTCAACCCAACGCTTGTCACGTAATCAATGATCTCCTCTCGCGATTCTTCCAGACTTCGCCAAATTAAACTTCACGCAACATAACCAATCATAAAGCTAGAATTCTTTCAAACCGTAAGCGCGATAAAAACGAGAAAATTTTTGTAAACAGAAACTAGATAATACGTCATTAGCATAAGCTTACACCGTCAAGCTACCACGCAGAAAATTGTGACCCGATCCGATTAGTTAGTTTACAACAGGAATATGGTAGTAATTTATTTGTAAATTGTTGATAATATTAAATACATTTAGCAAATGTCAGAATAAAAGCAATTTATCAATTCGTTCAAACAAACAAACAAATACTGGGAAAGAAGGATGATTAATCTTACCGTAAAAAAGTAGATTATGTTGTTGATTACAATTTATGAGAAAAGTATTGTTGTAAGAAGTAAAGTATGTAAAGTTCTTATTCATGTTGTATATTAAAACAAAAACTGCAATTCTTAAAACCACAATCTAATATTTCATCATAAGTTTTATGATTAAAATAAATCCATTCCCGAAGTTTCCTGAAAATTTATATGCTGACATCATCAACATTTTCATTCAAGCTAATTGAATGGTAGAAAAAAAAACATCAATAACCTTTACGATCCAGGTATTATTTTTTTTTACGTGAAAGCTACACAAAGACAATATTTCTTACTAAGGATGAGCTAAAAAGGTGACAGTAATCTGAAAATGTTTTGCACATTGTACAAATGGGTCTGCCATTAAAAATAAAGTGTATTTTATAAAAGCGAACAGTAAAAAATGTCTAGAAAGTCAGTCAACCCGATTGATTAGATGATTTTTTTTTCTGTGTAGATACCTTCTCAAGAAAAAGTATTATTCGAGGGGTAGAAGAAAGAAAGACACAAAAAGTTCTGTTAAAAGATATAGTAATTGACAGTGTGTGTCAAGACAGTTTCGAAAGAGAAATAGCTCATTGAGACTAATGGTGTTTCCTTCATTATCTGTATGTGGGTGTGTATGCTGCTTCTTACAGTTGAAAGGATTTACTTCGTTTTAAATCTTTGATAGACAAATCATTAAGTATCTATCATTTGGGCTAAAACCTTTCAATATATTTTAAAGACTTTAACATCTTTTCAGAAGCGATACGTTGAAATTTTAAAAGTGAAGTACTCAATTGCAAACTAATAGTCGGGATAGTTTTCCAATCTTACGTAATTTGTGTAAAACCATACCTGATCGAGAAATACAATTTAGCACTAAGCATCAGTTAAATTAGTGTTATTGAAATTCTGTACTGACAAATAATTTTAATATTCTGTATTTACGATTATTTATCATCCGGTTAAGCAACACATGTCTCTTCTGTCAATGGCACAAACTTTCGAATCATTTAATTCAAGCTAATTTTATTTTACGATTTGACGTAGAAAAAAAAATGTATAAAAAGGAACTTTTTGTTACTTACAAGCATCATCTTAGAATCGTGAAAAACTTTCCGGAATGCTCCATACAGAAATAACTTTTTCACACAAAATCTTTTTCTTTCCAGAAAATTTAGAATGAATGAGAAGCTTATGACAGCCCACCATCCAAACTTAGTACATCAGATGCACCCCTTGTTCTCTAGATTGCGCCAATATTTCTAAAAATTTTAATTCATTATCCAAAAGACTATTAATACAAATTGCATCTCTATTTTAAATGTTGCACCGCGGGACCATGCACACGAATTCTTGGCAAGTTATTTTAACTGAATTTTTAATGTTAATCATAAGTACAATATTTTCTAGTAATAATATCAAACATTATATGTATTTTTTTCTCAATTAAGTACTTAAACATATGTAAAAATTAACCAATCACCAATAGATATCTGATTGCAAACCAAACAGGTGTATTTAATTTTATAGCATAAACGTTATCCACAAATGGCATAAAGGTGTGCAGAATTTTTTTATTATTCGAGAACAACGGAGGGAAAAACAAAATAAAATAAAATTGTAGACATAGTATGCACTAATATCAATTAAATTATAATGAACAAAAGTAGAACGGAGACACCTTACGCCGCCATCTTGGATTTTTTGGGACACTTTAACTTTCACTTTTTTACACGCCCTCGTGGGGATCGTATTTTTTCATCTGAGAATAAAAAGATTTAATCTGTTATTATTTTAGGATCCGTTTTTATCAAAGGAGATTGCATAATTATTATTACTTTTTTTTAAATCCCATCTACCGATTTTGACCTAATTTATTTATGCATTGGGGGTTGTATTCTAAAAAGGGGCCGTAGTCTTGTAAGACGGGAATCTGTTCGCGGGCCTCTTAACATGTGTTTATTACTATTAAACAGTTATACAACTTCATTATGATTGGAAAGTGGCAATCAGTCGTCGACATCGCGTTAATTAATGCATTTACAAAAATTTTAAAAATTTGCTGCTACAAAAAAATATTCTAAATTAAATATTAGATGAAATAATAATAATCATTTCTACCCTGATGCAATAGCGCTTTCCTTATATGCCCACGTGGGGATCGTATTATGATCTATTTTGTAAAGCTAATAAACTGGATTATTTTTTTGATATTAAAGAAGCTAACCAAGATAAAGATAACATATACAATTGATTTTTAAATAATCTGTTAAATTCTATATAATGATAATAAAACAAGTAATGGGTCTTGCGTAATCAGTTAATTAACTTATTGTTATACAAAAGTGAATGTACGATTTCGCAATTGAACGAAAACAATAATAATACTAATCACACTTTTAGCATCATAGATGTAATGCAATGCAATTGCGAAGTTGTTATCAATTAAATTACTAACTAACTTAGAATAAAATGTCAATCAAACCGTCAACAGCCAAAACCAAATATATATTTGCAAACAGGTTATTTAATATTGTGATGTATGCAGCAATTGCCTATGCCTTCTTCTTTAAGCTAGATTTGCCTCTATATTATTTTACATACATAAAAGTTCTGCCTCATCAGAAATACCTCTGTAAAAAAAACGGTTTAGATTTTATAATCAGGTTAGCATGCATGCTGACCGCTTATTAAGTACTATTTTAGATTTTCGGGTTTACCGATAATGGGATTGAACACCATCACATAAGTCTATTTTACATACAAGCTCTGCCTTAGCAAATACCCCTATCAAAAAGGAACTTAGATTTATAAACAGGCCTAGGGAAGATATTAGAGCGTGGTTACAGAAACAAGTAGCGTACACTACATAAACCTGTAGTGTGAAATTTACTCGAAACAGGTACATTGTGGGTAACTTTTTTTTAGTTTGCGTCATAGAAATCTAAGTAAATATAATGACTGGTATAATTATATACTGACGGTTATCGATGTATTTAGCAAGATGGCGTGGATACCTCTTACAAAAAAACGGCTTTAGATTTTATAATCAGGTTAGGCATGCATGCTGACCGCTTATTCAAGTACTATATTTCTAAATTTCGGGTATACCGATAATCGGTTGTCAACCATTACATAACACATATTTTTAAACAACTCGACCTTATCAGAAATATTTTCAAAAGAACTTAGATTTAGCGCCTAGAGAAATTAGAGCTGGTTACATAAACAAGTAGCGTACACTATAACAAACTTGATAATAAAAATTTACTCAAATAATTAGTGGGTAACATGATAGATCTTTGTCGATACGAAATCTAAGTAAATATAATGACGTTATAATTATATACTGACTGTTATCGATGTATTAGTACGATGGCGTGGACACAGCTCTGAAGCTGAAAACTACATTTCTGTAATCGACGTATTTTCGGTTAATTTTCAAGATGCGATAAGATACCTCAAAGTATACAGACGGATAAGTTCAAGGACTTTAATGCGAAAAGTGTCAAGCAATTCTTTAACAAACATCAAATTTACGATGATTTTCGTGATGCTACGGTATAGTTAGCACTTTTACTTCGATCCTTGTTCAGAGTATTTGTCGCATTGTTTCTAAGGTTTAGCGCGCAATCAGAATGGTGGAATTGATTCGCATACGTTATAAGTGGTGTCCATAATCGCGTCTGTATTTTGAACCGTGCGCCGCCATTAGACTACAAGGTACCTCTTACCGTACAAATTATAACGCTTTAACTCATTAGCACCATTATGAGAAACTCATTTCCTGATCTAAATAAATCAGCGTAGTGCAGTGACCGATCAAGTTGCAACTATTTGTCTGATACAGCTTAGCAATACTTGACTATTATAATACAAGTTCAAATTTTCTCATGATGCGCCACAAACAAATTCAAATTTTTGGTCGAGGCATGTTCGAGGATTGCTAACCCTACATCTGTATAGTTAGCATTAACCTATTAAATACAAATTCATATTTCGCATAACCTGATAGACTTAAATACAAATTCAAATTTTCCCAATGGGACCTCGGAGACAAAGCACCGGAGCAAGTTGCGCAATCCTACCCTGTCTTACAAGTTAGTATTAGATCTTATTATAATACAATTCAAATTTGCTACCATATGAAGATCAGGAACAGTAGCGATCACACAGGGCGAAGACCCGAGAACAAGTTGCGACAAACATGTCTTACAATTGATTAGTTCGGAGGTTGTGGGATCGCCGAAACAGCTTGATGAACCTAGCGTGTGAAATTTTACCTATCTGAGATATGCAAATAACGGTCTCTTAAAACGTCAAGTACTTGCAGCGACCAGCAAAAAGATTGAGATGATCGGTCACGTGCACTAGGATTTATTTAATCAGGAAAAGTTTCTCATAAGTGGTGTTGAGTTAAAGGTTAAATTTGTACGATCAAGAGGTACCTTTAGTCTAATGGCGGCGCACGGTTCAAAATACAGACGCGGATTATGGACACCAGCTTACTGGTGAGACGTATGCTAATCAATTCCACCATTCTGATTGCACGCTAAACCTTAGAAACAACTGCGACAAAATACTCTGTACAAGGACCGAAGTAAAAGTGCTAACTATACTTGTGGGCATACATCGCTAAATTTTGCCTATATGATTAGATTTGATGTTTGTTAAAGAATTGCTTGACACTTTTCGCATTAAAGTCCTTAACCTTATCCGTCTGTATACTTTGAGGTATCTTATCGCATCTTTGAAAATTAACCGAAAATACGTCGATTACAGAACATGTAGTTTTTCAGCTTCAGAGCTCGTGTCCACGCCATCTTGCTAAATACATCGATAACAGTCAGTATATAATTATAACCGTCATTATATTTACTTAGATTTCTCGTATCGCAAAGACCCCGCCTGTCATGTTACCCACAATGTACCTATTTCGAGTAAATTTCTCACTACAGGTTTGTGTATAGTGTACGCTACTTGTTTATGTAACCGCGCTCTAATATCTTCTCTGGGCGCCTGTTTATAAATCTAAGTTCCTTTTTGACAGAGGTATTTCTGATAAGGTCGAGCTTGTATGTAAAAATAGGCTTATGTGATGGTATGACAACCCCATTATCGTATAACCGATTCGCTCTTTAAAGTGTAACCGTCATCGAGTGAGCATTATTATAATGTATTCTACTGTTTGTGAGCCAACACCAGCGGACATTATAGAGTTAATAAACTATTACAACATAACCGTTCAAGATGATGATGGAAACGATGACGTGGATGAACTAAATGTATCTCACATCCATGGTGATGGTGACGATTCACAGAAGAGGAAGAAGAGCGATGAGGTAGAGGAGAAGGGCGTGTCTCAAAACCAGGATGATGATGATAGCGACGAATCATGGTTCAAGAAGAAGAAGAAGAAGACCGATAAAGAATGTGATTAAATAAATGATAGATTGTTGTTTATAATAATAATATATATTCAAACGGTAAGCTTTCCTTCAATTTTTATTAATAAACTTATTTTTATAACGCTGTTTGAACCCGCACTAACAGTGCTGCAGTTAATGCGAAAGGGCGGTTAGATGGGTAACTACAATAAGTGTGAGATTGGTTTTCTTTTGCACTCTGTAAATTTAATCAGACTGCTATTTTATGAATTGAGAGCTGATTTTGTATGATTAGGTTAAATCAGTTTTGAATTGTGATTGGTTGGTTTTAGCGAAGTGTAAGTTAGCCTAATCAGTATTTTTGAGCTGTAAGCTAGTTTTCGGCGGCTGTAAGTTATGATTTGATTGATTGAAATTGATTTGGTTGATTGATTGGGCCTGATTTGAGTGATTTGATTAATTTGATTTAATTAATTGATTTGGATGTTTGAAAAAGAGACGATACAGCCAAGGGAGAGACGAACACGATCAACCTCTATTACAGTAAACATTCAATAGTCTTTACACCACTAGATGGCACCACAAACAACCCTAATTAGTCCTAGAAATATACCGCTAGGCGCCTCCGTATCTATTACGGAAAACATTCGCTAGTTTAAAAATATATCACTACGTGGTGCCACAAACGAAACCCTAATTAGCTCTAGAAATATAACGCTAGGTGGCGTCACCTTTATTACATAAAATATTCATTAGTCCATACACAGCTAGATGCCACACAAATTCAAATTTCGTAACAAGGGGGCCACTACAGGAGGGCGCAGACCTAACACAAGTTCCTATATTTGTCTTATAAGTTATTATTAGGGCACCTTATTAGAATACTATTTCCAGCCAGACATGGAAGCCAATGCAGGGGTGTGAAGGCCCGAAAGGAAGTTGCGAAGCCCTATGTCAGTCTTATAAGTTAACAGTAAGCTGCATTCTTACTAGAATGCAGGTTCAAATTTCTCGCAATAAGATCAGAATATAAACACTTAAATACATATTCAAATTTCCCACCAAGGGACCAGGGGCTAAGACCCGAAAACAAGTTCCGAAGCCCTATGTCTGCCTTATAAGTTAGCATTAGGCCCCCTTATTATAATACAAGTTCAAATTTCCCCTCATAGATGACACCGCAAACAAATTCAAATTTTCAAAGTGGCATAAGCCTGAGAGGAAGTTGCTAAGCCCTACATCTGTATTACAGATTTGCATTACACCCCTTATTACAATACAAATTCATATTTCCAGCCATAACCTGCAAATTCAAATTTTCCGCCAATGGGGCCTCAACAAGGGGCAAAGCCCCGAGAGCAGGTTGCACAACCCCTACACCTGCCTTACAAGTTAGCATTGGACCCCTTATTATAATAAAAATTCAAATTTTCCGCCAAGGGTACCGCGACAATACACGAAGCCCCATGTACAAGTTGCGATCACGACAAGGGGCGAAGACCCGAGAACAAGTTTCGACAATCTCAGTTATGTTCGGGGAGGGTTGGAGTGAGGATCACCGAAATACCTTTTCCGAAAGCCTTGCGTCGCGAAATTTTACCTATATGAGACACGCAAATAACGGTTTCTCGAAACGTCAAGTACTTGCAGCGACCAGCAAACAAATTGAGATGATTGGTCACGTGCACTAGGATTTATTTAATCAGGAAAAGTTTCTCATAAGTGGTGTTGAGTTGAAGGTTAAATTTGTACGAACAAGAGGTACCTTTAGTCTGATGGCGGCGCACGGTTCAAATTACAAGACGCGGATTATGGGCACTAGTTTACTGTGAGACGTATGCAAATCAATTGCACCATTCTAATTAGGCGCTAAAACCTTACAGCAAAAATCATCGGATAATGTCTTCCTGGGTCAATTACCTGAATGGTGTATCATAGGTTTTACCGCAAAATAAAGCCTTGAGAGAGATCATGTGCGATTCTTACCTATATAAAAGCATCGCATCGCTAAATTTTGCCTATATGATTAGATTTGATATTTGTTAAAGAATTGCTGGACACTTTTCGCAATAAAGTCCTTGCCCTAATCCGTCTGTATACTTTGAGTATACGTCCATTATAGAACATGTAGTTTTTCAGCTTCAGAGTGTCCCCTCCATCTTGCTAAATACATCGCTAACCGTCAGTATATAATTGTACCAGTCATTATATTTACTTAGATTTCTCGTATCGCAAAGCCCGCCTGTCATAACTCAAAAAGAAATGTTACCCACAATGTATATGTTTCGAATAAATTTCTCACTACAGGTTTACGTATAGTGTACGCTACTTGTTTCTGTAACCGTGTTCCCTAAGGGCCTGTTTATAAATCTAAGTTCCTTTTTGATAGGAGGTATTTCTGCTAAGGCAGAGCTTGTATGTAAAATAGACTAATGTGATAGTATTATCGGTAATACCCGAAAATTTAAAAATAGTACTCTAATAAGCGGTCAGCATGCATTAACCTGATTATAAAATCTAAAACCGTTTTTTTACAGAGGTATTTCGAATGAGATAGAACTTTTATGTATGTAAAATAACATAGAGGCGAAATCTAGCTTAAAGAAGAGGACGCAGTCAATTCGCTGCATACATCACAATATTAAATAACCTGTTTGCGCAAATATATATTTGGTTTTGGCTGTTGATGGTTTGATAGACATTTTATTCTAAGTTAGTTAGTAATTTAATTATAACAGCTTCGCAATTCCATTGCATCTCTATATGTACGGTGTTTAGTATTATTGTTTACGTCCAATTGCGAAATCGTACATTCACTTTTGTATAACAACGATTAATTAGCTGATTAAGCTATACCCATTAACTGTTTCATTACCATTATATAGAATTTAACAGCGTATTTAAAAATCAATTGTATAGGTTATCTTTATCTTGATTAGCTTCTTTAATGTCCAAAAAATAATCCAGTTGTTTATTAGCTTTATAAAATAGACCAAAATACGATCCCCACGTGAGCATATAAAAAAAGCGCAATTGCAGTAGAAATGATTATTATTATTTCATCTAATATTTAATTTAGACCTTAATGTTTTTTTGCAACAGCAAATTTTGAAAATATTTGTAAACACATTATTTAACGCGATGTCGACGACTGATTGCCACTTTCCAATTATAATGATTATTTAATAATAATAAACACATATCAAGAAGCACGCCATCAAACTCCCGTCTTACAAGACTACGGCCCCTTATTAGAATACAACCTCCAATGCATAAATGAAATGAATTAGTTCAAAATCGGTAGATGGGATTAAAGAAAAAGTAATAATAATTATGCAATCTCTTTTGATAAAAACGGATTCTAATTAATAACAGATTAAATCTTTTTATTCTCAGGTACAAAAATACGATCTCCACGTGGGCGTGTAAAAAGTGAAAGTTAAAGTGGCCCATAAAATCCAAGAAGGCGGCGTAAGGTGTCTCCGTTCTACCAACAAATGTTACACTCCTGAACTATAATTCTTCCTTTTCTATCTTTATTAATATAATATTATATTACTATGTATTATGTAATAAATATCGTTACAAAAACAATATACTAGTCTGTATCTAAAGGCCCATATTGAAAAAGAACTATCTCAAAAGGTAAAAATTAGGTAAGGTAACCCTGTATGGCCTACCTACGCTAATTTCTTTTCTGTATTTTTTGTAAATGCAATTAACTCGTCAAGGACGACTGGGAGCTAAATTGTAACTAATAAGGAACGTAAGATGATAATTTGAATCAATTTGAATTAATAGGGAGTTCGCAATAACAAAAATTATAAAAAGTGCATTTAAGCCATATTGACTACCATATGTACCCACTATGGCATATAAAATTTAGATAATAAATCTGGTCAGATTAAACAAATTTATGCTAAGAAATCTTTTATAAATAAATTTTCACAGTCTGGACTAATAAAAAGTTCGTTATCCTCCTTGGTGAAGCCCACACGTTCTTCGTGCACATAAAACTTACAGGCAATGCACATACACATATCGCTTACTACGTCTTCTATGCAAACATGGAAAACCCATGATTCATTGATTTGAATTTTCTTCGATTTTCCTTTTGCACTAACAGTCTTTGAACATTTCGATTTCGGTGATTCAACGTCGGTTTCTTTTGAAAACAACCACCCTGCTGTTTATCGCCTTCCGTCTATTTGTAACCTTTCGGGGTTTTTTTGAGAAAAGTGGGGAGTAAATCTTGGAAATACCGCGAAACATAATCGCCTTCGTCTGTTGACTGGACACGAGCTCGTGTTAAAAATTGATAACCTTGACAGTCGAGGCTGTGGAGAAGTTGTCCGCATTTTGGAGTGGAACGTCGGTGTCGATGTTACCAAAAGTCTAGCTTACCCACTAACAGGTAACTCTGATTATATACCTGGTTCTTCATGAATTACATTGGAATCAAACGGCTGTAAACGAGAAACACGAAAACCAGACTTTGTATTGGACGGTGTCATACATAGACCCCACACCGGAGAGAAATTTTTTCCAAAACGTTGCTTTATTAATGTTCTTTCACCATTATTGTGCGAATAGAGCATTACCTGTTGATCCAAATGGTGCTCAAGTGATCTAAATACCATTTTACCTAGTAGCTAGAGCTCATGTGTTGTATTAGGAGGAAATCAATATAGCATAACGTCATACTGGACAGCAGGGACTACATGTTATAGTCCAAGTGAATTTTGACACCATCAAAAATAAGTACGCATCTACCTGCATGTTTATGGTGTCCAGAGTAATGAAGTCAATCCAGTTTGCCAATCATACGGCAAACTGAACCAGGTGGTAAGTCATCCGCGAATTCTGCGTTCATTCGTTTTCTCTTAAACAATATCATTGCGAGAATTGATGCATCTATGATAGTAGCACTCACGTTTTCCCCCATGTTCGTTACCGATAGTATGAACCCTGTGTACTCCTTTGTTAGCCAGAACTTTTGGTTTCTTATGTAAGTTAAATCTACATCCCTTCTCGTCCATATTAAACAATTTCTCAGGGTTCCCTACTTGGAAACCGTCTGAAGTTTTCTAAAATGATCTTCAACAGTACATTTGTTTAATTTTTGAACTCCAGCAGGATTTAAATTTTGAAACTTTCTGATCGAAATGGTAGGATTTGATTTAAAAAAATTTCGTACCCATTTATGACTTGCAATTTGTTTTACGTCAGGAAACTGATGTTCTATGTTGTTTTCTTTACAGGATTTGTATACGCATAGTCTTAAAATTTTAGTTGTAATGGGATAGCCCACTTCTGCTAGTCAAACAATTCTCAAACAGACAGCGTTTTGCTCTTCAGTCAAAGCAAACTTGCATCCCAATTTAGGGTGGTTGGGTGGGTGAGTGGATGGATGGGTGGGTGCGTTCGTGCGTGCGTGCGTGTGTGCCTGCGTGCGTGCGTGCGTGTGTTGTGTGTGTGTGTGTGTGTGTGTGTGTGTTGTGTGTGTGTGTGTTGTGTGTGTGTGTGTGTGTGTGTGTGTGTGTGTGTGTGTTGTGTGTGTGTGTGTGTGTGTTGTGTGTGTTGTGTGTGTTGTGTGTGTTGTGTGTGTGTGTGTGTGTGTGTGTGTGTGTGTGTGTGTGTGTATACATGGTGTCCGTTTAATACTCCAGTCTTCGATTGCAGCTTAATCGTTAATTCAATGAAAACTTTGATTGTCGTTATGTTAATGAAGATAAAAAGACGACATTTATAATTAATTTGGTTTATACAGAGTGTTCCAAGAAAGCATAATTATTATATTTTTTTAAGTTGAATGACCTATTTATTTTTACTGAAATTAGTCTCCTATCGGACCCTTTGTTTAACCCTAAAACGTTTTTGCTCTAATATGCAATGTTGCGAGGTTGTTGATTTTGTAATGATTTTTTTAGCCGAAAACACTACTTTACTTAAATTTTAATTTACCGTCATTTTTCATTTATTTTTATTGAAAATCTGTTGAAAGGCGAAACGGGGATAACTTCCCTTATACCGGGTGTCCCAATTTTTTATTTAAATATTAATATTTTCAATTTTATTTTACGTACTTAATTTTTTTTAATGGAACGTACTGTATCTAGTAGTATGTATTGATAGAGTATTAATTTACCTTTAAAATGATGCTAACATGTCTATCTTTATCATTGCCAGTTTTTTTTTAACAATTTTAACAATTAAACAAACAATTACCCATTTTTTTTTACTTTAATTAAAAATCAGATAAGGTGTTATGTCTAGGTGGACATGATTTTTTTGTTGTCTCCAATTAAGTAGATGAATGTCAATTTTGATGTCTACTAAGTAATCATTTAAATGTAGAAAAGTAATTCGCAACCTGCCTCTCAGCTGTATGACAATTAGGTAAGGATTTGGAATTAAAGAAATAGTTCGTAAACTTATTTATGTACAGTGCGTCGCGATTCCGTTGTTTTAGTTGTTTTTTAAAGATAGAAGCTTGCAGTTTTTACAGTCACGTACTACTTTGTTTACCTAGATTTCATGGCAAAATTGAAAATGTAGTATCTTCTTTTGTTTTCGACTTATAGCCAAACGTCGATATTTCCACACTTTTTCAAGGTCTTATGCCTCTTTTAATACTATTATGCTAATATATTTAGTCAACGGTACTTATATATTGCGAAGTGCCGAATTCAGTGGCATGCTTAGAATTTTTTTAGGGGGTGTGGTTTTTGAGTAATAATATAAACTTGCCTTTTGTTAAATGGGAATCATAGTTGGCTTGTCAACCATCAGCTGCAGTTCTTTCTTAGCTTTTCAAAAATATAAATATAGGCATTCCTGAAAAACATCTTCCAAATATTTTTTTTTCAACATGGCTGTGCCCCAGCCTATAAGGATTTGGCAGTGAGTAATTAGTCATTTACTCGTTTCCCAAATCGTCGGATTGCAACTTTCGGTTCGGTATTATGACGGTTTTGATAAATTATGTTGTTCAGAAAGCTCCATAAGAAGAAATCCGGTATTGACAGATCTGGAGATCGTGGCGGCCATAACACCAAACCGTATGTTGCAGTTCTCGTGATACGAAAATAACAATATCACCATGGTAGAATAAAAAAATAAACAACCTAATCCAGAATTTTCATATTAAATTTTAAGATATATGTAGAAAGTAATAAATGTAATAATAATAATCATCATATATTTAACGCTACAACCGCTTAAAATCTCTACCATTATGCTGCAAACACAGATTAAATCTACGCGAGAGGGATGTTCTAACTTCTCGAAGCATAGCAAGGATAATACTCCTGAACTACTGGTGTATACAATCCATCATGTTGTCTCTGGTTGTGGCTTCAAATGATATACATCGTATTCAACGGTTCCCCACAAAAAAAAATCCATTGCGGTTAAGCCCTGCAATCTAGGTGGCTATGTGGAAGTAGAAAATTTAATAAAACAAATAAAGGTCAGTTATTATTAACTATAATAAACATTGCCTTCCAATCCACCTTTCTAGAAATTGTTCTGATATATGCTCCCTGACGAATGCGCTGAAGTGAGCTTGTGCACCATCCGCTTGTGCACCATTCAGCTGAAACCACATCTGCTGTCTCACAAAGTCGGAAAGGTGTTCGGTTAAGCATGGAAAATCGTCACTTAAGTAATTTAAGAAAACTTCTCCAGTTACACTATTTTAAAACAAATGGGGACCTGTACACAACCAGTTCTATAAAATATACACTCGTCTGGAAATAGCACAAATTAAAAAAAAATCTCGTTAACGGCTGCTTGTTGGTTCCAGTACGATCGAATCTTTCTTTTAGTGTCTGCAGCATTCTTCCATCAAGATGTGTATTGTTTGGATACTTTTGCGCATACACTTTTGAAGCCAATAAACAGTTCCCAATAATGTATATCATTACTAATTCTTGCTGAGAGTAATATATTTTGTTTAATAAATTGCAATATTATACGATTTATAATGTGAAACAACTTAATGATTATTTAGTAAACATGAAAATTGACATCCACCTACTTAATGGAAACCATAACAAAAAAAATCAAGGCCACCTAGTCATAACACCTTTTCTGATTTTTTTTAAAGTAAAAAATGACTAATCATTTGTTCAATTGCAATTTTTAAAAAACCTGGCAATTATAAAGATAGACAGACAGGTAAATGAATACGAATCGACACATAATACTAGATACAAGACGCCATTTAGACAAATGGCGTAAAATGAAATTGAAAATATTAATATTTGAATAAAAATGTGAGTTACCTGAGTTCCTATAAGAAACTCAGAACATTGCACTCTTATAAGATAAAGTCCTCCTTGTTTAGACTTCCTACAATTTTTCAGTAAAAATAAATGAAAAATGACGGGAGAATTAAAATTTAGGTAAAGTTGTGATTTCGGCTAAAAAATATAACAATTATGCGCCACGCATTTTTTGGAACACTCTGTATAAGCCAAGTTAATCTTAAAATGTAGTCCCTGAGTCCTCATTAACATAGAGTCAATCAAAGTTTTCATTGAATTAATGATAAAACTTCAATTGAAGACCGGAGTATTAATGGACACCCTGTATATACACATATGTACAGGGTTATCCACCTTATACGGCACAGAAGATTGTGGTTAAACTTTTTGATCGATTTTTTTTTATAGGTGAATTCCTAATAATACTACATTTTAAAAACACATTCACGATATACAGCGTGGTCCACAAACACGAAACGTATTAAAGTTTTTTTTTTATGGAATACCCTGTATATTATTTAATTAATAGATTCTACGGACAAAATAAAGTAGCGCTTTTTTTTCGTATTTAGTGAAAATGTAATGACCTTGTTCATGTGCAACTCTGAACGTGCATGTCAGTTCTTTTTAACTAAATACAGAACGTAATCAAATTTCCCACATGGTGTGTTTAATAAATCTCAATTTTTACGGAAATGTACACAATTAATGCTACCAATTTTGTGTTCATTACCGGATATCCTGGTAACGAAAAAAAACTAGTCTTCTCAATAAATATTGAACCATACAAATAAACAAACCAAAGCTTTAATTTTAGTTACCTTGTCTTAAATATAGTAACTATAACTTTTCGGTAGATAATTTCTGTCTAAAAGGAATAACTTACAAAAAAAAACTTTTCCAAACTTTTAATACACCAACTGAAAAACTTTCCAAACTCAATATACTTATAATTTAAGAAAGTTTTGATTTTGTTTTAAGTAAGTAATTTATTTATTCAGGATAAAATTAAAGGTCTATAATAATTTAATTGTATTTTTTTATACGTAATATTTAATTGTAGAATTTGTTGCGTGAGGGCTAACACGATTAAAATGATATTTTTCGACAATAGTGTGCAAATAGACTTTTTTGCATACAAGGCTCGAGGTTTAAACACGAAAAATTAAGCAGTTTTTCAGTCACAATGATTCAAAATGAATACCGTAAATATGGTAGAGTTGAGAGTTGAGGAGGATCAGGTCACGATCAGAAGGAACGGACTTATGGTTGCAAGAGGGAGGTTTCTCTTCAACATTCGCCTAAATAACTGTACAATTTCAAACAAGCGCGCTGGTTCGTAATGTTACATAGTCATAAAATTTTTACTAACTTTAATTATAAATAATTATAGGTTGCTTCCGTACCAAGTTTTTAGGAACAATAATAATTGAAATTGCTTTAGCCAAAAATATTTGATTGCAATTTTAATTAAGTATTAAGTCAAAAATTGTGAAAAATTAGTCGATCATTTTGATAACCATTTGAGATATTGAAAAGATAGTTTCACTGTTTGTAGTGTATCAACATTAATTAATCTGTCGCTACCACATTGGGTATCATTTTCTGTGATGTTACTTTCGTAACAAGGCAGCGGTTGATGAATTGTAAAAAATCGACTACCTCGAGCCACCACTTTAGTAGCTAATTTAAAATGTATCTAAAATTTATTGTCCACAATAATTGCGTTTGTTTGCATAAAAAAAGAGAAATTATTATTTGTAGCAAGCTCAATACTTATTTCCGGTTATAACTACATAAAAAATTTGATATAATTATATTGAACCACATGATGCTTTTAATTTAGATTGCTATACAACTACTTAATTTATAAATATGTAAAACAGGTTAACTGTGATTCTAACAACTGAACTTATAAAAGATCATCAATGTTGTGTACTTTACTGTCAATTTAATTATAACGGAATTTGTAACTGTTAAACGTTTCAATTTATTTCTATTTAAAATAAGTTGATCTTAGAATTTGTTAGTCATTTTTGAACTTGAGCCTTATAAATTTTAATTTATGTGGTAATTTACTAACATTTACCAAATTCAATTGAAACCATCGATAAAAGTAAAATAGTGTTAAAACTCCAAATGAAATATTGCAATTGTTACAAATTACAATTTGTATTAGTACGTGACCATTGCCATTATTTTAAAGTATCTTACTTATGTTATTATTTATCCAACATTAATTCAATTTGTACTTTACATATGCACGATACATCGCTGTCACACCTTTAAACTTTTAAATTTTTAAATTTTTTTCACAAATTTGTTATATTACAAAATCATTAGACTATTATTTGATTTTCATTATAATATAATGATTTTTTAATTGCAGATGATATGTACTTAATAAACGCATAATTATCGTAAAAATTAACATTCACCTAATATTGTATTTTATGAGTCGGTTTTTGTAGTTGTTTGCAAATAGTTTGTTGTGTGAGTACGTCGTGATCAAAAATGGTATAAATTCGAGTCAGAGCATTTAAGGTTCACAGGCGATCGGGAAGATCTAATTTTATGAAAAAACTTAATCAAACCAGGTAAGTAGCAAGTTTGTTTTATACAGGGTTATTACAAATGATGTTCCTGATTTCGATTGCATATGTCACAGGAGTATTATGTATTAAAACCATTTTGGTTGGTACCGCTGGAAAGAAAAACTCATAAAGTTTTGTTTACATTGATTTCTGTATGTATCAGTTGTTTCTTAAGTCCATTGTTGACAGTTTTGTGCAATGGCTGAATTTGAAAACAAGAAATCATTTTGTGTGCTAGATTATCACGTTAACCAATCAGTTATCAGTGTTCAACGTCACTTTAGAACCAGATTTAATGAAGATCCTCCTAGCAATCACTCTATTCGCAAGTGGTACTTGAAGTTTAAGAGAAATGGCTGCATTTGTAAAAAGAAATCAACTGGAAGGCCGTCAGTGAGCAATGAAGTTGTGGAGCAGGTAAGGGAAAGTTTTACCCGCAGTCCACAGAAATCTACTGTTAAATGCAGCAGAGAGCTCGGTGTACCACAGCCAACAGTTTGGAAAATTTTACGTAAACGTATTAAATTCAAACCTTACAAACTTCAACTGCTTCAAGCATTAAAACAAAATGACAAAGTTAAAAGACTCTCTTTTTGTGAGAGCATGCAAGTCTTGATTGAGGATGAAAACTTTCTACAGCGTGTGGTCTTTAGTGATGAAGCAACGTTCCACTTATGTGGTAAAGTAAACAGACATAATGTAAGAATATGGGGCTCAGAGAACCCAAACGCTTACATTGAGCACGTGCGTGATTCTCCTAAAGTTAATGTGTTTTGTGCTATTGCTTACAATAAAGGGTACGGGCCTTTCTTCTTTATTGAACAAACAACAAATGGAATGGTTTTCTTGGACATGATGACGGAATGGCTTATACCACAATTAGAGCAAGATTCCCCAGATTTCATTCTGCAATTGGATGGCGCACCTCCACATTACCACTTGGGTGTTAGGGCTGAACTTAACAATCTGCTACCTGAGAGATGGATCGGCGCGTTGGTCCAAATGATGACGCACTCTTGAACTGGCCTCCAAGATCTCCGGACATCACCCCCTGTGGTTTTTTCTTGTGGGGATACATCAAGGATAAAGTGTTTACACCACCATTACCACAGAGCATACTTGATGTCCAGCGACGGATTGCCAATGCCATCGAAACAATCAATCAAGAAACTCTCGACAACGTATGGCGAGAGCTTGATTACAGGCTTGACATCTGTCGTGTCACAAGGGGCTCCCATATTGAACATTTGTAATTCTGAATACCTGTTATGAAACTTTTTGAGTTTTCCTTCAAATGTAACTATTTTTTATATTTATAAGACGAATAAAACTCGACTAATGTATGCTTGAAATCATGAACATCATTTGCAATAACCCTGTAAATACATCCAAAAAGGATTTGTAGTTATAAGTGAATATTTCATGAAAAAGGTTTGGGTTTTTTTAATCTTAGGAAATGCACAGCCGCGTTTATTAAATACAAGTAGCTTCTTCTAATGGTCTACAGGAAGAGACGAACCTAACATTCTGCGTGATGAATTAAGGAATGCGCCATATCACCTCTTTGGTAACCATGAGTACTATATCGCATTAAATACCATAATCATTTTCAAAATAGGATTGCTAAACAATGAATTGTTTTTGCAGAGATACTTTCTGTACTAGAAAGGCTAGTGGTGAGGATCATTTGACAAAGAAGTTAGACAAAAATGTTTTTGCAGCCATTCAAAAAGCCGCATAGCAAATGATAAGGATAACTAAACCTGATTGTCTAACCAAACCACAAACCAAGCTGAAAGGTACTAAAAATTAATTTCTATTTTACATTTTTCAAATGGCGTTATGTTAGTTATATGTCTTTGGTAGCCAAATGTACTGGTGGCAAAAGAATTAATTTTATCAATCGCGATTCATATGTTGCTCGTACATACACCGCAGCAATTTCTCATGCTCATATACCTAGTTGGCACCTTCGGACTCTACGAAATGCTGGATATTTTACAACTGTAATTTCCAATAAAAGGCAAAGATGCATTTTCTAAAGTAAAATGCACGTTAAAATAGAATCAGGAAGGTTAAGAAAGGAGTCACATGCACCACTGATATTCATTACGGGCCTGAAGCTACTGTACCTGACATTCTGCCTTCCGAAATGTCGGAGAAAAAGATACTGTTTCTGAATCATTTAAAAGAGCGCGTTGCAACAGGCAAAATTGAAGGCATCTAACAATTGACCACAGGCCAACATGATAACCAAAGATGGAGAGAGCTGAGAAAGGAATATCTAACCACCTCTAATTTTGGAAAAGTTATAAGAAGAAGATCCACTCTACATTGCCATAATCTGGTAAAATCTATTTTAGACCACAAGGATTTGGAATACTCCTTCTATCCTATATGGAAGAGTGAACAAAGCAACAGTAATTTCACAATACGAAACAAAATTTGATACACCTGTTTAAAAGTATGGAAAGTGCGTTGACCCAGGATTTTCATTTCTAGCAATTTCACCGGATGGATTAGTTGGGGATGCTGGCTTAATTGAAATAAAATGTTTATTCTCGATTAAACGAAAGTTCAGAGAAAATTTAAAACGTACACACTGTTTCACTGTTACTGATAATACAATTAGACAAATACTTATCTTTACAGTCACATAAGCAACACTTAACAAAATGATAAAAACAAATGACTACTATTATCAGGTACAAGGCCAATTAAATATTACCAAAAAAATTTTTGCGAGTTTGTATTATTCAGTTATAACGATTTCGAAGTTAAGAAAATTTTTAGGGATGAAGATCTGTGGAAAAACATAATGCTTCCAAAACTAATAACATTTTATAATGAATGCATCCTCCCAGAAATTATAGATGATAGAGTTCCTAGAGAGATGAAGATGGTTACAGACCACGATCCATAGTCAAATGTAATTTTTTTTTTATTCTTCATGGTCTATGTTATTATTTAACGTACTTTTTGGTAACGTGTTACATAATGGGCGTGAACGGTGGTTTAGAACAGATATAAAAGTAACTATCACACGAATAGATTCTTAATTGCCTGATGTAAAGTTACCATAAATTCCCAAAATCAAAACATTGTTTATTGTTATTGTATAATAAAAATCTGATTAAAGCATTTGTATTGAGGAGGAAATGCATTTATCATTATAATCATGTTTCTTTTATTTCGATTAAGGTTAAAATTCCTCTTATGTGAAAAATGCACTGAAGCATTACAATACAAATTGACAATAGGTAGAGATATGCACAGGTAGCAAATTAAGCAAATACCTGTTTAAATATTTATTTAGAGTATAGGTAGAATGAGACACTTTCCGTCGCCATTTTGTTTTTTTGTGTCGTCACCCTTGGGACACCTTTGGTCGCCATTTTTTTTATATACGCCCACGTGGGGATCGTACTTTTTTCACCTGAGAATAAAAATGCGCACCCCCGAGGTTATGTTACAATTCTTAGAGATCTAAAATAGAATCAGTTCACAATAATTTTTCACGGTTAGCGATTTCAAGGATCCCTGTAAAAGGCCTGCTTGGGAGCGCGCGATTCAGTTTAGTAGAAATGATGAAAGTAGTACGCACGATGCGAGAGGAAAGTAAAGAAAAGGTATTAAGCATAGACGAGAGAAGGAAGAGGTTAGGAGAGCTGCTAAGGAAACTAAACGAAATAATGAAACTAGATTTAGGGTTTTATGAAATGCATAGGAAGTAGTGATATTAGGCCGATCCTGGACCAGTTCAAGGTCACCCATGTAAATATTATGGGGATTTATTTCAAGGTCGAGTGAGTTTTCTCGTTATGCCAGAACGCGCTCCACGTCTCAAGCATGTTTTTGGCGGGGGATTTAAATTTTTGGAGTCACTCGCCCTCTGGTGATGAAATCGGAAGCTTTTGGAGCTCTTTCAAGGTCAAACTTTAAGCGGGAGATTTAAAATGTTGGAGTTAGTCAAGGTCAAAGCTAAAAATAGAAATTACAAGGTAATCATAAATCAAAAATAGTTTTGAAGGTCAAAGTTTATTGACTTACGGTGGTGTCATATTTCTTAGAAATATAAAAAGGAAAATAGAAGTTGCAAGGTAATCATAAATCTAAAAATAGTTTTCAAGGTCAAAGGTTATTGACCTACGGTGGTGTCATATTTCTTAAACTTCCGTTTGAATTGCATTTACCTGGTTACCAGTATTGCGGTCCTGGTACAAAGTTAGAAAAACGACTCGCACGTGGTGACCTCGGTATTAATCAATTAGATGCTCAGTGCAAACTTCATGATATCAGTTACAGAGATTACCGAGATTTAGAAAGTAGACATAAAGCAGATAAAATTTTGCAAAAAAAAAAGCTTGGGAGCGCTTTAAATCATTAGACGCAACGCTAGGTGAACGAACTGCAGCTTTAGCAGTCAGTACCATCATGAAAGCAAAGAGAAAATTGGGAATGGGGTGTAAACGTCGATCTAATATGAAGAAGAAGAAATGCAATGGTGGAAATTTATTGCATTTACGAAAGACAATAGCTAAAAAATTAAACCTAACGGAAATTTCACAGACACAATAAAGTCAGCGCTTTCAACGGCAAAACGTGTGGTAAAAATTTGGGAGGAAAGAAAAACATTAAAGTTCCTAGAGTAATCCCCTACCTAAACAAGGAGGGTTTTACCATTTCTTATCCCGTTATTCGCAGGATTATCAGCAATCGGTGCTTTAGCTGGCGGTGCATCATGAATTGCTAAAGCAGTCAATGATGCTAAAAATGCTAAAA
Source organism: Vesta saturnalis (assembly GCA_036346205.1). Classification (NCBI taxonomy): domain Eukaryota; kingdom Metazoa; phylum Arthropoda; class Insecta; order Coleoptera; family Lampyridae; genus Vesta; species Vesta saturnalis. The sequence continues at coordinate 2,026,540 of JARFJB010001545.1, forward strand.
AATTGCAGGAAGAGACATCGCGCCATAATCGCATGATGGAATCGGTCGCTATAGGCTCCATGAATAAGAAAGGCGGTGCACTATATCTAAAACCAAACAAATCTGGTGGTGGTGCATTATACTTAAAACCGTTTCCAAAAAACTGAATAGATTACCCGAAAGACCGTTAACGGATACTGATTTACAGAAATACTCCAAAAACGTACCGTACTTTAGGGATATTTTTATGAGAGATAGCATACCTAAATTGCCACGGAAAAATGAATCTAGAATTATTAACTTAGATAGCCAAAGAGGACCAGGTACCCATTGGGTTTGCTACAAAAGCGTGGTAAAAGGTATAGTATTACGATAGTTTCGGTAATATTCGACCACCAAACGAAGTGATTAACTACTTTCGGGGTGTAAAATATATTATAATTACAACCAAGATCAAGAGTTTAATACAATTATTTGCGGACACCTATGCCTACAATTTTTATATAAATAATCAGCACAACATCAAATTTTCTCAGTTATGTCAATAACATTCAGTTTAGAAGGTGTTGGTAACACAGCTAGCTACAACTTCTATCCACCGATAGAGCTAGATTTGGGGAAGAAATACGTTATTGGATTGGTTGGATTTTACGGCTGCAACAGCATTAGAAACATTTGTGCAGGCAACGATAGATTTTATTTTAGAACAAATCCATCTCATTTGCAAGTGATTAATATTCCACACGGTGCATATGAGTTAGATGAAATTAACGATTATCTAAAATCTAAAATACCCACAGAAAAGCTTAGCATTAGAGCAAACAACAATACACTTAAATGTGAGATAAACAGTTCATTTGAGATTGATTTTACTAAAGAAAATTGTATTGGGCGCATGCTAGGGTTTGAGTCTAAAATATTAGAACCAAATATTTTACATACATCTGCGTTAGACATCCAAATACTTAGACACACTAATCTACACGTAGAGTGCAACACTATAAAGGGATCTTATCGAAACGGGAAACCTGCTAAAGTATTATATGAGATTGATGTTTCAGTTCCTCCAGGTTATCGTCTAGATAAAACTCCAAGCAATACTCAATATTTAGAAGTAAACACTGACATTATCAGTAATATAACAATTAATTTGACCAATCAAAAGGGTGAATTAGTAGACTTTGGTGAAAGTGAACCATTCACTGTACGCTTAGAGCTAAAACAACATGGGTCTGAGAATTAATCCAGGGCCAATTCCATCTTTCAAAAACTCATATAAAAGACATCATCCCTACAGTAAGTCATTAATTAGTCATCAACCTTCATTGCTGTTAACATCTGCAGAGAAATACTTTTTAACGTCAATTGGTTTAAAAGTTCTCAACCACAATGGCAGAATCGTTAAACGTCTTTCAAAACGTACATTTTGATGATACTATAATTAAATCAGATATTCACACTTATCTTCCATATGGATCTTCTAAATATGGACCTTCCGAAGAAATACGAATCTTAATTCAAAGTCAAGATCTAATTACGGCTACTTATGATAGTTTTCTGTACATAGAAGGTAAACTTGAGCTCAAAAAAGAAGATGAAAGAAAAGCATGCAGCTTAACCAACAATTTCCCGAACTTTCTTTTCGAAGAAATTCGTTATGAGTTAGGTGGTCAGAGAGTGGATGTTTGTAGAAATCCAGGAATAACATCTACGCTTAAGGGATATATTTCTTATATGGCAAGCAAAAGCAAAGCACTAAGTCATTTAGGATGGTCACCAAAGAATGAAGAACCATTACAAGTAGAATTCGATGAGCAAAATGGAGAAAAATCTTTTACAGTATGCATACCATTGAACCACATATTTGGAATAATGGAGGATTATCGTCAGGTAATCGTGACTATGCGCCAAGAGTTGGTTTTAATTCGATCTAGAAGCGATACAAACTGTTACTATGGTGAAGTTGATGCCGCAATAACCTTAAATAAAATTCAATGGAAAGTACCGCACTTAACACTTACTGATGCTGCGAAACTTAACTTGTTTCAAGGAATCAATAAAAATTCTATTATTACTGTTCCATTTCGACAATGGGAGTTGTACGAATTGCCAGCTTTAAAACAAGCAACCTCAGACATATGGCCAATAAAAACATCAACGCAACTGGAAAAACCACGTTGGATAATTGTTGCATTCCAACAAGGTAAAAGGTATACAAGGTCAGCAAGGGCCGGAAATTTTGATCACATTAACATCAGAAATCTTAAAGTACATCTGAATTCTGAGTGTTATCCATATGAAGCAATGCATTTGAACTTCAGTGCTAACCAATATATACCTGCCTATCGCAATTTTTTGAAATTTCGATGTGATTACTATGGTGGAGATGATAAAGATGCATTATTCAACTATTCCGAATTCAAATCATGACCAGTATTTGTAATGGACTGCTCTAAACAAAATGAATTCTTAAAAAACTCAACAGTGGACATCAAATTGGAAATGGAATCTCTAACACCTTTCGATAATGGAATCGTATATGGTCTTATTCTCCATGATGTTATTGTACAGTACAGTCCACTCACCGGAGAAGTGAAAAAATTATAATTATTATTGTAATATAGTCTAATATATAAATAAAGATGTTGTAATTATTCGTTTAGTTTAATTTCATCCATCAAAGATGAAAGTAGTTACTCAGAAACAAAAACCTCCCAATTCAAAATCATGATGTTGACGACGAAAAGTCTATTACTTCAAAACATGGTGATTTACTTCCTAGTAGTATACGTGGTATTATATGCGGCCCCTCCAATTGCGGTAAAACAAACGCAATGATCAGTCTGCTTACTGAAAAAAATGGTTTGAAATTTAAGCATGTATACGTATACTCTAAGTCATTGAATCAAAACAAGTACAAACTTTTACAGGAAATCTTACTTCCAATGAAGGACATAGGTTACTTTACCTTCAGCAACAATCAAGATGTGATTGAGCCTAATTGTGCAAAATCAAACTCTATTTTTATCTTCGATGATATCGCTTGTGAAAAGCAAAATAATATAAGGGCATATTTTTCTATGGGTAGGCATAACGATATTGACTGTTTCTATTTGGGTCAAACTTACAGTAAAATTCCGAAGCAATTAATTCGTGATAATGCGAATCTAATTATATTATTTGAGCAAGATGAATTAAACTTAAAACATGCGTATGAGGATCATATAAGTCCCACCATAAGCATGAAATTGTTTCGGGACATGTGTTCAAAGTGTTGGGTAGATCCGTTTGGTTTCATGGTCATAAACAAGGATGCTGAAGTTAATAATGGTCGCTATAGGAAAGGATTTGATGAATATATAATACCTTAAACTGCTTTCAGTAGTAACTGATCTATTTAGGTATTAACAGCTATCTGTTTAGTACAAACAGCTACCTGTTCATGGTAAACAGGTACCTGTTCATTAAATCTGTTTTGGCATATAAGGCGAAGTAGTAACTGATCTGTTTAGGTATTAACAGCTATCTGTTTAGTGTAAACAGCTACCTGTTCAAGGTGAACCGGTACCTGTTTGTCGCAATGGACAACAAGGAGAGGATATTAAAGAAAAAAATTATTCAGGCTCGTAAAATAATACAGCAGAAGTATAACAGTATTAAGACTGCTCGCATTGATAATGAAAGAACAACGAAAGTACTTATAAGCCTTTAATAGAACCTCTAACTGAAATAGTAAATAAAATCGATAAAAAAACACCTAAAAAGGACGAGGTCATTGATGTTAAACCCAAAAAACCACCTGTATTGATATTTCCAAGAAAGCACGCTACTATCCCCACTAGTCCGCTAGCTCAAGTTCAACGGACCCCAGGCCTCATTCCATTAGGTGATTCAAGTAAGGGTGCTACTAGCCCCCTAGCTCAGCTTCCGTTTTTTCAAAGAAATCCTCCCCCAAGTCTTCCATCTTTCTTAGATACATCCGTCGTGGGAGAGATTAATACTGGGGGAGAAGAAGAAGAAGAACTGTCTAGTATCGCAGATGATTCCCATAATGAACCCATCTCAGAAGAATTTCTCGAGCAGTACAATGAATTGCCGCGTATATATGTTGAACGTATTCTAAAGAATGCTGAAGGTGATATTGATCATACGTATGGAGTCCACTATGATACCAAAACTGATAAATGGACAATTGGTAATACACCCATCACAATTAAAGGAGACGATATAATTATTAAAGGTGTCACGTATAAAGGGACTCCAGGATTATATGATCTGCTTATTATGAATGAACCTGACTTAAGTCTAGTAAAGTCAACAGATAGAAAAAAATATAGAACTATTTTAGAGGCTACGAATGTAGTAAGGCGAGATTATGACGTAAGTGCACAGATTCGAGGAAGCCGCAACAAAAAGTGTACACAAATAATCAAACCCTTGCTGTCATCATCACCCACCACAACCAAGGGAGGAGGTGGAGCTATGTTTTTTAAGGAATTAACAAACAGACCCATTGAATATAAATATTGGAATGATATACATGAACTAATTCGTGATCTGGAAGTATTGTGGGCAGAAAAATTAGCGGGAAACACAGGTGTTGTAAATGACATAATATCAATTGTAGAAGAACTATATGAAGATGGATACATTGAAAAACCGAACAACCGCTTTTTAAACAATATAAATGAGAATGCATTGATGTCGACATGTCACAACTAAAATGCCCCTTGACAAATTTGGACGTTCATATGTCCAGTATCAATTAAAGAAACTAGCCCCTCAGTTTAAACAGATTGATGCTAATCAATTTGATATTGAGAATAAGAGACTCAGCAATGTGGCCCATAGATCCTCAAGATGTCATCACTAGGCAATATTATGTATCAACAAGGTTCGATTTGGATGGAAATCATTTGACACAGTTGGCTGACCCTGAAGAAGATGGTGATGCTATAAATAAAGGATACCTTGATTTCTGTTTACAAGCAGTTCGGAACACTTTCAAAGGAAACGCCAACGCTTATCTAGCGCTGGAGGAAAAACTACATCAACTTAAAGAAATTGTAGATAAATTAGCACCATGTCCAAATTACAACTCGTCAACGAATTGCACAAACCTGCACGAAAAAATTTTAAACGAAGGCGAACAATAATTAGAGGTTTTGATGATCTTTGGCAAGCAGATTTAGCTGAATTTAACACATATGCCAAACAAAATAAGGGTTATAAGTATATATTAGTGGTCATCGACTGTTTTTCGAAATACTTATGGACTAAAGGATTAAAAACAAAAACAGGTCAAGAAGTTACCAAGGCCATGCAAACAATCTTCGAAATAGGCCGGAAACCTACCAATTTGCAGACAGATGCAGGAAAAGAATTCTACAATGAGCATTTTACTAAACTAATGCATCGTTATGGAGTCAACCATTACTCTACCTATAGCACAAAGAAGGCTGCAATTGCTGAACGTGTTATCAGAACCATTAAAGGTGCTCTATATAAGTCATTCAGCCTTCAAGGTAAATACAAATGGATTGATACAATTGATACCATAACTATGGATTATAACAATCGTAAGCATAGAACTATTAGAATAAAACCCAAAGATGTTGGTAATCATACAAAGCTAGAGGCTTACACTAACATAAAAATATTCGATAGGAATCGATATTCTGTCGGTGACATAGTACGAATCAGTAAATTTAAAAATATTTTCGCTAAAGGATACACACCCAATTGGTCTAGTGAACTATTTAAGATTGTGAAAGTTCGCATTACTAACCCCACTACGTACATGCTGGAAGACATGAAGGGAAATCCTGTACTGGAAGGGTTTTATGAACATGAATTACAAAAAACAAAGTACCCCGATGTATATCTAGTAGAAAAAGTGCTTCGCTCCAAGAATAATAAGTTATTCGTAAAATGGTGGGGATTGGATGAAAGATCATGGATCAATAAGGATGATATTGTTTTATAACATTTAACCTGTACTTTGTGAAACAAATTACTTATATTAGTTATATATAGTTTGTAGAAAAGGATGTAGCTCTTAGATGAAATAAAACACACACACAAAATAATAGTATTTTATTTTTAAATATTACATTTATTTTTAAAATTTCATTATCTTATAAAGTGAACCTAAAGTACTTATATAATCACTTAAATTACTGGATGGCCATATACCCGAATCTGGCCCACACCTCCATCCCAAGCAGGAATTTGAATTTGTTTCACCTTTATTGATGTTGTCTAGTATCCAGTAATAAATTTTGTGATGTTCCTCGTTTTCCCATGGTTGAAACTTATAGTTAATGTTTTGTTCTAATAATATTTCAATCAAAATATCGAGGCATTTGTAATTACCATAATATGCTGCTTTCTCAATACACTCAGTTATAATAAATAATGTATCTTTATAAGCAGAATTAATATTCTCTAAGCTAGATTTAACATTTATTGAATCATCATCACCACCCCATAATAAATTGTATACGTACATTTTAAGCGGTACGTTACCAAGTAAATTCATATCATCTAAGATTTTATAAACTTCATTAAAAGTTAATGAATTGTAACCTTTATTAATGCACAATTTTGTAAAACTTTTAATGCTATTGTCCAATTTAATTTTTTTATCAAATAATGTCTTAATAATAACTTCATTTGCACACTTTGAATTTATAGCACACCAGTTAAAACACTCGTCAGGAATAATAATATGTTGTAGTATATGCAATACAAAGCTTTCAGAGGAACACTTCCCCATCAAAGAACGCTTCAGGTACTTTCTGTAGATTTGATCACTACTGTACCATAGTTCATCATGCAGTTTATTTTCGAGACTGCTCATAATTATTGTTTTTCTGAAACAGAAGTTAAAGTAAAGTTAAATCCCCAAGGTCTGTGAAATTGAAATTTACCAATCGTTTAAAGTGTTAAATACAAAATTTTAATTTGAAATATCAATCATTGGAAATATACACATGATTTTATATATCTCAAATATTTTGTGTAAATAATGCGGACATTCAATTTTTTTTTAATAAAGATGCATGCCAATTACTTATGCAACACAACTTGCACTTTTGCATATCATTCTACATTTCTTTTATTTATAGTTACATTAAAAATTACACTCATACATAACTTTATTGATATTCCATTTTAATATTATAGGCTTGTTTCTTATATATATACAAGCTTGATTCACCATTTAAATGAAGCTATGATTTAATGTTATAAATAGAACAAATTACTACTACATATTTGTATTTACAAATAAAATGTGATTCATTTTATTATAAAACAGAGAAAATTTAAATGAGTAAGTTTAATGTTGATTTATCATTTTAGTACAGCATAAAATTTAAGTGAGTTCAAAATTGCATAGAATCTCTTATGTGTTCCTTAAATTTAAATTTGAAAGTGCTACCATGTGCGCTCTTAAATGATTGGTATATATTATATATACAGATTTTTTGAATAAAAACTTTCAATGTTAGGAAAAAAGGCATAATTTCACTTAAATAACACTGAAGTATAATGAAAATACATTGCATGGTATCTATTATGTACATACATTTTCAAATCCCGTTTCAAAGTTGTAATGTAAACTGATGACATATAAAAATAGAATGTTTGCTAAATGCTTTCACAGCAAAATAACTGCGTTCATTATCCTACAATTATTATTATTAACGCTGCACCGAAAATTACAAGTCATGTTTTAAGTGTTGTTTTAAAATTGAATTGGGTAATTTAAAGAGCATTTAGATACATTAAATGGATAAATTGCATGCATATGTTTCTTCTGAGCTTACGTAAGTACAAAAAGGTGTGTTTTAAGTGCTTTTTGTTGTTTCAAAATGGAATTGGCTAATTTAAGTGTAATTTTTTCATATTTTGAAAAAATTATTACATGAAATGATAGATTGTCACTTCTAAAACACAACTGCGCTGAAAAAAAAATTTTTTTTTCTCAGAATTAGGTGAAAAATTTAAATTTTTATGAGCGCATTTTTCTAGGACTTTACTATTCATAATGTTGATCATAGATTATATCTTCTTCGTTTACATTTGACCAATCAATTTCATTTTCAATTTCTTGGGATCGGAAAAATTGTAATTCTACATACGAATGCCATCTTAGAAGCTCATTCCATTCCTTCATATCCAACACTACATTATTGCTTTGATCACAATTACCACACCAATACGCACCACTGGTGCAAGGTTGAGTGTGTACTGTATCAATTTCAGATGTTTTGCATGATGAGTATCGTTCGATAGTTTATAATAAGTAACAATCGATTAAGTATTCCTTAGCTGCTTGTTTATACACTTCATCCTTATATTGAAATGATGATGTCCAGTCAGTCTTAGCAGAAGAATAACCTTCATCGTGTTTCTCTTCATTTTTACTACTACCATCACTATTTTGACAGCACCAACAACAAAATGTTAAATTATTATTATTCAGATTGTTACTGCAATGATGTGGGGTATCCATATATAACGGTGAACTTTTGAGTTTCGATCGTTCCAGAAATGATTTTACTGCTACTTGCATGACTTTACTTGCTCACAATTTCACTATGACTAAACGCTGTTTAAGAAAATAATTCTAGTATTTCAATTTTACATATGGTAGGGGTGCTACTATTAAAAAGAGAATGTTATGTTTGTTGTTTTACCAGCTGCACCCAAACTACTTATAAACACATCCTTCGTGTTTAGGAGTGTTTTAAATTCTTCAATTCGTGTTTCTTCTTTTTTGAAATACACATAAAAGCGTTCCGGCAATACACATTTAAAATCACCCGTTTCTATCACTATACGTTCACCATACTTAGTATGAATTATATCCATATTCGTTACTTTATACTTTCTCGATATATCGAGCTCGCAAGCATTTTTTAAGGGTTTGCAATAGGTGCTTTGGTTTAACCCTGTTAATTCCATATTTAACAATTACGTGCTGCAGACTGATCTCAACATACGGCTCGCTGCAATTTATATAAGAAATATGCGTCCTTGACTACATATTACAACATGCTTAAACTTGTTAAATACCTACTTTTGACCTTGACTAGAAATATAATATGATGATGATGATCAGCTCCAAAAATTTATATTTCCGGCTAAAAAGTTTGACCTTGAAAATTATATTCTTAGATTTATGATTTCCTTGCAATTTCTATTTTTAGCTTTTCACCTTGACCTTTTTATATTTCTAAGAAATATGACACCACCGTAGGTCAATAACCTTTGACCTTGAAAACTATTTTTAGATTTATGATTACCTTGCAACTTCTATTTTCCTTTTTATATTTCTAAGAAATATGACACCACCGTAAGTCAATAACCTTTGACCTTCAAAACTATTTTTGATTTATGATTACCTTGCAACTTCTATTTTTAGCTTTAACCTTGACCAACTCCAACATTTTAAATCTCCCGCTTAAAGTTTGACCTTGAAAGAGCTCCAAAAGCTTCCGATTTCACCACCAGAGGGCGAGTGACTCCAAAAATTTAAATCCCCCGCCAAAAACATGCTTGAGACGTGGAGCGCGTTCTGGCATAACGAGAAAACTCACTCGACCTTGAAATAAATCCCCATAAGATTTACATGGGTGACCTTGAACTGGTCCAGGATCGGCCTAATATCACTACTATAGGATGATAAACAGACTTCGGCTCAGCAATACTTCAAGGAGAGTAATGAAGCAACGTGTAATTAGTGTAGATAAGGAATTATAAGTATAAAAGGTGAAAATGAGGTGGTAGTATATTGTTAATTTTGATATGTATTTAGTAAATATTATGTCTAGAACATAAATATTCAGCAAAAAGTCGATGTAAAGACGCTTTTAATATGTTTTAAATATGTATATGTAATAATGAACAAAGTAATTTTGAAATGCATATACGTACAATATTAGACGAGAAAAGGGTGCGTCGCGCGACGCAGCTTCATCTCGTGCCGCTCCAGTGCGACGCCCCCCTCTACGAACTATCTCTGCTGCCGCCCAAGCCAGCGACATATCCTTGCATTTATTAATCTAGTCTTATTTGATTTTGTAAATATGTTTTTCACTACATGTTTAGTTATCAATGATGAGATAATCAAATTACTGCATAATGCTTGTTTTTCAACCATTCTACTCTGATAAATAAAAACCGATTTTAGTAGTTTAGCTGTTTTAATTAAGAGTTCCGTAACAAGAGAGAGGCGTGCATGATCAACTTCTATTGCAGAAAAATTTTCGGTGAAAAAAAATCTGCAATCACAAGTATATTCTGCACTGTTTTATCGTGCTTATATTTTAACATCAAGATAATCCTATTTGTTGTTGTCTTTTAAATATTTACTAAAACCAACACGCGCATCGTGTATTAACAATACAGTTTGATGTATATTTCATTTATGTCTAATTACCTGCTTACTTAATTGCCGCTCATTTTTTTATTTTAAAGTAATTTGTGTGTGTGAGTAATTGAACATACAAATAATCCAGGCATAATTCTGTTCGAATGTATAGGTGCTGATCGCTTAGATAGAGAATCTGCCTGTTAAAAAACGCTATTGGATCAGGGTAGAAATGATTATTATTATTTCATCTAATATTTAATTTAGACCTTAATGTTTTTGCAGTAGCAAATTTTTTAAATATTTGTAAATACATTAATTAACGCGAAGTCGACGACTGATTCTTACTGTCCAATTAATATAAATGAAGTTGTATAACTGTTTAGTAATAATAAACACATATTAAGTAGCCCGCGAACAGATTTCCGTCTTACAAGACTACGGCCCCAGATTAGAATGTAACCCCCCCCCCCCCAATGCATAGGTCACAATCTGTAAATGGGATTAAAAGAAATGTAATAATAATTATACAATCTCCTTTGATAAAAACGGATCCTAATTAATAACAGATTAAATCTTTTTATTCTCAGGTGAAAAAACAATACGATCCCCACGTGGGCATATATAAAAAAAGTGGCGACCAAAGGTGTCCCAAGAGTGACGTCACAAAAAAACAAAATTGCGGCGGAAGGTGTCTCCATTCTACTAGTATACATTGGCCGGCAAAAAAACCGGCCACCTTGAGACGTGAATTAAAGCTATACAAATTTCGGTTTTTTGATCTAAATAAAAATTTAAACTGCTACATTTTTATTATTGAACCTTCGTATTGATCAATCTAAAGCAAAATGTTTCCCGCGATTTAATTCTAACATATTGAACATTTTTATAAAAATCAAGTACATATTTTTTAAAATCCACGTTAAAAGATAGCGCTTCCTAGTTTTTATTTATTAAAAAAACCAAGTAGGTGTAATAACCAGTTGTTTATTCCGAGTTGATAGTAAACAATAATTTTCACGCGTTGACAATGCAGTTAACTAGTGAAAAAGTTGGACAAATTATTGCATTGATTGAAGGTGGTCGTAGTCAGCGGTATGTGTCCCGTACGTTAGGAATATCTCGTACTACCGTTAAGGATGCTTGGAATCGGTACCTAGAGACTTAAACATATGAAAGAGGAACAGGATCTAGAAGGTGAAAAGCAACTAGTGCAGTTGATGATCGTTTTATCGTGTTGAATACAGTAAGGGATCGCAAAATAACAGCAATTGAATTCTAACAACGCTTGCAAGCAGTGCGACAGATTGAAATAAGTGAAAGAACAATTAGACGATGACTTAACGAAAGTGGTCTAACTTCACGAAGACCAGCTACTGGACCACAATTGTTACCTAGACATCGAAGAAGACGACTTCAGTTCGCACGATTCTATGCTAATTGAAATCTTCAGCAATGGAGTGAAGTTCTCTTTACGAAAGAACCAGTCGCGCTTTTGACTACGATCACCTGATGGTCGAGAAAGATTTGGAGAAGTCGAAATGAGCGATATGCCGATTGTACCATCTCTAAACGGCTGTCTTTTTATCATGGTTCTCTTATGGTGTGAGCAGGCATTTCCAAAGAAGCACGCATGGAGCTGATATTTGTATAAAATGGTGCTTTAAACGCTCACAGGTACGTGGAAGATATTTTGCAAAAAGTTGTACCATTTTGTCATTTTATTGACGATAGGTTTGTATTGATGTATGACAACGCCAGACCCCATACAGCAAGAATTGTTACTGGATACCTTAATGAAGTTGGACTTCCTTGACCAGCATGTAGTCCGGATCTGAATCCGATCGAACACTTTTGGGATGAACTTCAGAGGCGTACTCGTCGATGTCCAGCAACACCTGCAATTTTGCAAGAGCTATAATTAGCCCTTTTAGAGGAATTCGAAGCAACTCCACAAATTTGGTAAATTCAATGCCAATACGACTAAACAGTGTAATCCAGGCTCAAGGACCACAATTGTTACCTAGACGCCGAAGATGACGACTTCAGTTTGCACGATTCTATGCTAATTGGAATCTTCAGCAATGGAGTGAAGTTCTCTTTACGGATGAGTCAGTCGCGCTTTTGACCACGATCACCTGATGGTCTAGAAAGATTTGGAGAAGACGAAATGAGCGATATGCCGATTGTACCATCTCTAAACGGCTGTCTTTTCATGATGGTTCTGTTATGGAGTGCGCAGGCATTTCCACAGAAGCACGCACGGAGCTCATATTTGTAGAAAATGGTGCTTTAAATGCTCACACACTTTTGGGATGAACTTCAGAGGCGTACTCGTCGATGTCCAGCAACACCTGCAATTTTGCAAGAGCTATAATTATCCCTTTTAGAGGAATTCGAAGCAACTCCACAAATTTGGTAAATTCAATGCCAATACGACTAAACAGTGTAATCCAGGCTCAAGGACCACAATTGTTACCTAGACATCGAAGATGACGACTTCAGTTGGCACGATTCTATGCTAATTGGAATCTTCAGCAATGGAGTGAAGTTCTCTTTACGGATGAGTCAGTCGCGCTTTTGACCACGATCACCTGATGGTCGAGAAAGATTTGGAGAAGACGAAATGAGCGATATGCCGATTATACCATCTCTAAACGGCTGTCTTTTCATGATGGTTCTGTTATGGAGTGCGCAGGCATTTCCACAGAAGCACGCACGGAGCTCATATTTGTAGAAAATGGTTCTTTAAATGCTCACAGGTACATGGAAGATATTTTACAAGAAGCTGTTGTACCATTTTCTCATTTTATTGACGATAGGTTTGTATTGATGTATGACAACGCCAGACCACATACAGCAAGAATTGTTACTGGATACCTTAATGAAGTTGGACTTCCTTGATCAGCATGTAGTCCGGATCTGAATCCGACCGAACACTTTTGGGATGAACTTCAGAGGCGTACTCGTCGATGTCCAGCAACTTTGCAAGAGCTATGTAAGCCCTTTTAGAGGAATTCGAAGCAACTCCACAAATTTGGTAAATTCAATGCCAATACGACTAAACAGTGTAATCCAGGCTCAAGGAGAACATACAAATTATTAACATTTAGTATAAAGGTGCTATTTTTAATTTTTGTAATTTCAGTAAAATTTTATTTTTTACTGTTTCTGCTATAATTCTTAAATTAAATAAATTTTTGTTTTTACCATATCTCTTTGCTCTCCATTCCATGTATTTCTCATTAGGAATGTGCACTGTTACAACAAAATTTCGTAAAATTTTGAAGGTGGCCGGTTTTTTGACGGTCAGTGTATTTTATTAAAAATTATTTTTAAGAGAAATATTATTATTTCATATTTCCTTTCCATATTATAAGTTGCTCATTTATGCAGGTAAATATTAGTCTTACACTTAGTACTTAGGCGGAGCTTAGGAACTGGTAGTGTCGTAATATTAAAATAGCGATAGTAACGTGGCATAGCGCAGTTGTCTCTAGTAGATATTGAACACCCTTTACTTTATTCTCAATTATCATAAACAGGTTTTAAAAAAGTAAACTTTAAAAAATGGTATGAATCCAATTGCATAACTGTATACATTTTCAAATTTCACATTTACGTCGATTTTAATGACAAGCCATTATACACACTTTTTAACATAATATTTTACTTTAGTGTATTTTATTACCTAAACATCAAAACGCATACACTTAAGTATTCATTAATTATGCCATTAAATTAATTAAAATAAGTTTGATGTTTCTCGTCAAACGCTTGAGCTTGACTAAATGATTAATACTTATACAGTTTGTAAATTTACTTCTTACTATAGACGTTATATTTTTTATTGACGGCTATTAAGTTTGAAATTACTTTAATTTATTACTTTATTGCTGATTAAAATTGAATTAGGCAGCCTCTGTTTCTCGCTGTGGAATTAAATAAATTTTTATGTTTGGTTTTATTTCATTCTGTTTGTCTGTGTATTGATTAACGTTTTCTTTATCTATTTTTTGCAAAATTACGTACAAAAGTGTTATATTATTGTGAAGAGGTTCAATGGTGGCAGTTATTTAAAACCGTTTTAGCTTAAACAAAAAATTAGAAGAGATTTAACGTCTATAACAATTATGAAAATGTAAACTTTCACCATTATTACACATAATAAAATGTCTATCTCTTTTGTGCTTCTTAATGGTGTATTTGCATATTATACAATCTAAACGTTTAGATAACACTTACAGTTATCTTCATCAGTGTAAATTATCTATTAAAAGTGTTAAAGATATTGAAAAAATTTTAATGGATAATTTACTGCTGACGAAGATAACTGTAACTGTTATTGAAACGTTTACATTGTATACTATACAAAGACACCGTTAAAAACCCAAAAAAGATAAGTATTTTATCCTATAACAATTAAATTTTTATTTATCATTTACTCTATAATATTAAAAATATGTAAGTTGGGCAGCAATCCAAGCGAAATTCTAAGAAGAAAATTTACTAAAAATACCTGAAAACTTATTATTTTACCCCTACCAAGATAAACTTCTAAAATACACGCACAACTATTTCCAGATCCAAAGTCGTATTTATATGAAGCCAAGCAATTCTTACACGTTAGTAGAATTATGGGTTATATTCCCATTATAATCTACGTATAGTATACAGGCGGACAGGTAACTTCGCTCCCGTTAACAGGTTAAGCGCCATGGTGGTCCCTGCGGACTGTGGAATGAAATTTTTTTAGGGTCACAGCGGTCCCCAGGGACCTTCGGGTAACGTTTTAGTTTACAATCTCTACAGGCCAGTGGACCGCTGTGTGATATGGTTTTGTTACTGCCAAGGACCGCCATGGCACTTTAGAACATTTTGAATATACGAGTATGGAAAAATTTTAATTTATTGAATTCAGAAAATATACATTTCTTAAAAAGGTATTTTTACTATTTTGCTACAAAAAATTCTCATGAAAGATGTTGCAAAATGTATACTTAAGGTAAATGCACCAGTTATCGACATTACAGTCAATAGTTTCATACTTCAGCTACAACCACATTATAATTCTAGTTCGAATGGCCTATTATTACTAATATTTACATACATTGGACCTTATATAACACCAACGTAAGCAAAAATTGGTGTTTTTTTAAACCGCTTTGATAAAATGATTATATAAATAAATCACCTCAGATACACCAGTTATCGACACCGAAAAATTGTCGTTGACTAGTTATCAACACCTGTAGGCACCATTTATCGACAATTGGAAAAAAGAAAAGACTTCTTAAAAAATCGTATGAACGGTTTAATTATAATATCATGTAAATATGGTAACTAAGAATGTATCCATAAATAATAAAAAAAAATTAAACAAAACTTTAACTCTTAATTAAAAAATAACACATCTTTGATAAAACTATTTATACAGAACAATATTTTGACATTTCAGGTACTTCGTATACTCCACGTTTATTGATTTGTTTTGGAGTAACAATATCGCACATACTGTCTTTAGATTTATAGTCCAAAATGTCATATTCCTTGGGCCACTTCCAATCTTTTCCACTCTTGGACATTGCTTTGATTGTATATAGGTCTTTTCGGGTATTTATAATTAACCCAGGAAAATATTCTCCTTCGTACTCAATTATTACATAAACCCCAATTGTTAACTGTTTCTCTTGTCTGTTTTCTTTATCGATTTCCCCTTTTCCCTTCTTACACTTTACTTGCTAATTTTCGATCTTCTTTCTCTTTTTCTTCTTGCTCTTTCTTTTCTGGTTTTCTTCTTTGGTGGTCTTGCCATTTTGAACACGTTGCTACTGCCGGTAATTTTTCTTTCGTTTGTTTAACATCTTTTTTGTTTGCTGCCGAAAATGGCCAAAATAAAGCTTTTTTAAATGGCGTTGGAGTGTTATCTTCGCCAGATATTCTTTTGAGCGTCGTTGTTTCAAATGCCTCACTAATATTACAATTTTTAGGTTCTAATTCTTTTTCGACCGCTTTAGTTGCAATTTGTTCTCTTTTTTCAACATCTGGTGTCTTGTCATTGGATTGTGATTTTTCGGTTTCTACAAGGACTACTGTATTGTGTTCGAGCGTTTGAGTTGCTAGTCCGTCATTTAAGAACCTTTGATTATTTTCATCTTCATTTAACAATAGATCTATATGTAAACCCTCTGCTGTCACATTCAGTAGAGACGAATCAAAACTGCTTAGAGTTAGATGTGAAACATCCCCTTCTTTTGGTTTATCGGTTATGCTTGATCTTAGAGAGTCACCTGTTGGTACTGTTATAAGTATCGGTGCTTCAGAAAAGTGTTAGGTTTGCATGATATCGTGTGTAGGGTTTGCCATCTCATCTGTGGAAAATGTAAAGAGAATAGGTGCTTGAGTAGTATTTGTAACTGACACATGTTGATTTTTATTATGAGAGACTTGATGATGCAGTTGTTTCCAAAATATGAACAAACTTTTATCTTCCAATGGACCTGTATATTCTGAACCCATATTCTGAAAAATTTGTAATTTGTCAGAATTTTTGAATTCAAAATAATCCAAAATATGTTGAACATTCCATTTGTTTACTTCTTTATCGATTACTGTTTCTACAGGACTATAGTTGTTAATTTTTTGACAAAATTTATCAAATTTAATATTATTTGGATTAAAAGGACACAACCCACATGATTTGAATCCATTCTTTAAAATATCTGGAGTGGTTTTCAGATTTTCCAGAACTTTTTCTAAAAGCGGGGCAAAATCTTCTTTTCTGAACCTGCCTCCTTGATGTTCTAATCTCCAGGCTAAGATAGCCTTCCTCCACTCCAGTTTTAATGGTTTGAATAATGCTACATCGAGGGGTTGCATGATGTATGTGGCATTAGGAACAAGGCTAATCAAAATAATTCCGTTTTGAGAACAAAATTCACTGAGAGGCAATGTCAAGTGGGAGCTGTGACCATCAACAAAAAGTACTACTGGTAAGATCACTTTATTTTCTGTCAACCATGGGAAAAACACGTTGGCTATGTATTCGAAAAATGATTCAGCCGTCATCCAGCCGGAATCCGAGTGACCGGCTGCCCAATTGGAGGGCACTTTTGCAATTATATACTGTGTAACCTTTTGTAGGAAAACATAATCATTGGACTTGGTAATTGGCCTGCTGCGTTGGACATTATTAAAGTTGTAATACACTCCTTTTCATCGTTATTAATAAAGGAGTAGATAGCTTTGTCACCTTTTTTAACTAGAACTTTTTCTCCTTTTGGGCTAAGAAAAAATCCAGATTCATTGCAATTATATATCCGTCTTGGGTCACTCCAAATTTCAGTAAAATTGTTCTCCTTCGCATATTGTTCAATTTCGGAAAACCAACACCGAATTTGTTCTTCTGATACGGATGATCCAGCTTTAGTCAGATTCTGTGCTACTCTTTGTGAAACTTCAGGATGACGTTTCAAAAATAATTCATACCATTTTTTGCCTGGATTTCCGTCAGTAAATGGAGTTGTTCGTTTCATTTGCTTGACAAGGAGTTGTACACTTTCTAAAAGTATTTCTTTGGTGATAGGAAACCCACGCTTAGCAATGTGAAACATCCATTTAACAAGCACTGCTTCTTCATTTTGTGTTAATACTGGCTCAGGCCCCATTTTTCTTTGTAAAGGAACCCTTCCTTTAACTTTATCCAACAAAGTCGTTCTTGGTACACCAAACTGTTTGGATGCTGTTAACGCTGGCATTCCATTTTTTACAGCATCTACTGCATTCGTCATGCTTTGCTTCAAATACTGCAGTCTCTTGGACATGGTTGAATGACGATTTCACGTTACGTGTGAATTCTGAAATTAAAATAAAAGCTAACGTCACAACTAACTTTTATTACTTTAGCATTATTTCAGCTTAAAGTAATAAAAAATATCTTATTTTCACTGGCACCAATCATCGCCATCAATAAATATTATACTATAAAATTTTTATTTATAAAAAATTGCGATGTCGATAATTGGTAAACAAAATAATTATTACAATTTTTTTCTAAGGGTAGTCAGAACAAATTTGAATAAATATATCTCTTCAATATAAATCGTTTTAAAAATTACCCTCTATAAACCCAGATATCGACATAATGTGTCGATATTTAGAAATACTCTACTCCAACTATCGACACCTGCTTGCCCCAATCATCGATACCTACTTAACCAATCATCGACATCAATAAATATGATTCTAGTAAATTGTTATTAACATGAAATCGCAGTGTCGATAATTGGTAAACAAATTGATTATTACAATTTTATTCTAAGGGTAGTCAGAACAAATATGAAATACGTATATCTCTTGAAAATTAATCGGTTTGAAATTACCCTCCCTAAACCTAATGATCGACATATATGTCGATATTTAGAAATAACATCCAATTGTGTGACCAGATATCGACTCCTATTTTTTTCATAAAAATGGGCTTATATTTATTATGATGTTCCCAAACTAATAGCCAATTATCATTAATAGTTAATTCTAGCAAGGAAATTAATTCAAAAACGTCAACATAAATATAAAAATAAGGCAGAACGTAAATACACTTGCTTACCTAAATCACTAAGACAACAATCCGCTTCGTTAGAATGCTGGCACTCGACTGAATAAAATAGTTTTTGTAGCAACTGATACAGGTGAATTTTACGGCGGGAATTTTGAACGAAACTAGAATTATTAATTAATCGATCCCTTGAAAATTAATATTCTTAGCATCGGAGTAAACCTTATTATATCCAAATAAACTAAAAAGTGGCGATAGCTGGTGCAGTGTCGATATCTGGGGATTTTACCTGATTTGTTGTGTTGTACTATTACATATTAATTAATTGTAACAAAGATTAGAAGAAATTATTTATTGTGGTACATTGCAAAACATGGCAAACAAAAATGGGGTTGTTCTTCACAATCTTCACAATGTGTTGCAACTTTTTTTACTGCGTTTTTGGAAATTTCTGTATTTAATTTTTTTTGGTAGCAGCTTTTACAATATTTTCGTACCTTGTGAACAGGGCCTTCTTTCTTTTTATATGCGTGCGTATTCAGAACGTTTCGTTTCCTAGAGGTCTATGGTTTTGGAACCGTTTCGTCTTCGGGAAATGCTAGCTCTTCGATTACTTTTTCTTTAAATTCAGTGATTGACATAGATGAATCATTCATTTTTTTGAAAATGAAATGAGCGTTGACCATTGCTGTACCGAATATAACTTCAATGGCAATTTTCCAATACAATTTGAAGGTTTTCCTCAAAGAAGTATTGTAACTTGCCATTTGATCGGATATGTCGATACAGCTTTTTCCTTTGTTATACTCGATTATGGCAAGTGGCTTTTCAATTGGACCTAAACGTCTGTTGACAGACACTGTTTGATCTGTATGTTTCGTGGAGTGCAGCAAAACATCGCATCGATCTTCCCACTTCATTACACAAATGCCGCGATTGTTTTCTTTGGCAATTATTTTTCCAACTTTTAACCTTTTAGAAATTACTTCTTTGGGATTTCCACGTCTGTTTGATCGTAACGTGCCTATTCGGTGTGTTTTTTGGTCTAATAATTTATTCGCTAGCTCTAAGCTAGTATAATAGTTATCAGTTATGGCTGTTCTACCACTATTGAGAAGTTTGTGAGATAACTTCATTACCACATTTGTAGGTACCGAACCACCTGCATCTCGTTCCTTCCCGGCGTATATTTTCATATTCTAGGTAAAGCCTGTGTTACAACAAAGCTTGAATATTTTTATACCATATTTATGAGCTTTTAATGGCATATATTGTTTCATGATTAGACGACCTCTAAACGGGATTAGAGATTCATCAATACAATATACCCGACCAGGTTTACACGCATTTTAGAATTTTTCAAGCAACAAGTTTACAAGCGGTTCTACTTTGAATAAACGATCGCCATCAGGACAATTCTCATTATCAGTAAAATACCAAACTTTTAGTAATAATTCAAAGCGATTTCTAATCATTACGGTAGATATGATATTCTCCTTGAAAAGCTTTATTTTGCACCAATAATGGCGCACACTTGGCATTATAACCATTCCCATATATCCTAGAATACCTAAAAATTTTTTCATTTCCGTTTTATCTGTGGGTTGCCATGCACGTAATCTTGAGAACTCCGAAACATCAGTGGAAGATGTAACTAGTTGGGTTGTGTAAAAATTTGTTTGATCTACCATTAAATTTAGAATAGGATTATCAATAAACAGAGAAAAATATACAAAGGGACTTTAATCAACTAGAAGAGCTACAATTTCGGGATTCACTCCATCATTACCAGTATAGTCAAATTGTAAATGATTGCCTTGTGTATCTTTCCAATCCACATTATAAACTTCGACCACACGAACATCATCAAAATAATCTTCTTCAAGACTGTTAGTTTGATTATTGGAACTGCCACTAGTTTGGAGTTTGTTATGGTCCGAAATATTCACAATTGGCACAGAAATGGCGGATTGATTATTTTCGATTGAGTCTTGGGATAATCTAGGTTCTTCAGATATATTACGATGAATTGAAGAAAGTGTAGCTAAAGAACTAGTACTAGCGTGTCGTTTTTCGGAAAAATTGATGTCACCATCATTCGAAATACTTTCTAATGAATAACCCTGAATGGAGTTTAGATCAAACAACGGATCGTCAATTAAGTCCGTAGATGAAAATGGATCATCTTCTGAGTGAGAAGATTCTAATAAAAATACAAAGTTAACAAAATAGTAGGTAATTACCGTAGAAAATTATTTTATATCTTCATCTGTTACAATAACCTTGGCCATCTCTAAGATTCGTTTGGTACGGTCACTCATTTTGAAGCACTAAGAAAACTTATAATGATGATAGCTCAACAGCGTAACACGAACCGACACAAAAACTACTGCAATAAGCGCAGTCAACTAGCGTACTAGACATAGGTGATAAACAGGCACCGACTTGTTGGTCGGACCGCTGAACAAGACCGCCGGCTATGCGACAACATTATCGCCAAGGGCCACAGAGGTCCCTAAGGACCGCTGAAATTTTTTCGATTTATTATGCTTATATTTTGACAATAACAAAAAAATATCTTAAAAACTAATTTTTATGAACTATTTCATTAAAACCATCACAAAATATTGATAGCCCGTCAAGATTTCCTCCAAAAATTTTAATTAGGTACATTCTTTTTTTAATAAACAGCATATTTTACTTATTCGTCGAGTGTCCCGTATATACCAGTTCACATACCTATTGAACACCATGGAACTCAAAATACTGGCAAGCATTAATAACTACAAATTTAATTTCCACAAAGATTTGAAAACTACTGGAGAAAGGATGTGGAAATTCATCAATCGGAAGTGTAAGACCACCATTTATACACTGCCATGAAGCGATTGCAGTTCATTCGCTGTCTGCAAGCAGTTCAGTGAGCATCGCGTTTAACATAGTAAACGTACTTTGTTAAAAGTTTTACGTGCGTACGTTCTGCTACCTGCGTCGTTTTCACGATGGCACGTAGCCACCGCCCCTGAAGAGGAACTCGTACGCTCTGCGGAGTCGTAACGATGAGCAAGTGTTCTACGCGCTACCCGATGGCTTCTTCGAGGTCGAGGAGAAGCTCTCGTACGATTACCGGCACTTCAACGAAGAAGACGTTCCTAAGAAGATTCAGAAGAAGAAGAAGAAGAAGCCCAAGAAATTGGAAGAAGAGTTAGCTGCTACACCGCTCCCAGCAGCTCCACTCAGCGTTGGTGCAGAAGATAAATCGCCACCGTGCGACGGGTTCCGGCTCCAGAAGAAGAAGCCAAAGAAATCTTCGAGAGACCGCCCGACCACGCCCACTACGGTCATCAACGCGTTCGAGGCCCTTGCTGACACCATGGACCGCCCGGACGTAGAAGAGCTTCCCGCTGCCAGGGAGAGGGTTCCGCCAGTAATCCTTCGCGAGAAGGAGAACTGGGTTGCTTTCTCCCGTAAACTAGACCACCGAGGGATCGTCTTCACACGCGTGAAGGCAATCGTCGAGGGATACCGGATCCAGCCTGCCACTACCAAGGACCGTGACAGGGTTATGCGGTATATGGATAGGCATGGTACTCCGTACCATACCTATCAGGCAAAGAGGGAACGTTTGTTCAAGGTGGTTCTACGGGGAATATCCGTTGAAATCTCCGAAGCTGACGTTACCTCTGAGCTGAAAAAACATGACGTTAACATCAGCGCTTGTTTCAGGATGAAGAAACAAGGCAGACCGATCCCGCTTCTGTTGGTCCAGGTGCCAACGGAAGAGGACCTCAAGAAGATCCGGCTGGTGGAGTAGGTGGCTCGCCTACGTGTCGCCACTGAAGACTCGAGGCGGAGTCCAGGCATCGGGCAGTGTCACCGAGGGATTCCGTCACGCAGAGCGTCGCTATAGAGCGGCGGCACGCTGTGTCAAGTGTGCAGGACACCACCGTTCCAGTGAGTGCACCAAACCCCGTACGGACCGGGCAAGGTGCGTAAACTGTGGTGGTGATCATCCGGCCAACTTCAGGGGATGCGCGAGGTACCCGCGTCTCCCTCAGCGTAGGAAGACAGAAGCTCCACCGCAGCAGAAGAAGTTAGAAGAAACACCACAACAGCGACAGAAGAGGACACCGCCCACAGCGGCACCCTCTCTAGTCCGAACCGGCGTTAGTTACGCCAAAGCGACGGCAAGCGGCAGCGAGATGGCTGAAGTAGCTGAAGCGGTGAAAGCCGCAGACGTGAAAAAGCCCGCTTCCCCCGCTTTAGGATTCGACGCTGTTCTTGGCCTCCTCGGAGGTTTGGATATGGCGAAGGTCCTACATGTCATCCGAAGGGTGGCAGCGGCCTTAGTTTCGGCACAAACTGCGACTGACCTGTGGCGAGTAATCCTCACACATGGTCAGGAGGTGTTTGCACTTTTTGTGTAAATATCTCCGGAACGGCGATGAGTAGGGATGTCGGAATAAGTATAGCTAACCGTATCAATATAATTAATTAACTTTACATATTAACACAATCATCTGCTACTCAATACTTCAAAATCACTTACATAACACTAAATTTCAATAAACAAAGCAATAACATTACTAATAATCTTTTCTATTCCATACAGGTAACACCCGCAGGAAGCTGTACAGACCTCCGATATCCCGATCCATTTTGGTGCTCCGAGGGACCAGCCCCCTGCTTCCAAGGGAACACTGCCCACCAACCCACGAATCCCGCCCACAACATCCACTAGATTAAAATTCAATACTACTCATTTAAGTAACGTAACCAACTAACTGTTTTTTTTTCTTTTTTTGCCTAGATAATAAGATAACATGTTATAGACTTATAAACAATGCAATGTAATTAAATCAATTAAAACTATGTAATCAACCGGCTGAAGAGGCTACCTCGCCTGAGCAGCCGACTGAATTGTCAACTCCCATTTATCAAATATTGTACCCATGATCAAATAAACGTGTTTGAATTTGAATTTGAATTTGATTGCAGTTGCACTCAACCGGCAGATAGTTAGTACAGCGTGCAAAAGGAAAGCTGTCACGGATTTAGCTGAGAAACTCGCCAAAATCATTCGACAGGAGCTAAGTAATAATTTACTAGCTACAACAACGACAGTGGATGTTGAATACATAAGGAAGAAATTTACAACGATAGAAGAAAATTTCTGCCTCGTTTGCCGGTAAATGTACAGGAACTGCATTTAACCCTTAAGACTATGAATATAGTTACAAATCAAAATGAGTGCTTTGTGTTTATAAACTGCGAGAGTGAAAATATTTTCGTCTTTTCGTGTGAAACCAATATACGTATGCTTGATGCTATTCAAAGAATATACAGGGTGGCCCATTAGCATGTGGCAGTGCAATAACTTACTTAGGATCAAAAATACAAACAAATGTTTCAAATAAAAGTTGTTATGTTTACGCAGATACACATTTCTAAATATTAGAGATGATGCTCAATTCTCTACTGTACACCTGCGAACGAATTTACAAGTTGTTGCTGTGCGTATAATAGCCCCAATAAAAGTAACTATATGCAATATATACTTACCAAACAACGATTGACACCAAAATGACATACAAAGCATTATCACACAGTTACCGGCTCATTGTATGTTATTAGGGGACTTTAACACCCATAGTCCGTTGTGGGGTTCGCGTATACTGACGGAAAAGGAAACGCCCTAGAAAACATTATGGATATAAATCAGCTATTCCTACTAAACACCGGGAATGACACTCACCTTTGTGCGAGAACTGTAGCCTTTTCGGCTATTGATCTCACCATGATCTCGGCACGTATCGCCACACTATTCTCTTGGAGAGTGCTAAATGATCTGTACTATAGTGATCATTTTCCAATTCTAATTGACACTGAACAGCGAGAGGCCAACTGGGATGGCTTCAAGTTGCACTTGACCATACCCACCAACCAAGACACAGCGCCTTATGATATACCTAGTGGAACACAAATCATTACAAACGCTGCAAATATTGCAGTTCCAAAAACAGAAGGCGCAGTTGTTAAAAGCAGAGTTCCTTGGTGGAATACTACTGTTAAAGAAGCAGTGAAAACTAAAAAGCGGGCGTTCAACGTTTTTCGAAGACATTCTCTATGGAACATCTCATTTTATTCAAAAAGGCCAGAACTGTGGCCAGAAAAACTATTCTTTAGAGCAAAAGGGATTGGTGGAACCACTATGTCTCAACCATGACCTGTGAAAGTCCGAACAGAAGTCTGGAAGAAAATCAAGGCAATATCAGGCAGAAATACTTTTAAATCTATAGAACTGCAAGTTGAAGGCTCGATAGTAAATGACAGTAGCAGTGTAGCCGAATTGCTTCCAGATGAATTTCAAAAAACAAGTAGTTCCACAAACTACGATAAACTTTTATGCGAACCTATCGTGAAAGGGAAATTATCTTAGATTTCAGTACTACACAGTGTTTTGAATATAACGATCCTTTCACATTGACAGAACTTGAAAATGCCCTGAAATGTAACAAATCATCCTCCCTTGGCGCTGGTCTAGCCACTTACGAAATGCTACAAAACCTATCTAACGCATTAAAACAATGTCTTCTCGCATCTTTCAATAAAATTTGGGCTGCCGGTGAATACCCCTTCTGCTGGAAGAAAGCAATAGTCTTGATCTTGAAAAACAAAAAAAAATCCATACCTAACCACGAGCTACAGGCCAATTAGCTTAACCTCTTGCATGGCAAAGGTATTTGAACGTATGGTTAGTCGCAGACTAATGTGGCTTCTTGAAAAAGAAGAACTAGCTATTCTCTTTTCTGCTCCTACAATGGGTAAAATAAATAGGAAATTACAACAGGCGATTGACCGTATATGTCTGAACGCAGAGAGCGTAGGATTCAAGTTGTCACCCGAGAAATCGTACTGTATGCACTTCTGCAAACAAAGGAAACCGCACTATGGCCCATCTCTAACTTTGAAGAATAAGAACATCTCATGCAAAGGCAGTTCAAAGTTCTTAGGGCTCATATTGCTGACCTGATTAAGCGCTGTAAAATAACACTTACCATCATAAGAGTCTTAGCTAGTGCTACATGGGGAGCAGAACCATAAATTCTTTCACCGA
Source organism: Vesta saturnalis (assembly GCA_036346205.1). Lineage (NCBI taxonomy): Eukaryota > Metazoa > Arthropoda > Insecta > Coleoptera > Lampyridae > Vesta > Vesta saturnalis. The sequence continues at coordinate 2,052,574 of JARFJB010001545.1, forward strand.
GTGTACTAAAACCACTGCAAACCATACAAAACTCCGCCATCAGGTACTCGATGGGTGCATTTTATACAAGCTCGAGTAAAAGCCTATCCTGCGAATCTGACATACCTCCTATATCGCTACACCATAAGTATCGACTTCTAGCATATGGATGCAAAATAAAAGCACAACGAAGTCTGTATACACAGCCGAGCTATATGCCATTTGGCAGGCATTACGTTACGGTGAAATATTGCCTGAAACAACCAAGCTCATGATCGTCACTGATTCACATAGCTCCCCCATTGGCCTTTAAGGCCCTTACACAAAAAATCCACTAGCTCACGCAATATTGTCAACAATTAAGCACCTTACTGATTCAGGTTATACAATTCTATTCTTTTGGGTTCCAAGTCACATCAACATTGAAGGCAATGAACGGGCAGACATATCAGCACGCCACGCTGCTGAAAAAGGACGCAACGACGCAGTAGAAAAGGTTAGCGTCGCTGACCACACGAACGTAGCCGCACACTTAAGAGACAAGCTGAGATTGGTCTGGCAGCAACACTGGGAAAGGTCCAACAGTCAATTAAGACGCATTCAGCATACCACAGACAAATAGAAAGCCCATTTGGCACTCTCAAGGAAAGAACTAATTATCTTCCACAGAATACGAACCGGACATACAGCTCTTACCCACAAACATTTACTTGCTTATGACAATCCACCAGAACATTCTGGTGGATTGTCATAAGCAAGTAAACTCACTGTAATACACCATTAACCATTGAACATCTAATCTGTCACTGTCCGACATATACTGCCACGCACAATTTGTACTCCATCTCAGAAATTCTGGCTAAAACCCTAAATAACGGCGAAACCATAGGAAACACAATACAATATCTAAAATCCATAGATATCTACCATAAGATATATTCGCAGATCACACTGAGGGCGCTAAAGACCAAAGCAGTCGAAGCGCTATAGCTACAAAAGAAAAAAAAATAATAATAACAATAATAATAATAATAATAATAATAATAATAATAATAATTAACATTCATTATTTTATTTATAAAATATAAAATTGAGATTCCTGTCCTCTCGTTGACTAGACGAGTGCTCTACCAACTGAGGAATCTTTTTATGCATATAAAATTTTTTATAAATAAAATCTTGAATGCTAATTCAATAAAATGACCAAGGATTACTAGTTAAAATTTGCGTGTAGCAATTATTATTAATGCAATCAGTTACGTACTTGTCATGTGTGCAACCTTAGCGAGATGCGGGCCACATGATAATAATACAAATAGTAACTGTTACCATGTAAGTTAACAGAATATCATGTTGTTAATAAATTATATACATATTAAGTTTCTATCGAATGGCATTCATAACCCCTGCAGCTCAGTTGGTAGAGCACTCGTCTAGTCAACGAGAGGACATTGGTCCGAATCCCAATCGAGGGAATCTTTTTATGTATATAAAATTTTTCAGTGTAATAATAATCAAATAATAATAATAATATTGAACGCACATAGTCCCTTATTTCCCCAAAATACGATAATCGTGGAAAAACATTAGAATCCATCTTTGCTACAGAAAAAATAGCAATTCTAAATGGTGGCCCACCTACTTTAATTTCAGGTCGAATAGTTTTTCTGCAATCGATTTAAGTCTGTGTTCTCCAGAAATACCCGAAAAATTTGAATGAAATCAAATAGCTGACCCCGGTAGGGACGACCATTTCCCGGTGCTTTTACCTACATTAGGAAATAAGTCTAAATGGAGTTTGAAGGATAAATACTGTTTGAACAATGCCAATTGGACCCAGTTCAAAAGTAGCATAAAGGAAGTAGATATGCAGCAGGAAATAAATTAGTGAACGCAAAACTTTACCAACATGATAATAGAAGCGGCAAAGAACGCAATACCAAAAAACAGCAATAAATTGAATAAACCACCAGTACCCTGGTGGAATGGTGAAGTCAAAGGAACGATCCACAACCGCAAACGGGCACTAAACGTATTCACAAGAAATCCAGTAATGGAAAATTTAGTCAACTACAAAAAATGCAAAGCAATTGCACGACGTACAATATTAGACGCCAAAAGGAAATCATGGACTCGATAAACATCGTCAATAACAGTAAAAACACCAATTTCCGAAGTGTGGACCAAAATCAAAGCGGTGTCTAGTAAATTTACAATTACAGACCCTGATAAACTAAATAAGAATTCAATAAATTAGCAGCTTAAATAATTATAACAATTAATATGGACGAACTAATCTACGCACTTAAAGAAACTAAAGAAATGTCTCCAGGGTCAGATAAAGTTGCGTATGCTATGATTAGAAACTTGCCTGAAGCAACATTGGAAGACTTATTATTATTATACAACCGTATATGGTTAGAAGGGGTATTTCCAATAAATTCGAAAACTTGTATTATTATTCCTATATAAAAATCAGGAAAGGACTCTTCAAAACGTCCAACTATCGCCCGATATCGTTCAGCAGCTGCATTGGAAAAATACTAGAGCGGATGGTAAACGAAAGACTTACGAAATATCTAGAAATGCAAAAACTATTAGATACTGATCAATCGGGGTTTCGTAAAGACTATTCAACGAGGGATAATACTTCATACCTAGTGTCCGCCATAAATGAGCCGTTTAAGGTGAGAAAGCATACTACTGCAACATTTTTCGATCTCGAGAAGGCCTATGATTTAGTATGCAGATATAGAATTATAAAAAAATACATACATACGGAATAACGGGAAACAGCTAATTTCATAAAAGGACTCCTCACAGACCGATACTTTCGTGTAAGGATGGGAAACTGTGTCAATCAATCACTGCTTAGAGATAGGAATAACAAAGGGATCACCTATCAGTGTCACCCTATTCTTAACATCGGTTAATACTTCAATCAGCCGAACGATATTGTACACAATGCAGAGTTGGTAGGATTTACGATATCGATGTGTTTCCGACAAAGTTTTTTGAGAAAATGGGGTTTTCGGGCTATCTTAAGTGACAGACTAATACGTGCCATGCCAAAGTATCGTAAGTGTTTTACAAATAATTATTGCATTTTTATTGTATTGTAAGTCCAGTCATTTTATTTAATGTTCTGCCAATAGTATCGTGAGACGCATGATAATTTAGAATGGCAGAGTATCGCATGGTAAGTTTGCTGCTTACGTTCCTTTTAATGTGTTATGTGTTTTAGCTGTGTGTCTACTGGTAAGTGTTTTTTTAAATAAAATTATGTAAAAACGTTTGCTTTTCACCATCAAGCTATTAAAAACTATCGAGATTAATTTCTTCAAACCCACTGAAGAAATAATTTTATGCTTTTACATTCAATTACCGAACTACACTAAAAAAGAATAATTCTAACCTACAAAACTAATTGAATCAAAACGTTGGTAACTAATTATTGTAAGACAAATGTAATCAAAAAATAAAATTAATAATGACAACGCATCGGTGATACAAGAACTTGGTTTGACTAGCGATGAGTTTCAGCATGATCCGGCATCTGTATTTTTTCATATTGCGTCTACTATTGATTCAAGCAACGATGCATCTAATAAAAAACCACCAACATAATTATTTGATTATGACAGTGATTCTTCCACAGATAGTGAGAAGTCTGTACCACAAGAAAATAATAGGATGCAATACGCCAAAAAATGTTATTATTAGAAAAACATATGAATTCCGATGTCTCATCTCTTCAGGACAGGCAAGTAGTAAAGACTCCGATTCTGAATTCGAGAGTAGTGATAGCAATGAAATCGATTTGGTAGGAAAAATAAAACGAAAGTTAAATAAAAAACTATTAGAAAAAATGAACATAATTTCGGAAAGGGCGACAACCTCAAAAAATTCCGTGTAAAAAGGGGGTGTTAAAATAAATGTTCACAATTATTCACTGAATTCCAAAGACACGATGTACATGAGTTTTATTAGAGATTAGGTTCCTATGAACGACCAAGGAGTTGGCTTTTGAACTGTTGTGAAAATGTTCCTATTCGTAGAAGGAAACAGTTTGCATCACTTAGTAATAGACAAAATTCGTTTAAATATTTCATTACTTGGAATGATAGAAGAGTGGAAATATTCCAACAATTTTTATTAAAAACTCTTGACATATCTGAAATGGTTCTTAGGTATGCAGTTACCAAATCTGTACAAAACTCTGCAACACCAGATCAAAGGGGTAGACACGAGCCACATAACAAGACCAAACCTGAAATAAAGAAATAAGTTCATAATTTCATAAAAAAGTCTTCCTGCGGTACCTTCCCATTATTGCTGTAATAATAGTGATAGAAAGTAGCTGTACCAGAGTTGAGAAATGTAGGATTTTGTATGGAGTGTTTTTACACCATCAAGAGTCTAAACAATCCAATCACATACCGTCGTTAAAAATATTTAGAGTTTGAAAGTAGGAAGGATAGCTCTTTTGTAGAAACAGAAGTTTCTAAGACTAAAAGACCAGAAAATATACTTAACTGACAGCAATTACCTTTGTGCTAATTTTGATTTAGAGAAAGTATTAAATACACCTCATGGAGATCATTTACTCTGGTCCTATTCAAGAATTCTACAATGTAACAATCCGAATCGGGTACACAAAATGGTTATTGCTATATTTGGGGAGATGCTGATGGCAACCGAGGTTGTAATGAGACCTGTATAGTGCTATATAATTTGTTAACAGACACAGATAAAAAAGGTATACAACATGTATGTTTATATCGTGACAGCCGTTCGGCTGAAAATCGAAACTATGCGATGTTGGCAATGTTACAAAAATTCTTACAGGAAGTAGTTAATATTAAAAAAATAAAAATAGTGTTTTTACTTCCTGGACATACTTGCATGCCAGAAAGCAAATCTCGACCAACTATGTAAGACAAATGTAATACCTATTAAACATCATGAAGAATATTTCAGTCTGAAGTCAAAAGCTTCTGTCAGGGATGTATTGGCAGAAACTAATGAGGAAGACGATACATCGGAAAATGAGGCAGGATAAGACATGCAGGAGGCAAGAAATATTATTTAGCAAAGTAACTGTAAAATATCATTTTCAATAAAAAGATAGATATTAGAGGTATTGGTAATTTATTCTGCTTTTCACCATTGTGTCAAATTTAATTTAAAAACTCTTTCAATTAAATATAATTGACAAAAAATAATTAATCCTATGGCTACTATTATTTTTTTCAGGATTATAATAATTACAACTTGCGTTTTTTACTAAATAACGATAAGCCTAGCCACACTAGCGTAGGGGGCTGGATAATATCACCACATTATCGTAACTCGGTAACTTCCGCTATTTTTTATGTAAAATTCAAGCCATTCAAAATATCGTAAGGCAATGAATTAAGTAAGCATTTTATTTTAGATGAAAAATACTACTATTTTTGAATTCAGCTCATCAAAAAAACCTTCAAATAACCCTTTGACAAACTTATACCTTAAGGTTGACATATACCGTGTGACGATTTAAGTTCGCACCATACGGGAATTTTTTTTAACCTCGGCTTTAGCATAGATCTGATTATCGCACCCATTTTTGCTTCAAATAAAATCAAAAATGAAGTATAGTAAGTTGGTTTTACAACCGATGTCATCTGTCAAAAATTACATGTTTAAGAAAAAAATTGAAAAAAACGCATAAATTGGCCGAATTTCGGAAAAAATTATCATAAAAAGTTGTTAATTTTGTGCTTTTAGACTTATGTACTGAATTTCAACGACCTATATGATTTTGAATTTTTGGCAGTTTTTTGACATTTTACCAATTATTTTTCATCTTGATTTGATGTAACCTACGTAAAATTCTTTATCTAATGAAAACTCAACATGCCAAGTCTATTTAAGTTAAAAACAAAATGGCTTTCAAGATTTTTTTTTAAATTATAAAAATGTATCCACCATCATGAGTCATGTTTGGTGCAAAGTTCGTTTAACTTTTGTTTTGAAGCAAAAAAATATTTTTTGCTTTTCTAGTTACATAGAAAACTCAATTAAAATTTGGTGGGGTATGTTAAAGCAAGAGTTTTCTTAGCGTTGAATTAAAATTTTTAACAACGTAATGTCTTTTATTACAGACATAAATTTAACAATTTGCTGTTTTATCTCTTTCTTTTAATACTAAACGTATTTCTCAAAAGAATAAATTTGATTTATTATGATAAATAACACATTTTACATTCTAATCATAATCTGTAATGGCAGTTACGTAATAATATTGCTACCAGCAAATTACTACTACTAATTAATAGTAGGCACTGGAAACAAAAAAATAAAAGCTAAAGACAATAATATGGCGTTTTGAGCTGTCAAAACGCTCGTTTGGAGTTTAATCTAGAATTAAAAGTAGTGTAAAGGTAGTTTCGCAACATGCTTTCCCTTCAAAAAAAAAACTGAAATAGTTTTATTGTGTGGAGAAAATACACCACATCGAACTGTGGCAAATATTTTTAACGAGCGACATCCTGGAAAACACTTGCAGCACTCCACTGTGAGTTGCACGGAAACACACCGAAGATGTTGGAGTTAGATATGTGCTCAAGCATACTCTCTACACGACAGAGATTTTGATATCCGGTTGTTCTTTTCATTTTGGTACCAAGGAAAAATAGAAGAGGAGTGCAAATTTCCTTACAATATTTTATGGACCGACGAAGCTGCGTTCACTTCTAATGCAGTAGTCAGTTCCCAGAAAAGTCGATGGTGGTCTCAAGAAAATCCTAACTTCATAATTGAGTGTGTTGATCAATATTCATTTAAAACTAACGTTTGGTGTGGCATTGTAAATGACCAAATAATAGGGCCATATTTTTTTAGACATAATTTAACTTCGCATCGATATTTAGATTTTTTAAATAACAAAATTAGAGAAGCTCTGGATAATATGCCTTTAGATTTAAGATGTGCTCTATGGTATCAATTATACGGGGCACCCATACACAATACGTTGCAAGTACGAAAGACCCTTGATGAAATATTTTATGGCAGGGTCATTGGGCGGGATCGGGAAAATTGTTGGCCGCCTCGATCGCCCGACCTTACCCCATTACATTTTTATCTATGGGGTTATTTGAAACAAAAAGTTTATAAATTCAGACCATTTAGAGATGTCGATCACCTAGAAACTATGATTAGACAGTGCGTTCAAGAGATACCTCCCCGGTTTGTAAAGAATTCAGTCCAAGATGTTTCCAGGAAAACAATACATTGTATAGAGCGAAACGGCGGACACACCGAAATGTAGAAAAATATTGTGACCTACAAAAAGTATTTAGTTACTAGGATAAAACGGCAATTTGTTATTTTGATGCTTAATATTAGAAAACTTTAAACATTACACAGTTGAAATTTCAAATTCATTACTAATAATGTCAGGGTATTTTGAACACCCTGTATACGTATTGCGTAATTTTGTTTGTAGTTTTATTCACTTAGTTAGATTCCGTATACATATATATTTTTTTTGTTGTCAAATTGTTTTATAGTAAATTTGTTTAACGTGTGATGCGACCTTTAGGGATGGTAGGTGTGTGGCGAGCTTTAGGTTTTTTTTGTTTGTGAAATTATTATTCCGTAATTTAGGTTGTTTTTCCTTATTATTTCCCGTTTATAGAAGTTTGAGTAACGTTTATTTGTATATAGTTGTATATAAGTGTAAATAACGTTTATTTCGTTTGATTTCCTTAAAAAATTAAGTAATTTAAATAAATAGTGTAGGTTTATATGTGTATGATGTCATGTTGGCGACATAAAGACGCTTAAGTATAGTTGTTCAGATTAATAGTGAGTATGTTAGTTTTAAGTCATAGAGATTGAATGTGGGACTGATTGTTTGTACTTGAATCAAAAAAAACATAGGGATATTTTTTCGCGTTAAGTCTGCTGACGTTTGAACTTTTGAAAGATCTCGAGCCCTGACGGATGGAAACGAAATTTGTGTTTGAGGTATCAAATCTTCTCCTTCCGTCTTTTAATTGGCGGAATTAAATTAGATAAGATTTTTTTTGAGTGGTGGGATTCAAAATTCCAGTATGGATTTTTGGTAATAATTTGTTTGATTCTGAAACTGATCGCGCTCTCGTGTACTAGTACGGTGCCGTTTATTGTTACGCTTTAAGGGGTGGTTTAGAACGTTAATACATTGGACCTTGTGGTGTTTAACGAACGTACTTTTTTTGTGTAGTAAGGGTAGTTAAGCTACTCCTGAAGAAGACCTGTAAAGGGATTTTATTAAAATTGTTCATTCACCAGAGGATTATACCTAGTGCCGATTTCGATTTTACGTAAAGTTACCTAGAGGACATCGTCGTGTTTTATTAGTGCTTCGGTGATAAAGAAACTTTCGCAATATATTATAAATTATAGTTACTTAAATCAAGTTATGAACCTTTTGGATTATTAGTGGAAATAAAACCATTTAAAAGCTAAAAGTTATCAAGCATATTGAGGGTACAAATTAATATTTTAAAAGAAGTTTTTTTTAATTAATGCAGTAACATTTTAACGAGTTTAAATCAAGAAATCGTTTGCGTATAAGAGAACAATAGTCAACATTTCATTCATCATTTTTGCCAGAGCAGGGAGATTTCATTTCCGTTATAGCAGTAACCGACCATCATTTTCTGTTGTAACACAGGAGAGGTGTAATTTTAGACCTTAAGGTAACATAATATTGTTTTTTTTTATTGAATATTTCAAGATTTTTGTGTGTTTCGAATTATTTTTTTGTGTTGACGAAGGTTTGAAAGCGGTGTCGTTTTTTTTTTGGTAAATTAAGTTGTTTTAAATTTATTTAGTGTAATTAATAATAGTTCTGACGCTCCGCCTTCACACTTTGTTATTTATTTTAGTATTAAAGGGCAATTGACCCTATTGTAGTGTGGGTATATAATCCCGAAATACATATATATATATATATATATATATATATATATATATATATATATATATATATATATAGGTTAAACCATTTAGACTGGCGTAAAGCAGCATTCTGATCAGACATCCTGTCGCCTTTTAAGCCTTTGTATTTTTTTTGTTTATACGCATTATCGTATGTTTATATTTATCCTTTTTTTTTATTATTTTATTATAGCTTTGTTAGGTTTTATAAATGTGTTTTAATTCTGTGGAAACCCTTTTGTGTTGCATAAAAGTTTTTCTTGCAAATTGCAAGTTACCTGTAATTTAGTTTTAACGTAACGAAGTTAGTTTTTTTTGTTTTATTGAGTAATAGCGTTATTGGTATTTAGTGTTTTATTTTTTAGTTGAGTTTTAAATTCATTTAGAGTGCATTCTATAGCTTACTTTTTTGTTTTGTTTTGACTATTATTGAATGCCTAATTATTTACACTGAGGTGTAATAACGTAACTTTATTGAGTGTTTATCACGCTTTTATTTGACAAGCGTGTAGTGTTTTTGAAGCCCTATTTCAGTTGGTTTGCTGAGTTGCTGTCCAGCACACCTGGGATTGATTGCGGATAGGTAAGCGTATGTTTTTTGTATGTTTAGACACGCTATGTACTCGTAATTTTGGCACGACGACCCTTATTTTGACTACCAAACATTCTGGCGCCCTTAACCGAATTGATTTTGTCTTCATCCCCTATTGTGACTTACGTACTTTTACTATTCTGGATGTACAAAATTTTTCAACATCTGACCTACACTCATACACTGGCTAGTCGGGGCAAAAAGGCCAATTTGATCTGTAATCCCGTTCTACCACCCGTTTATACCGTTACAATAAAACGACCAAAAAATTTAAGATTTGTATTAATGTTCAAAATTGTTATTGTGTTTACTAGCAAAATGCGTGAGCCAGAAATATATTTCAGTTAAAAACAAATGTTAAACGAACTTTGCACCAAACATGACTTCTGATGATGGATGAAATTATATCATTTTTGAAAAAATAACAAAAAACATTTTTTTTCGGCTCAAATAGATTAGATATGCTGAGTTTTCATTAGATAATGGATTTTACGTAGGTTACATAAAGTCAAGATGAAAAACAATTGGTAAAAAGTCAAAAAACTGCCAAAAATCAAAAATCATAGTATGCCATTGAAATTTGACACAAAGGTTTAAAATGACCAAATGAACAACTTCTTCTAGTCTATTTTTTCGAAATTCGGCCAATTTATGCGTTTTTTCCTTTTTTTCTTAAAAATGTAATTTTTGACAGGTGACGTCGGTTGTAAAACCAGCTTACTATAGTTCATTTTTGGTTTTATTTGAAGCAAAAATGGATGCGATAATCAAATCTATGCTAAATTCAAAGTTAAACAAAATCCCCATATGGTGCGGACTTAAATGGTCACACTGTATAAACAAGTAATCTCCTGTTCAAATTTAGGTTACGTTCCTTGCGATACTTTAGTGGGCAGCCATCGATATAGATCAGCCACAAAATCTAACCTTAAAACATTGGATAAAATACAAAATTTGTGTATAAGATACACCATAGGTGCATATCCAACAAGCCCTATTAGAAGCTTACATGTTGATGCCGGAATGGTGCCGCTTAATTAGAGAAGAATGTGGATTACGTTAAAATATGCTAAAAAAATTAAAGATATCCTACGCATTACATTAACAAAATGATGTTTAAACCGAATATACAAGAAATGACCAATATTCAAAATAAAACAATGTTTGACAAACTACAAGATAAGTTTACAAGATTAAATTTAACAAGTGTGGAATATATGTCAACAGGAATGGGAAAAAGAAAAAGATTTGCAAAACAACATACACCAACGGTTCACAATTGAAAACCATACCCACCAATATCTAGAAAACAAAGCATCATTCTTGGTAGAATAAGGATAGGACACACACATGCAACACTCTTATATTTTGACCAAAATACAATAGCCGACATGTATTAAACGTGATAAACCATTAACCATAATACATATATTAGAGGAATGTGGTGAATTAATAGACGATAGAATAAAATGTAACATGAACAATGGGATATAGAACGATTTTAATATAAACAATTAAAAAATACAAATCTTGTTCCAGTATTTAAAAGCTATTGGCTTATTCGACAAAATTTTAAAAAATAGAAACAAACATAAATACCTAGTAAACATAAGTACTCAGAAAACGGAAAATAACCATGAAGTTTGAGATTAAAAAAATAATAATAGTAATAATAGCTATCCACAAAGCCTTTTAAATTAATTGAAAATAATTATTAAATATGGAATTGTTTTATAAAATTAAAAACCCTAAATAATAAAAATAATTACACACAAATTGTATGATCCAATATACAGGAAGTATTTGAACTCCTGATTGGAGTTTTTGTTGACTTTGAACAAAATATTTTTTATAGTATAATCCGAATTCAATATGAAAACTGCAGCATTCCATTTAAAATAAGAAAGTTGATGTCAACTTCCGGTATAACCGGAAGTTGTAGAAGCTCGAAAATATTTTGTTCAAAGTCAGCTGGATGTAAATTTTCAGACAAAAGTCAAATATACGTCACGAATATCTTGTTACCGACTCCTTCTTGGATCTACTAATTCAGGCAATAAACTATTTAAATAAAAATTCAGTACCAATCGTTTTTCCATCTTTTGTTTCCAAAATGTGTCATCTCTAAAAAATATTTTTTTAAGACAATTCCTTCGACGTGAAATCCGCAATTAGTGTATATCACAAAGTTAATATACATCGATTTTAGTGATGTATAATAAACCTTGAATCTGGAAAAAAATAATTATGACTACGCTTAATACTACTTTACCATTATCAAAAAAGCAATAATCAATATTTTTTGCAACGTGGGGTCTACCGGTGACAATTTCTTCAAAGAACTTTGGTTTCTATAACTGCGTAGTTGTCAATTAATCCATTCAGAGAACAGGCTAAATAATGTAAATTGTCATCGATAACTAAACCGCTTTTATTTACAGTTTTCCGTTTTTTTTTCCTTTCAAAACAAAGATCTTCAAATCAAAGCTTTTATTTGAATTTAATTTGCTATTATGTGATGTAAACGTGTTGCCTGCACTAATACAATTGTCGATCGGACTATCATCAGTGTGGAAGTTTTCAGAAATAGAATCAATAAAAACATCAGTATCATCTTCAGCAGAATGAGCCGCACCATCGGATGTCAACGGAGTCAAATGGAAAACCGTTTGATTTAAATTAATTTTTGAAATAATTTTCAGCATATGGAAGAACTGCGTTGTAGTGTATTTAGACAAATTGTTAGATTCCAGTACTCTACCTTGAACGCTCACATTTTGCGTTTGATCTTCACTAATGCCAGACTTATGTTGAACACATTTTTCCACCTCCTAACAAAATAAATTCTATAGTATGCTGTATATAAAAAGACCGTTTTTATAATTAGAAAGTCTTTTCGTAGAAGTATTTTTTTAATTCAAATTATTATTTGCAGAAGAGGTTTTCAAGAATAAAATTATGAAGTTTACACTACTTATATCAGAAAAAGTTTTTTCTTTTAATTTTTCTTGGCTAAGACAACCGCAATTTATTTTTCGCCATCACACTAATGCAATTCAAATTTCACAAAACACTCCTTCAGCACTAGTTGAAATTAGCTCGAGAGTCAATGTAAAACTAAAACCATGTCATTGTAACCATTATTTATAATTGTGAACTAATAAATAGTTAGATATAATGTTATTTATTACTATGGGGTGGTATTTCTTAATTGTTACGGAATAATATTGCTAATGAGTGAGATTTTTACAGCCTTACTTGCTTTCTAATGGAATAATCCCATTTAAATTATTGACTAAATTTGCCATTGTAGGATATTCAAGAGAAAATGGAATAATTTCAAAAGTCCCAAAAGCACATCGCACCTGGTGTGCTTGATAACAAAACCTGTATTGCAGATGTGAGACTGTCTCGTTACAATGTTTTATATTTTATGTTTAAAAATGTGTATTTATGAAATTATAGCCATACTAATTTAAAGTAACTTAGGTTTCAATTGATATAAATATATTTATGCTATAGTATAAGAATTTATTGGTCACTCAGTTTCTGACAAAAAAAAATACCGGGTTGCTGTTTTAAACGCAAACTTATATTAACATTTTTTGCAAAATATTTTACCGGGATTATTAAATATTGTCCCTTTAGGTGGTTGGATGGGTGGTTGCTTGGATGCGTGTGTGCATGCGTTTGTGCATGCGTGCGTGCGTGTGCGCGCGCATGTGTGTGTGTGAGTATGTGAATGTTTGAGTTTGACTGTGTGTGTGTGTGTGTGTGTGTGTGTGTGTGTGTGTGTGTGTGTGTGTGTGTGTGTGTGTGTGTGTGTGTGTGTGTGTGTGTGTGTGTGTGTGTGTGTGTGTGTGTGTGTGTGTGTGGGGGGGTGGGGGGGCGTGTGAGCGTGTGTGCGTGTGCGCGTGTGCGCGTGTGCGCGTGTGCGCGTGTGCGTGTGTGCGTGTGTGCGTGTGCGCGTGTGCGCGCGTGCGCGCGTGCGCGTGTGTGCGTGTGCGCGTGTGCGCGTGTGCGCGGGTGCGCGGGTGCGCGTGTGCGCGTGTGCGCGTGTGTGCGTGCGTGCGTGCGTGAGTGCGTGAGTGCGTGAGTGCGTGAGTGCGTGAGTGCGTGAGTGCGTGAGTGCTTGAGTGCGTGAGTGCGTGAGTGCGTGAGTGCGTGGGTGCGTGAGTGCGTGAGTGCGTGAGTGCGTGAGTGCGTGAGTGCGTACGTGCGTGCGTGCGTGCGTGAGTGCGTGCGTGCGTGCGTGCGTGCGTGAGTGCGTGCGCGTGTGTGAGTATGTGGGTCTGTGTGTGTGGGTGCGTATGTGCTTGCTTACATGCGCGGGTGCGTGTGTATGCGCCTTGTGCTTGTGTTATACTGAGAATGGATTTCACATTGCTATATTTTGTAACGGATAGCTGCTTGCACGATTAGGTAACCTTTAGAGTGAAATAGTGACCCATGCGCTTAATTTACTTTAGTAAAAAAATTGTTTTTTTAAGAAAAGGTGTATTAATATACATCTTTCGAAAAATCTTTTAAAAATATTGGAAACAAAAAAATTGATTAATTACTTTTCAAAATTTGAATAAAAATTAAAAGCTTTTTGTTTAAAAGAAAAAATCGAGTTCAAAATGATTTTTAAATTTAATAAAGTTACAAAGTTTAAAATTAAAAAAATTATGCTTTTTAAAATTGTAGTAAAATCACGTTTTCTCCACAAATTAGCCTCTAATTTAAAGACTTATTTTAATTTTAAAATATTTTGCATTATAAGATTTATTGGTCCTAGTTTCTGCAAAAATCGGGCTGTGTTAAGCAATTATTTACATTTTTGAAATTTTTCCGGATTTTTTGTCCCTTAGGTGTTGATGGTGTTGCTTGTGCGTGTGTTGTTGTTGTGGTGGTGCGGTGGTGTGTGTGGTTGTGGTTGTGGTGTGTGGTGTGTGGTGTGTGGTGTGTGGTGTGTGTGTGGTGTGTGGTGTGTGGTGGTGTGGTGGTGTGGTGGTGTGTGGTGGTGCGGGGGGGGGGGGGGGGTTGGCTTTAGTTTTTTAGTTGACTTAACCTATTTTAAAAATTTTTAAAAGTATTAAAATTTAAAGAAAAAAATTTTTTTTAAAAAAATAAATTTTTAAAAAAAGTAAATTTAAAAAAAGTATTAAAAAAAATTTTTAAATTAAAAATTTCATTCATTAAATTTTATAATTAATTTGTTCAAAATGGTTTAAAATTATTTTAAATTTCGGTTAATCCTAATTATACAAAAAAATAACTGGGGTATACAACTTATTTTTTCATAAAAATTATAAAAATACTTTCGGGGGGTCGCGGTGCGCGTGTGTGCGTGCGTGCGTGCGTGTGTGAGTGCGTGAGTGCGTGAGTGCGTGAGTGCGTGGTGTGAGTGCGTGAGTGCGTGAGTGCGTGAGTGCGTGGGTGCGTGAGTGCGTGAGTGCGTGAGTGCGTGAGTGCGTGAGTGCGTACGTGCGTGCGTGCGTGCGTGAGTGCGTGCGTGCGTGCGTGCGTGGTGCGTGCGCGTGTGATATGTGGGTCGTGTGTGTGGGTGCGTATGTGCTTGCTTACATGCGCGGGTGCGTGTATGCGCCTTGTGCTTGTGTTATACTGAGAATGGATTTCACATTGCTATATTTTGTAACGGATAGCTGCTTGCACGATTAGGTAACCTTTAGAGTGAAATAGTGACCCATGCGCTTAATTTACTTTAGTAAAAAATTGTTTTTAAGAAAAGGTGTATTAATATACATCTTTCGAAAAATCTTTTAAATAATATATATGGAAAACAACATAAAACTTGATTCTGCACTTACTTTTTCAGAAAATGTATGCGAAGTGAAATAATTGAAAAGACATATTTTGATTTAAAAGAAAAAATCGAGGTTCAAAATGATTGTTTCAAAAAATGTGTGAAGTAAAGGTTACAGAAGCTTTAAAAATCTAGAAAAAAAGTTATGCTTTTTTCTGTAAAATTGGTAAGTAAAAAATCACGATTTTCCTCTGACGTGAATACTTTATAGCCATACTAATTTAAAGTAACTTAGTTTTCAATTGATATAAATATATTTATGCTATAGTATAAGAATTTATTGGTCACTCAGTTTCTGCCACAAAAAAAATACCGGGCTGCTGATTTAAACGCAAACTTATATTAACATTTTTTGCAAAATATTTTACCGGGATTATTAAATATTGTCCCCTTAGGTGGTTGGATGGGTGGTTGCTTGGATGCGTGTGTGCATGCGTTCGTGCATGCGTGCGTGCGTGCGCAGTGTGTGTGTAGTATGAATGTTTGAGTTTGACTGTGTGTGTGTGTGTGGTGTGTGTGTGCGTGTGTGGTGTGGTGTGTGCGTGTGTGCGTGTGTGCGTGTGTGCGTGTGCGTGTGTGCGTGTGTGCGTGTGCGTGTGCGTGTGGCGTGTGCGTGTGCGGTGTGCGTGTGGTGTGTGGGTGTGCGTGTGTCGGTGTGCGGTGTGCGCGGTGCGCGTGTGCTGCGCGTGCGCGTGTGGCGTGTGTGCGTGTGCGTGTGGCGTGTGCGCGTGTGCGGTGTGCGCGTGTGCGCGTGTGCGCGTGTGCGTGCGTGCGTGCGTGGTGCGTGCGTGCGTGCGTGAGTGCGTGAGTGCGTGAGTGCGTGAGTGCGTGAGTGCGTGAGTGCGTGAGTGCGTGAGTGCGTGAGTGCGTGAGTGCGTGAGTGCGTGGGTGCGTGAGTGCGTGAGTGCGTGAGTGCGTACGTGCGTGCGTGCGTACGTGCGTGCGTGAGTGCGTGCGTGCGTGCGTGCGTGCGTGCGTGAGTGCGTGCGCGTGTGTGAGTATGTGGGTCTGTGTGTGTGGGTGCGTATGTGCTTGCTTACATGCGCGGGTGCGTGTGTATGCGCCTTGTGCTTGTGTTATACTGCGAATGGATTTCATATTGCTATATTTTGTAACGGATAGCTGCTTGCACGATTAGGTAACCTTTAGAGTGAAATAGTGACCCATGCGCTTAATTTACTTTAGTAAAAAAATTGTTTTTTTAAGAAAAGGTGTATTAATATACATCTTTCGAAAAAATCTTTTAAATAATATATATGGAAAACAACATAAAACTTGATTCTGCACTTACTTTTTTCAGAAAATGTATGCGAAGTGAAATAATTGAAAAAGACATATTTTGATTTAAAAGAAGAAAATCGAGGTTCAAAATGATTGTTTCAAAAATGTGTGAAGTAAAGGTTACAGAAGCTTTAAAATCTAGAAAAAGTTATGCTTTTTCTGTAAAATTGTAAGTAAAAATCACGATTTTCCTCTGACGTGAATACTTTATATCCATACTAATTTAAAGTAACTTAGTTTTCAATTGATATAAATATATTTATGCTATAGTATAAGAATTTATTGGTCACTCAGTTTCTGCCACAAAAAAAATACCGGGCTGCTGATTTAAACGCAAACTTATATTAACATTTTTTGCAAAATATTTTACCGGGATTATTAAATATTGTCCCCTTATAACAATGCTTTAACTTAAGCCAAAGTATAACAACAATACAAATTGATAATAATGTGCCGCTGACTCATCAGTAGATTGAGATAGGGGGGTTCAATTAACGTACCTGAAATACTGCCTGCGTTTCAATAGCTTCATTATTTTACTTATGCCTAATTAATAAAAAATTATGTATTAATTATAAAAAATATAATTAACTGCATGCTCGAGCGCCATGTTATCTTTGTCCAGGAAAATAACAAAACCCTAAATAATGAACAATAATAATTTTCTATAAATAACAAAAATTAACAATGTGCAATTAAGTTTATTTACTCAATAAATGGATGGTTAAGGAGAGGTAAGAAAAGGTTTTAAAGCTAAGCTTAAAAAAATATAAAATTTACCACATAAATTCCTGAGTATAATAGTTTCTATAGACAGCTTCCTGTGATTAACTACGGATGCGGAACGGTCAATCAAGATGTAAGCGTTTCTACTTCTTTCTTTCTTACTCTTGATGTCTTATTGAATTAAAATTGCATTTTAATATATTATTTGAGTGAAGAGAAACTTGTGTAAATAAGTAACTTAAGAGCCATCCAAAATATAAATATAAGTACTATAATGAATATACATAAAGGTACTTAAGTACGTAAAATAAAAGTGGAAAGGTAGAAGTGCCTAAAAAAAGCAAAGGCTTTAGCTAAAACATAATGAATTACAAAATAACTCACCACCAAAATATGATGGCACCCTCTATAAAAATTAAGTAAAACCATTATAACAATGACTACTGCTTAAACATTCTGCAGCAAGTGAAGAAAAATAGAGGCTTTCAGAATTGCTTCTCTAAATCCCCCTCAAGAGGTTTACACGCAGTGCGCGGCACACAATGCTCAGTCCAGTTTTAAAGAAAGGAACTATATCTATTTATATAATAATACACCCAAAAATATATGTTTTATGAAATGCAATTTAAGTTTCGTTTCTCAATTTTACGCCAAATAAATTAATGATCTTAGATTAACGTATTTTTAATACAACCACAAAAAGGTTGTTACACACCTTCTAAAATTTGGACTCGGAGATCACCAAAGCGGAGATTCCAAACACTAAGCTAATAAATGAAATTATTAAAATTTAAAAAAAATACAAAATGTTAAGCTAATTAAAATATAAGCAATATTGAAAAAATAACAAGAAAATGTACGAAGAAGTACGGAAAATGTGGTGACGTTGGTCAGGAAAGACCCTCGCAACATCAAAAAGCTAATGACGCGCTACCACCCGCACACGCCACTAGTCGAGAATCAAGGACCTGAAACCTTAAATAAAGTAAAACTTTAACTGGTGGGGTTAGTGAAGCAAACCACCATCAGGAGACCAAAATGAGTATCCGGTAAAAAAAATTGAATCTAAGGTAAAAAAACGAACGGAAACCGTAACCTACCATGACCTGAAGGGACAGTGGGCAGAGAACCCGGAAACGGTCATCGTGCAACTTCATAAAAAATCAAGGCTAAACGCCACTCTACTCGAGAGTATAAGTATTAAAAAAAACAATCCTTTCGGACTAACAATAAATAATCGCGAGATTTGAGGTCGAGAGAGAGCGGTTCAATTACCCTACCCCGGTGGTCTCAAACCAAGCCTCCTAGGTACATAACACTACTTCCACAGTCACGTTCGATAAGTAAGTCAAAATCGGTAAACCAAGATACGACTAATTTCATGGCAAATTAGCTCAGGATGCTTCGTCGTGGAGAACAAGAGAGCCCACTCTACCCTTCACGAGATTCAGGTTTCATGTTGTTCCACAGTCATCGTCCAAGACTCAACATACCCTAACTAACACGCACGTTTTATAAATAAATCGAAATCTAGGTGAGATAGCAAAGAGAAAGATGATGCACTCTTACGAACACAACAACCCCCTCCTAAAACTACCAAAACGTCATAATCAGGAAGTGAACTAATCGAGGTTGACACGAGGCGAACCGAAGTCCTCAAGCACCGTCCAAGAATAGTAACACTACACAAATCAGGGAAAATAAAATAATTAAATCAATCAAAAAATAAAAATGTATAGAAGCATTACTAGTTTTCTTATCCATGGTTATGAGTTTTACACGTCAAATTAACGATCAGAGGTAAACTCAAAACAGTTATCTTCAATTTTACTATTGTAACAATAGCAAATTGTAAATCCAATAAAGGAAGATAATCTGCCTGAGAACTAATGTCCCACAAAGTCGGCAATTCAATCACACAATGGGATCTAAATATCAACCATTATGTTAAACAAATGTAAAAAAAATAATTAAGTGGTTTGCAAAGCCACAACAATATAAAATAAAATAATGTGCGAAATAAGCACAAAATAAAATTATTTTGAAAAATTATCAAAATAATTAAAAAATATAAATAAGAAAACCAGAATGTAAAAATACTAAAATCGAAAAATAATTAAAAAGAACACGAAAAAAATAATAACTAATGAGGTTTTAAATCTTTAACATGAAAAACACCTAAGGGTTTATTATCAATAGGGGTGGCCAATCGGTACGTAGTTGGACCTACCACTTCAATAACTTTTGCTTCAACAAATTTTGGAGCTAACTTTTGACTATAATTTTTAGTCGCATCAGATAAAGTAAAATTCTTTTTCCAAACTAAATCGCCAACGTTTAATTTCAACGGACGACGTCGCAAATTGTAAGATTTTGAATTTCTTTCGTAAGCTGCATGTAAATTTTGTTTAACATGTTTAAAAATGGGTGAAAGTTCATTTAAATCTTGAACTAATTGTTCACGGTTAGTAATAAATAAATCATCCTCTTTGAAATCCTTTAGTCGACCATAAAAATCTCCAGAAATAGGAACTGTCCGACCAAACGCCAAAAAGGAAGGTGAAAATTTCGTAGACTCATGAACAGCGTTACGAATACAATTAAAAACAATTCAACATAGAAGAAGTACAATCTAAGAAAATAAAAAATGGAATTTACACACAAATAACACAAAAAAATGTTAAACGTTCGCATCTAAACTACTACCATTAAATTTTAAATTTAATTTATATACAGGAACAGAACCTTTTGAAATTTGCAAGTTATTAATTAACGTGGAAAAATCTTCTGTAGGTATATTAACTGAAGTATTAACAGGGTCATTTTGTGACATCGAAATATTAGAAGTATCTAAATTTGAAACATCATTATTTAATTCAATATTTTCATTTATAGATTCAATTAATTCTAACGATTCGTTACATAAGGTCAACAACTGATCATGTAAATGTAAAAATTCATCATCAAACGTAATATAATTCAAGCGTTTCAAAATATGCAATAATCGTGTGTGTAGCCTAAGATATTCTGATTTCGATGGCTTATGTTTAAAAAGTTTAATTGAAGACTGAATATGATTTTACTTTTCCTTCAATAATTCCAATTCTACTGTTTGATTTATATCGCACCTCGGGTATGAATCAAGTAAATTTGGATTGATCTTTTCTGCATTTAACAAACGTCTTAAAAGTTTACGCTTCTCTTCCACAATTAACCGTTCTGCTCCACTTACATTGCGAAATTGTAGTTCAATTAATAATTCATCACTATAAAGAACATCAACTAAATAATTTACAGTTGACATCGTAACATATTATATAACACACTCAATAAAGTTCATTATACAAACACATAAAAGACCAAGCGTAAAACAATAAACCGTAACACTCCTTAAAATTATGTCAACTCTACATAAACAAACCAAAAAATAAACACACAAGTAAAATAACTAGCATTGAAACATCAGCATATCCCTTTTTCTGGCCCCACAAAAATATAACACCAATGAAAATAAAATATCAAATAAGCAATAAATTTCAAGTAATAAATCTGAATGTAATAAATTTCAAGTCCCTGCTCGCCCGCGCCAACGTATAACAATGCTTTAACTTAAGCCAAAGTATAACAACAATACAAATTGATAATAATGTGCCGCTGACACATCAGTAGATTGAGATAGGGGGGTTCAATTAACGTACCTGAAATACTGCCTGCGTTTCAATAGCTTCATTATTTTACTTTTGCCTAATTAATAAAAAATTATGTATTAATTATAAAAAATATACTTAACTGCATGCTCGAGCGCCATGTTATCTTTGTCCAGGAAAATAACAAAACCCTAAATAATGAACAATAATAATTTTCTATAAATAACAAAAATTAACAATGTGCAATTAAGTTTATTTACTCAATAAATGGATGGTTAAGGAGAGGTAAGAAAAGGTTTTAAAGCTAAGCTTAAAAAAATATAAAATTTACCACATAAATTCCTGAGTATAATAGTTTCTATAGACAGCTTCCTGTGATTAACTACGGATGCGGAACGGTCAATCAAGATGTAAGCGTTTCTACTTCTTTCTTTCTTACTCTTGATGTCTTATTGAATTAAAATTGCATTTTAATATATTATTTGAGTGAAGAGAAACTTGTGTAAATAAGTAACTTAAGAGCCATCCAAAATATAAATATAAGTACTATAATGAATATACATAAAGGTACTTAAGTACGTAAAATAAAAGTGGAAAGGTAGAAGTGCCTAAAAAAGCAAAGGCTTTAGCTAAAACATAATGAATTACAAAATAACTCACCACCAAAATATGATGGCACCCTCTATAAAAATTAAGTAAAAACCATTATAACAATGACTACTGCTTAAACATTCTGCAGCAAGTGAAGAAAAAATAGAGGCTTTCAGAATTGCTTCTCTAAATCCCCCCTCAAGAGGTTTACACGCAGTGCGCGGCACACAATGCTCGGAGTCCAGTTTTAAAAGAAAGGGAACTATATCTATTTATATAATAATACACCCAAAAATATATGTTCTATGAAACGCAATATAAGTTGCGTTTCTCAATTTTTACGCCAAATAAATTAATGATCTTAGATTAACGTATGTGAATGTTTGAGTTTGACTGTGTGTGTGTGTGTGTGTGTGTGTGTGTGTGTGTGTGTCGTGTGTGCGTGTGTGCGTGTGTGCGTGTGTGCGTGTGTGCGTGTGTGCGTGTGTGCGTGTGTGCGTGTGTGCGCGTGTGCGCGTGTGCGCGTGTGCGCGTGTGCGCGTGTGCGTGTCGTGTGCGCGTGTGCGCGTGTGCGCGTGTGCGCGTGTGCGCGTGTGCGCGTGTGTGCGTGCGTGCGTGCGTGCGTGAGTGCGTGAGTGCGTGAGTGCGTGAGTGCGTGAGTGCGTGAGTGCGTGAGTGCGTGAGTGCGTGAGTGCGTGAGTGCGTGAGTGCGTGAGTGCGTGAGTGCGTGGGTGCGTGAGTGCGTGAGTGCGTGAGTGCGTGAGTGCGTGAGTGCGTGAGTGCGTGAGTGCGTACGTGCGTGCGTGCGTGAGTGCGTGCGTGCGTGCGTGCGTGAGTGCGTGCGCGTGTGTGAGTATGTGGGTCTGTGTGTGTGGGTGCGTATGTGCTTGCTTACATGCGCGGGTGCGTGTGTATGCGCCTTGTGCTTGTGTTATACTGCGAATGGATTTCAAATTGCTATATTTTGTAACGGATAGCTGCTTGCACGATTAGGTAACCTTTAGAGTGAAATAGTGACCCATGCGCTTAATTTACTTTAGTAAAAAAATTGTTTTTTTAAGAAAAGGTGTATTAATATACATCTTTCGAAAAAATCTTTTAAATAATATATATGGAAAACAACATAAAACTTGATTCTGCACTTACTTTTTTCAGAAAATGTATGCGAAGTGAAATAATTGAAAAAGACATATTTTGATTTAAAAGAAGAAAAATCGAGGTTCAAAATGATTGTTTCAAAAAATGTGTGAAGTAAAGGTTACAGAAGCTTTAAAAATCTAGAAAAAAAGTTATGCTTTTTTCTGTAAAATTGGTAAGTAAAAAATCACGATTTTCCTCTGACGTGAATACTTTATAGCCATACTAATTTAAAGTAACTTAGTTTTCAATTGATATAAATATATTTATGCTATAGTATAAGAATTTATTGGTCACTCAGTTTCTGCCACAAAAAAAATACCGGGCTGCTGATTTAAACGCAAACTTATATTAACATTTTTTGCAAAATATTTTACCGGGATTATTAAATATTGTCCCTTAGGTGGTTGGATGGGTGGTTGCTTGGATGCGTGTGTGCATGCGTTCGTGCTGCGGCTGTGTGGCGGCAGTTGTGTGTGTGAGTGAATGTTTGAGTTTGACTGTGTGTGTGTGTGGTATGTGCGTTGTCGGTGCGTGTGCGTGTGTGCGTGTGTGCGTGTGTGCGTGTGTGCGTGTGCGCGTGTGCGCGTGTGCGCGTGTGCGCGCGTGCGCGCGTGCGCGCGTGCGCGTGTGCGTGTCGTGCGCGTGCGCTGTGCGCGTGTGCGCGTGTGCGCGTGTGCGCGTGTGCGCGTGTGCGCGTGTGCGCATGTGCGCGTGTGTGCGTGCGTGCGTGCGTGCGTGCGTGCGTGCGTGATTGCGTGAGTGCGTGAGTGCGTGGTGCGTGAGTGCGTGAGTGCGTGAGTGCGTGAGTGCGTGAGTGCGTGAGTGCGTGAGTGCGTGGGTGCGTGAGTGCGTGAGTGCGTGAGTGCGTGAGTGCGTGAGTGCGTGAGTGCGTGAGTGCGTACGTGCGTGCGTGCGTGGGTGCGTGCGTGAGTGCGTGCGTGCGTGCGTGCGTGCGTGCGTGAGTGCGTGCGCGTGTGTGAGTATGTGGGTCTGTGTGTGTGGGTGCGTATGTGCTTGCTTACATGCGCGGGTGCGTGTGTATGCGCCTTGTGCTTGTGTTATACTGCGAATGGATTTCATATTGCTATATTTTGTAACGGATAGCTGCTTGCACGATTAGGTAACCTTTAGAGTGAAATAGTGACCCATGCGCTTAATTTACTTTAGTAAAAAAATTGTTTTTTTAAGAAAAGGTGCATTAATATACATTTTTCGAAAAAATCTTTTAAATAATATTTATGGAAAACAACATAAAACTTGATTCTGCACTTACTTTTTTCAGAAAATGTGTGCGAAGTGAAATAATTGAAAAAAAGACATATTTTGATTTAAAAGAAGAAAAATCGAGGTTCAAAATGATTGTTTCAAAAAATGTGTGAAGTAAAGGTTACAGAAGCTTTAAAGATCTAGAAAAAAAGTTATGCTTTTTTCTGTAAAATTGGTAAGTAAAAAATCACGATTTTCCTCTGACGTGAATACTTACGCTATAAACATGTTACTAGTGCATTAGATACGTACACACAGACATTAAAATCAAATCTGGATATCTAGTGGTTCTATTGACTGTGAAGAAGGTTTTATGAAGAAGGTTGGGACACCATAGATATTCTTTTAAATCTCTTTATAATTTGATGACTTGAGTATGTTTACAAGGGGAGACACTCTAGTGCCACGATTACTTCACCTAACATTTTAATATACAAGAAGCCTAGCACAAAATTTTACCGAATGGACGAAAGTTCTTTATAACCTACGAACCTGCATTTGTTTTTGAACCTTACTAAGATTGTAAATTCAATTATTATACAAGATTACATCTAAAAAGTAACTACTTTAATCGAAATACACAATTCACTTTTTCAAATTAAGTTTAGTCTTCATACCGCAAACTTTTAAAATAATCCTCATGTATCTTAACGTATTTACTGTATATTGAAACTAAACAAAAATAGTAAATGGATTCTACTAAAAGATAATACTTACTCTAAAGCCACATAAACGTTAAAAAAATATATTGAAGGAGATATTGAAACTAAAAGATAATCGTTAAAGGAATGTTTATGATCAGATATTGGAGACTTGGGAAGAGCATTGAATATAAAATGTATAGAACAACGCAAAGTTCTTTCAGTTAACACACTTCCAAGTTACCTTTATATACATTATCTACTCGATATTCTCAATAAAGAAAATGAAGTAAACTACGCAGTCGGCCATTAACGTTTAGTTTGACGAAATGTTACAGTTTTAGTAAGTGTATCGACGCTTCTAAACTACCACTTACTCAGGATATGTTTTACTTGTGTTTGGGATTTCGTGTTTTCCCAGATGCTTTTCCCAATGTACCTTTTGTGTGTTAGATAAACGTCTCGATTTCAACAAGAGAACCTTTGCAGTATCCAATTTCGGTAAAGAAAAGATTTACGAATCAGTCCTGTTACCATCCAAACCGATATCAAGTAAGAGTTACTGATGTTTACTCGAGTTACTGATCTCTTTATTTTATTCTTTAAATTCAGGCACGATACAGTTTATTTATAATGGTGCATTCATTATAAATGATCATAGCGTATCAATAACAATTACTCGAAGCTCCGACAATTTTCTTACATTTGTTCAAAAGAGGAAAAGTAAAAACAAAGGTTAGTCTAAGAAAATTGGTGATTAACTGTGTACAAATTGACATACAGAAAATTAACAGATGTTTTTGTGCTCATAAGTATCTGAAATCCCCGTATTTAGATTCCCGCTTGCGTTTTCAACGGTTCAAAACGCCTAAATAACATTTTTTAGCAAATTTTTCTCTCTTGAAGAAAATTTACTATCAGCGCCGCTACTACGTTCATTATGTAACAAATCGGAACTAGGCGAAGATAGTATATACAATAGGGTGCAAGTTAGGAAAGTACCGTGAGGGCTGGATCATTATGCAAAAATCTCAATGTCCAGAACAATTAAAAATGCGCGACAAACTAAAAACGCATCGATAACTGTCTAAGGGAAACGTTAGGAATACAAGATAACAAGATAGTAAAATAATACTGTCGCCATAGAATAATGAAAAAAATTCCAAAAAGGTTAAGTCAGATTTTATACACTTAAAATGTTTAATTTCAACTAATTTTAACTAAAGCTAGTACTGGGTTTTTGAAAATATTAAAACTTTGCCTTCAAACCAATATTAAACGTTTTATTTGAAATATTTGCTAATTCATATAAACTATTTCAAACTTCAAAAGGAATTTTATTCAAGAATTCTAAACATAAAAATTGTTTGTAATAGTAAAAAGATTTTGAAAGGTTTAGTAAGCATTAGCACGCTTCGTATACAAATCGAGACACCTGATTTCCTAACCACGGACAATGAATACACTTCTGTTTTTTTCTTCAGCTAACATGCGGTGTTGTTATGTTCGATTCTCGACCACATGGTTTATTTAAACTAAAGTGTGACCAGGCTTGAAAGTTGGCACTGAAGGATATCTAGATTAAAACGTGCGCTTAAGATGCGGGCTTGCTTTCTTACTTCCTGATCAAGGTTAAACATTCCTAGAAATCTAACAATAAAATGAATTCTTAGAAACGAGATTGTGAGTTGTAACCTGTTGTCTAGAGTTCAAAATCGAATGGAAAAATGTAATAAATATTTCAATTCTAAGAACGTATTTATATTGAGTCTTGGATATGCCGGTAAAGCCACAAACTTACAACATCATCTTTAAAGAGGAATTAAACTCCCTGGATCGTAAAGTTTATTGGAAGACACTAAATTATGTTTCAAAAACGCGCTCATGTGCCCAAAAGTGACAAACACCACAAAACCGTCGCTGTGTTATTTTTAGGGACATTTTGCGCTATATCTAAAAACATAAAAAAAGAGGAGATGGGGTTGGTTGACACATCCATCTAACGTTATCCCGTGAGTATACGGAAAACCACAAATATAATAAATAGACTTTATTTCACCCGATTAAAGAAATTTTTCTTTTTTCCTATGTTACTTTATTATGCGCGAATAAGAGAAAGTTGTAAATAGAAGGAGTTGAATTAAAAAGACAAAGGATTGAATATATGGAATACCGCTACCAGAACTCGTCTCTCAAACCATTTTCAGTAATATCCCTAAAAGCGTCTTCCCTCAACTGGATTGTACAAAATTTGGGCATTTAGAGTTCACAACAAAGGAAAATATCCATACAATGGCGTATTGAAAAGAAGGAATGCCACAGATATTGTTTAATTTCTAAGAGGCTTGCCTCAAAACAGGAACAATAAAAAAGAGTGCGAACATCCTTAGCTAACACAGTATACATACAACTTTCAACGCGGACAAAAAATATCTTCAATGCTTCCAACACCGAAAATCAGAATTGACTTGTAGGAGCAAGGAGTCTACACCACCCCCGGTGGAACATGTGATAAGGAAAAACAAACAGGAGGATCAATGTTCGATGCGAAAAACAAAAAAAGCCTGTGGAGAGGAAGACAGCATCTCTAGAGCATCACGTCGGCAGTACATAGCGCACCATACCGCTTCAAATACCAGGATGATAGCCCACATCAAAAATGCGACAAAAAGACGATCCGAGAGGCCATCTAAATTGAGGAATAGGAAAAGAAACTCAACACACGATTTTCAAAGATTGCCCAATACGTGGAAGTTAATACTCGCCAAACATCGCCATATAAAGAAACCCTCACCCTCACTGGAATCATCAACATCAACAGCGTCTACAACAGGAAGGACAGCAAGCAACACCGAGAAAACGAAAAAGCAGGAAGTAGCCGACGTGAAATAAATGAAAGTGGTGAAAGTATACAACACCAGATATAAACAGGACACCAGATACCAGGACATCAGTTCGATTAGAGTAACACGGAGCCAAGGCACCAGTTGAAGAGAACCTGAATATGGCAAATAAGACTTTGCCGAAAAGTGGTTTTTGTACGGACATGAGTCCTCAGGGAAACCTGAAATTAATCATATACAGGATGAGTCACGACCGACGCCACGGAGCTCTACGTCGAAGCAGCATATAATCGTTAATTTCTAATACAGTGATATTATGTAAGTCAATTTTAAAAATATTTTTAAATATACAAGGTGCTCCCAAAAAGTGGCATATCAAAGTTATGTTTTCTTAAATGACACAACCCGTACATTATTACATTTTAGAATTTTACAAAAAAAATAAGTAGCACTTTCATAAGGATTCCCTATACCTACATACAGAGTGTTTCCAGTTACATCAACTTTTCTGAAAATGTAGTGTTTTAGGAAAATTGAATATCTCCTAATAAAATTAACTCCAACAAATTTACTCTTAGTGTTAAGTAAAATACTGTCCCCTTAGTCTATTTATTGACTGAATAGTAAACACCTCTTTACAGGGTGTTCATTTTATTAGTTAAATCAGTGGAACATTCATACTCAAATATTCGGCTTATTTTAAATGGAACACTCTATATTTTATACGGTTATCATTTAACTTACTTAATTACCTTTCAACTTCTATAAGAGTTTCCTATACCTAAACCTTCAAATTTTCAACTTATTTAATAATTTTTGGAATTCGATATGATGTCCATCTTCTTGAATTTTTTCCAACGAACATCTTACTTTTTGCAACATATCAGGGGTGACCATCTCAAAATCATTTTTGATTCTTCCTTTCATATCATCTGCAGTGGTGAGAGGTGTGCTGTAAACTAAATTTTTGATATAATGTACAGAGACTCCATCTAACTGCAACCACATATTTTGTCTAATATTTAAAGGAATACTTTCTAAAAGTTCCCAAAAGTCTCTCTTTAGAAATCTAAGGAATGTTTGACCATTTAAATCTCCATCGAAAAAATACGGGCCAATAACATGATTACCAACAATTCCACCATACACCGTAACACTCCATCGATTTTTACGATCAATAGTATTAAATAAGTGTTTATTTTCGGTGTCATAATAATGGAAATTGTGCCGATTCACTAACCTATTATTATGGAATGTTGACTCGTCGGTAAATATATTTTCAAACAAATGTTCATTGTCACTAGCTTGATCAAGGGCCCGTAAGGAATCGTCAATGCGCTTTTGAAAGTCTGTGCCATAGAACCTTTGATGCATTTGTATATGAAAAAGTGGTATTTATGTTTCTTCAAGATCCGCCACACACTAGGCTGACTAATTCCTGTTTCTCTTGCAATACCACTTGCACTACTATTTTGGTTGTCAACAACGGAACCTAATACCAAAAACTCATTATCATCATCATTTGTAACAGGCTTCACTTTTAGTTGTTTTGAGTAAGCTACACTTTCTGTATCACGAAATGTTTGAAGTAACCTTTCAAAAACATTTTTATCGGGATGCACCCGCTCAGGGTATTTTTCTGAGTACACTCTTGAAGCAAGTAAACAATTTTCGTTGCATGCACCAATGGTTAAAATCATATCAATTCCTTCTTGTTGTGAATTAACCATTAGTAAATTGAAAATATTTCAACAACTTTCAACAGACTCGGAAAAATAACAATACACAATGACAAAAGTCACGCCCAATTTCAGAGTTTTCACATTAACAAATGCGTTACCGTCAATTCCACAACACACTACAAACCTTACAAGATTAATCACATTAACATTATTTGTTACTATGTTAATTACAAACATCTGAAATCTATCATGTACACATAAAATTAGTACCGAACTTTCTACTTATTGGTAAAGAAAAATACTGCTACATTAGCAAAAAAACATTAAGTAGGCATTTTGGGAGGGTATTTTAATCTACAAATGATACAGGAACAGGCAAATTCCAAAAATTAGTAAATAAGTTGAAAATTTGTAGGTTTAGGTATAGAAATTGTAATTAAGTAAGCTAAACGATAAGCGCATAAAATACTGTACCAAGGTGTTTGCTATTCAATCAATAAATAGATTAAGGGAACAGTATTTTACTTAAAGTAAATTTGTTGGAGTTACTTACTTATTCTCTATGTAAAATTCGAAAGTGCAATAATATACGGGGTATGTCATTTAAAGAAACATAACTTCGATATGTCACTTGCTTTTGGAGCACCCTGTATATTTAAACATATTTTTAAAATGTTGCTCATATTAACTTACATATTATCACTGTATTAGAAATTAAAGATTATATGTCACTTCGCCGTAGAACTCCGTTTCGTCGGTCGTGATTGACCCTGTATACACACATATAGATATATATATATATATATATATATATATATATATATATATATATATATATATATATATATATATATATATACACACACACACATTCACGTGGTTACGTAGGTGTATTGCCTAAGCTCTTCGTACATTATTTGAATCCATATGGTTTTTGCTTCTAGAGTAGCTTGTCTTATAGGGTTTGCCGCCAGTGGTTTTGTTGAGTATTTGGCGAGTTGTATTCTCGTCCCTTGCCAATATCTACATGAGATAACATACAGATAGTGGCAAGCGACGAGAAGACAACTCGCGAATTCTCAAAGATGCCACTAACTTAGTACCCACACGCCCACCCACCTACCCAAACACTCACATCTAAAACAAGAGCCGTAATAGAATAAAGTACATATATATATATATATATATATATATATATATATATATATTTTTTTTTTTTTTTTTTTTGAATGAATCTAATTACGTGCAAGTAGCTATGAAATTTGCATAGTGAAGTTTTACTTTAGTTTGTACAAAATGGTACATTTCAGTTAATAATTCTATAATAAAATGATTAATAAACATTGAGGAGTTTGTAAAATTTCAATATTTCTTAATATAATTTTAATAATGTTAGTTTAAGTAATCGACAACACAGAACATATGTTTGTTATCGTTTATGAGTTAATTCAAGTTTTCATTTAGTTTTGTAAGTTTATATTAAACAATATTCCCTAACGACATGTAATACAGGTTGTGGTTGACAAAAATAATGTTAAAACTAGATTTAGGCTGGTATCAATGTCGCAATTCACTTGTACGCAGCCAAGATTTGTGAAAACATTCGTATTTGTGCGTTAAACACATATTTGTGCAAAACTTATGAAAAAACAGAACAAGCACATTAGTGAGTGACTATAAAACATGAATCATGCAGCAGTTCTGGGATTAATGTGTTTAATCAACAGTTTATGACCTTAAACTAGTGTGTGACAATATTCCAACACTAGTCGTAGGAGAACTTATTTACCTACGAAGGTGATCATATAAATTAATTTGTGACTTGAACATTAAATTTAAACACTTACATTAACAATTATTGTGTTTAAAAGTGTGAAATTTAACATTAAAAGTATATAGACAAAATGAGGTTATGTTATACCCTCGCACATAAATTTTTGTAAAAAGTATTTTAAACTGAGACAATTTATAGAAAATAAATTAGTAGAGGTAAAAATAGTAAGGTAGCCTCAATTTCATGTTATAATTCCTTGTATTTATGTCCATTTTTGTTAATTTTAGTTTGTAAGAGTTTTGGTAGAATTTAAGTAATTTTCCTTTCAAATTGGCCGTAGGCATGTTTAAGATGTATATTTGGGTGTAGTAGCATCCCCTATTCATGTAGAGGTAATTTCCAGGCCTGTAAAATTCCTATAATTAGTGTAAAGTTGATAAATAAGGGTAAAAATTAACATAGTTATTAAGTGTAAGATTTAGATCATGTTTAGTTTCGAATTAAAGATAAAATTATGGAGATTATGGAAATGTTTTTAGATTGGAGAAATGTTAAACGGGGCGAAAGTTATAAGGCTTTAAAGAATTATCGTAGTTTAAGAATTATAATAGCCAATAAGAATTCAGCAAATATTTGTCGTAACTAGTGAAAACATTCGAAGATTTGGTTGTCAAGTAGAATCATATAAATACAAGTGGTTTAGCTTCACAAACTCTCTTGATTTTCATTTTTTGCAACAACTTGCCAGAGTAAGCTGTTGCGAAATTTTTAAAAACAAATTAATGTCACTTCGGGTAAATAACAAAGTGCGATTTAGTATCGGAAGTGGTCACGAAACAAGTGATAGTTTTTTGTTCGTGAAATAATTTAAATTAAGGTTAGTTTACCTTTTCCAACCACAAATCGGAAGTTTTCGTTACGTTATAAAAATATTTCCGCAGTTCGACTTTGTCCATATTAAATTTTTATTGTTTATGTTGATGTGCATATTTAATTGTGTTGTCTTCAAGTTTTATTATCATTATACACCTTGTGTATCAAAAGTGTGTTTAATTTACAACAACCATCAACGATCCATGCCTTTCAAAATTTATTTTGAATTTAGTTAATAAAGAAGTGATGAGCCTAAAATAAAGATTCGTGAATATTTGAATATTAATAGTGAAACCTACCTAAGTGATTAAGCTGGTTATTTAAAAGAAAACTCTGGATGTTCGAGAAGCAGAATTGCAGTTCGCAGGAGCTGGTGTCTTCAATCATCTTCAGCAGCAGTAACCCACGAAGGGAGGACATTTTATGTGAGTACTTTGTTGACATTGATACTTTATTGGTATGTTTATAATTTCTATCCTTTGTAATAACCATATGTGCAACAACAGGTATACATGTCAAAAGGGAATGTTATTTGTTCTAATAATTTAAATGGTTTATATTAATTGTGTTTTTTTTTATTATTCAAACGTCGTTATACTTGCTTGTGTGTCGAATTTCACTTTTCTTTATGGTCAAAGCATATGGTTGCGTATTCACAGCGCATGCTCACGTGTATTTTAAATGAATTTTGTTATGTACAGGGTATAACGCAGATATATATGCGAATTAAAAATTATAATTCAATTTATTTAATTAATTCAGATGTTATAAAAATAAATAGGACATTAACTCAATGTAATTTTAATCATATTTACTATGATTATTATATTCAATCAAATAATATAAATCAAATTCATGATCATTTATTTTACAATATTAAAAGTAGAGTTCCTTCTAAATTTTGATCCCTATCCCCTGTTAGATGAGTCTCATTGTTCTACCCGGATATTCTTATTTTTATAACTATAATAATAATTTAAAATTAATTAAAATTAATATAAATTAAACCAACATCAACCCATATTAGTGTTAGGGGGGGAATATCAGTGCAATATATATGGGATAATAATCATTATTTGTATATTTGTTAATTAACTTTTAAAGTACATACAATAAAAGATTACTTCGAGTGGAATTTGAACCCAACGTTTCTATTCTAGCAAAGTGGAAGTCATAGTGGCGGTATCCAGTTCTAAGAAGAAAATTGTTGGTTAATAATATTATAATGTGAGAGAGCGCTAAAGATTAAAATTGACGCGTGAGTAGAACCGAGGCACTAGACGCCATCTTGGATTTTGACGTCACAAGCCCGCCCACGTGGGGGACCGGTTTTTCCACCCTTATTTTTACTCGCTTACGTGTAGGACGTGTTTTTTCACCCCTATTTTTACACATCCACGTGTGAGACCGGATTTTTCACCCCTATTTTTTACCCGCGTACGTGCGAGACTGGATTTTCCACCCTTATTTTTACACATCCACGTGTGAGACCGGATTTTTCACCCCTATTTTTACCCGCGTACGTGCGAGACCGGATTTTCCACCCTTATTTTTACACATCCACGTGTGAGACCGGATTTTTCATCCCTATTTTTTATCCCTAATTATTTTTACTCGCTTACATGAAGGACCGTATTACCCTTATTTTTATGATTTCTTTTGGGGGAGTCTTATGGCTGTATTAAGGACCTTTTGACAGCTAGGACTTTTTTGTGGTTGCTAGCGTGAGGGGCTGGTCCTGGTCTTGGCTTAGAGCTGTATTTAGGACTGGAGCTTAGGGTTGGTCTAAGGATAAGTCTTAGAGTTTGGCCTTGGTGGTGGTGGAGCTAGGGTTGGAGTCAGGTGTTGGTGGTGGAGCTAGGGTTGGAGTCAGGTCTTGGTGGTGGAGCTAGGGTTTAGAACTGTATTTAGGGTTGGACCTGGGGCAGGACTTGGACTTGGTCTTAGAGTTATTTCTAGTAATTATCTTCAGCTTTAATTAAGGTTCTTTTGGCTGTAACCCCGGAGGTTGCACGCGCATACAATGTTGGAAATTGTATAAAGATTATTATTTAGTATATTGCTTTAAAACGGCCATATGCTATTGGAGAAAACGTTTCTAATAATGATGTAAAATAGCAGATAGGATTAACCATACGTGGGGGAAATTTGAATGACAGTAAAATTTAATTATAGAGCACTTATTTTTATTATCGTAATTAAAAAATCCTCAGTGAACTATAAAAAATTACTGTCATTCCTAATGAAACAAAATTTTTGTTTATTTGTTTAAGTTAATTACATAACAGTTTGTCTTTTCTTAAACGATTATTAAAAAACATAGTTTTACCTGCATTGAAAATAATATCCATACGTCCGTTAAAAAATGTTGTACGCCTTAATATTTTAAAGAAACTTAATGCTTGTGTTTTATAACTGTAATTAAAAAATCTGTAAATAAATAAAAGGATTAACACCACACGTACCAGATCTGTAACGTTTTTAAAGGCACTGAGTGATGGTCACCGCTTTGTGTTTACTTGTCAACTAAAAACTTTCTAGTTGTGTGAAAACTAGCTATTAATCACTCATAATTAGAATGTAAAGTACACAAACAACCTTTATTATCTTTATCGCGCTTACTGCAACGTATTAACCTTTCTCTTTAAAATAAATCGGTTTGAAAAAATGTTCATACACGGATACACAAAATTGTTTTATAAAAACCATATTAAGAATTTGGAATGTTTAAAATATGTAGTAAGAAATCACTGTTCATGCTTACTAATTACCGTGTAATTATATAACTTTGTTAAATTTAATAGTCTAAAAAACCAATATAATATAAATAATTTCTTTTAAAAAACACTAAATTATAAATTTTATAACACGATTTAAAAAAAAACACACATGCCTAATTAAAAGAAAAAAACAGTAGGTATTACGCAATTCTTAATTAAAAAAGTAAGGTACTAAATATATTTTTATTTATCAGAATAGAATTATTGGGTAACAGACATTAAACAATATTTTAATTATCTCATCATTTAGAATTAAACATGTAGTGAAAAACTTATTTACAAAATCAATCATTGATAAACTATTTAATCTAAAATACAGAAACACTAAGACATAAAATCCACACACATCCGAATGATAATCCTGCAGAATTTTTTTATTGTATACGAAACATCGGGAATTCTTCTCTAGGAAATGTAAATGATATCCTTGCGGTGCTCGTCCAAAGGAATCAAAATACTCGCCATAACCATTCTCGTCAATGTAGATAGCGGTCCAATGCTGACCTGGCTTGTTTGCAGGATCTGTGTTTACGATAATTGCACACGGTCGAGGTGCGTGTTTCGGTAATTGATTAGAAGCACATACAAGCCGAAACACATTCTTCTTGTGGCTGGTGATCGATTTCAAGCATCTCAACACTTGTACCGCATACATCTTTGGAATTGGTGTGTGTCCAGTCTTGTAGTAGTAATGCGTTTTCCAGTGCACACATAGGATCAGTGATGTTATGACTTAAACAGCTATATGCTTTTGCTTCCTTTTTCAACTGTTTAATCGACGGGCAACCACTCTCCTCCAGGTTTACTATTGGTTTGTTAAGAAACCTTAAAACTGTTGTTTTCACTACCCTTGACGTGAATCTTGTTAAATGGGCGCAACACTCTCAACAGCTCCTCACGGAAATTGTTGTAATGTACATGACCCCACCACCATTTCAAGCCATGATAATTATCTTCCATAAATTTTATCTGTCGTGACATGGATCCTGATATAAAGTAGCCTCGCGGTGGTTTTATCAGCATCAACGATAAACGACCCTGATCTGTAACCACGGCAATTTCTTTCGGTATGAATTCGTTGTTAACACCGCTAAACCCTTGCATGTCCAAATATGCGTCCATCTTCTATCGGTTGCTGCTCTACACTGAAGCTTGCAGGTTAGAGCTACCACTTTTAACAGCTAAAATCCACAACGACATTCCGATGTTTATCGATCTCGATCACATTATCGAATTCTGCATACACCAAGCAGTTAACGGTTACGGTGAGCGCTTCTTCAAACCCGACTTCCAGCCGAAGGGAGCCGTTTCTAACTAAATTCCAGTGCGTGCTAGCGTTTGCAGACAGGTCAGGTGTTAGGTCAAAGGCCATTAAACAGTAACCGTTGGAATAATCACTTCTTGATATATCGTTACCTTCATTCAAAAAATGAATACCCGTACCAGAGAATAAGGTGTGGTACGCTCTTACGTATAAACCATTAGCTGTAAAGTCCGGTTGTAAGGCTTTCGAAGGAATTTGTTGTCCGTCAATATATAATGACATGTAGTTAATATTGCAGTGATGAAAATTGAACGGGTTTGAGGGGTAGTCACCGTTGAAGGCTTTATTTGCTACAAAGCCTACGATGCATCGTTTAGGTAGCTGACCTAGGAAAACATTATCCAATGATTTTCGCTGTATGCCTGCAGGTATAGTTAACACTTTTACGTCGGTCCTTGTAACAGGATATTTTGCGGCTGTTGTTTCTAAAGCTTTAGCGTGTGCAATTAGAATAGTTGGATTGATTCGCATACGTCTCACCAATAAACTAGCGTCTATAATTCGCGTCTTGTAATTTGAAGCGTGTGCCGCCATTAGACTAAAGGTATCTCTTGATCGTACAAATTTAGTCTTTAACTCAACACCACTTATGAGAAATTTCTCTTGATTAAATAAATCCGAGTGCACGTGACCAATCATCTCTATCTGTTTACCGGTAGCCGCAAGTGCTTGACGTTTCGCGAAACCGTTATTAGCGTTTCCCAGAGCATTCATCTGTCCAGCTGTATCATTGTGCCATAAGGTACATCCTAGATGTGAACTCTTGGCCTCCTTTCCATAATTTAGCAGCGTCTCGATATATGAACGGTAGGCGTAGGTGTTGTTTGGTTGTGACACCATCTTCTGATTTAAGTAAACCTCCACCTGTGAGAAAAGCGAATGCATCCAATTGTTTACCGGTGCTACAACATCAGCGTCTGTAAGAGCTGTATCATCATGTTTTAGAACTTTAGCTGTAATGTATAGCATAGTCTGGCTTAAATCTACATAATCGTTTCCATTTCCAGGGACTACAAATTCTATTGGGGCGTCATCACTCAGAGCTGATAAGGGCTTGTAAAATATCCATTCACCACTCTCGATACTTGTCTGCGTCGCTGGTAAAGCGAACAAATCCAATTCGGACTTGACGCATTCACACGATTGAGCATGTAGAAAAGCCATTATCTTGAAAATATATCGTCGTAAGCAGGCTTCTTCTTAGCAACAACTCTCAGTTGAGACTGATTATTATCAGTCAGACGTACTCTTTTATAACCCGAACCCTCCATCATTTTATCGATTTTCTCGTCGGTTTTACGCTTAAGGTTTCTACCTGCCTCGTGAAATCTTTCTTGAAACGAATCCTTAATAGGTCGATCCTCTATGACGTCACCAAGAATATTAGCACCTGTCCTAAGAGCTTCTTTACCAATAGCTTTTGCGCCAGACTTAAATAACGGTATTATACTTCTAAATATACCGCCTAACCAGCTCCCTATTCCATGACCGCGTTGATAGGGCACACCTCT
This sequence comes from Vesta saturnalis, assembly GCA_036346205.1. Lineage (NCBI taxonomy): Eukaryota > Metazoa > Arthropoda > Insecta > Coleoptera > Lampyridae > Vesta > Vesta saturnalis. Next base: position 2,090,003 of record JARFJB010001545.1, read on the forward strand.
GTAAATGGAGCCGATACCGTTACCGGCCTGATTCATGTAATATTGCTGGTAAGGGCAAACCATTATTGTACTTTCTTAAAGTGTAGCTTCAGGCACGACGTTCCAAACTCAAATGGCATTGCTGCACCCGTATCTGTTTTTATATTAATCTCGATGTTTTCAAATTCCCGCGTCATTACCGGTATGTAGTGTGCAGGCGAAAACCACATCTTTATGTCCCCCATAAGCATAGTTTTCTGAAGTAATATTTATTATACGCATAAGCGGAGATAAAACATCACCCACAATTTGCGGTTCAACGATATCGCAATAAACAAACATCTGAGTTGGTAAGCCTATCCATATGCTAGCGGGGTGAGGGGGTATCGCTTCCATAGCTATGTTCTGATACGGTCGATAACCCAATTGTAACGCTAGACGTTGTGAGAATCCGAATAGCGAGAGCCGAGTTTTTAATTTCGTAGTGACGCGTTTAGTTAGATTATGATACTCGATTGTTAGCAATTTACTTATTAGTACATGGTCATTTAGCTCGCTGATAATTTCTTCTATGCTGGCGTAATTTCCCGAAGCGAATCGTATCACGTACCAGCCATCTCCAATATGAATGATCTTCTCGTTGTCGAGTTGAAAATATTCTGCAGCCTTTTTTAATATCGTTTCTAACATGTTCTCGTCGTCAGGTGGCTCTGTTCTATAATAAATTAAATTATCTGTTGCACTTACAGCGGCAAAAGAACATGGGTACTGAATTTCCGATATCCCTACAACCCACGAGCCCGTTAATCTTATTCGTTTTGGCAGTTGCGTAATAAAACTTGACGTCATATTACCCGGAAAATACGTCATAGAGCTATTACTCAATAAGGTAAGATAAAACTCCATTTTTATATATCTCTCAGCTGCGAAGCTAACACCCAGTTATTAAATTTGTCACTGTATCCGCGCCACTTGACCAGGTATTGTTTATTTCGCCCACGGCCCTTCTCCGCTAGAATCTTATCGACTTTGAATAGAGTATCTTTATCAACCGTAACAACTTGCAATTCTTCTTCGTAAAAGGTGCCTTCAACAGGATCGTTATTAAGATCGATTATTCTATAAACTGGTGGTCTTCTTTTATCACCGCACTAATTGTAAAACTTCCTCGCTCCAATTCGTTTCATATCCCTTCTCAAAGGTGTACTTACTTCTGGCGATTCTGACGTGCTGACCGACTTTATATTTAGGATGGCGTACTGGACCTAAACCTCTCGCGTACAGGTTATTCCACACTTCCAAAATGTTTTATCGTTTACTGCCGCGGGGGCCATCTTTATACTTGAATGAGGACTATTGTTGTAGGCAGTCACAAGTCTTTCGAGTACATCAATATATCTGTAGGAATTTTTGTAAGTGAAATAACGCCACATCCTTGTTTTCAATGTTTTATTAAATCTTTCAACTACAGATGCTTTTACATCAGGGTTATTTGTTACATAGAAATTGATATTTTGTTTCTTGAAAAAGTTTTGTACACTGCTTGCCACAAACTCTTTGCCTTTATCCGTCTGTAGATTTGCCGGAGTATTGTCGCAATCCTTAAGAATATCCGCGAATGCTTCAATTACAGATGAGGCTGTCTTCGTTTTAAGTGCTCGCGCCCATGCCCTCTTGCTAAATACATCAATTACCGTTAGTATGTAGTTGTATCCGCTATTGTGTTTACTTAAAGTCCGCATATCACAAAGATCCGCTTGCCACAATTCGTAGAGGTTACTCACTATATATTTGTTTCGTGGAAACCTTTTTCTAACCGGTTTATGTACCGTATAAGCTTCCTGTGCCTGCAGCCAGTTTTTTACTTCACCATATCTACCCTTTACAGCATTAGTTAAAGGTGTTATACCAGCGAACCCTGCTGGGTGAGAGGGGTCATAGTATACAGCATCCATGTTATGGCCGCCACGAATCCCAATCTAGCGAAAGTCCTCTTCTTCTTTGAGAGATTCTTCTTGGTGTTTCTCGCGTTTCACTATCAGCATCGTAATTCTCACCTATAGTTGTGAGGGTCCGTTCAGCACTGGGTGATGCAGAAACATCATACCTTTGTGTATCTCCGATGAACGCTCGAGGTATATTTATCTCTTTAATGTACGTCGCAAACTGACGCCAACCGCGCGGGTTTGTGGTTTTTCGTTTTCTTAACGTCTCGTGAACCAGATCGATAATGTTGGAATGTGGTATGATCTCGCCTTTTATTGTGACAGTACCCCTTTTATCCCAAAAAACATCGCTGTTCGTATTCAGTATATGTAACAAATTCGCGCCTTTTCTCTTATATGAAGGCGGAAGCGTTGATACTATCTCGTCGTCTGTCAGACCTTTGCGTTGCGGTAAATCTCTAATATCATCAGCAGCAGCGTCACCGCTAATTGTTATACTGGTGGGCTGACGTAACTGGTTGGAAAAGTGTAGATACCTTTGAAGAACTTGGTTGTACTGCTGCCATTTATCATGATCGGTCATTTTAGTTTTTAAAACTTTATCCATATCGTTGCCCAACTGCGTTAAAATGTTGTTTTGTGTAACATCTGGTGCCTGTAAGCGCTGTATAAAATCCAACTTCTTCACAATGTGGTCCATGGTCATTGAAACAGATTACCCAGAATTCCACCAAGTAATGGTCCTAACAGGAGTGGTAGAAATGCCCCACCTTTCTGTACAAGAAACTGTTTCTTCTTTTTTATAGATTCGCCTCTCTGTGCCAGGCGTCTTAAAGTGTACTTATGTTGAGAGAGTCGCTGCTTCTGATCAGCTGACAGAGGTACACGACCTTTTAAAATGTTATGTGCACACTCACAAATACACTCTACCTGTTTACTATCCAAACACTTCAATAAAGCGTCACGTTGACTTTTACTTAATCGGGCTAATGCATGTAGGATATCAGTGTTTTCGATTAAAACGTCAGCCATCGTATATGATGTAATCTTTATGACTGTGAGACTTAAATCCTTTTTTCGCTATATATACCTGACAGATACCCTGAGGCCCGAATATGTTTGTTCTATAACGTAGCACATCCGGTGTATTCTGTTTTAAATCGAACAATAAATACCCGTGTGGGCTTGAAGTAGCATCTTGGTACGCGGCTTCTAAAAATTTTGGATTGTCCGGCGAAATCTGTCTTGCTAAATGCTGTATCTGTGGTCTGTCACGTGGGTTCTTAAACAAAATTATGTAATGTGCGTTGAGAGAAATATCTCGCTGTCCTCGTCCTTGGTGAAATATGTTCTGCGTTAAGAAAAACACACTTAAATTTCGATGATGACAGCCCTTTGTAAAAATATCAACCACAGTGCCGTTAGTTTCCCGCATTAGATCGTCAATTATTATTAAGACAGGTTTTTCCCCGTCAAACTGATCCATATCAGGTAAACCCTTTTGAAACTCCACAGAGAGATCTTTGAATAAAGGCTGCCACTAACTGTAAAACCAGATAATTTTTTCAAAACCTGTATCGCAAGCTGTTTCGATATTTTTTAGAAAATCAACGATAAAATACGATTTCCCACACCCCGACGGACCTGCAACTATCGCCGAAAAGGGGTGCTTAAACTGACCTTCCATCTTGAATCGCTAAACGATACTAACAGATACTCCATCAGCAGTTTCGTTTAAATAGACTAAATAATAATCTTTATACAATTTCCAACATTGTATGCGCGTGCAACCTCCGGGGTTACAGCCAAAAGAACCTTAATTAAAGCTGAAGATAATTACTAGAAATAACTCTAAGACCAAGTCCAAGTCCTGCCCCAGGTCCAACCCTAAATACAGTTCTAAACCCTAGCTCCACCACCAAGACCTGACTCCAACCCTAGCTCCACCACCAACACCTGACTCCAACCCTAGCTCCACCACCACCAAGGCCAAACTCTAAGACTTATCCTTAGACCAACCCTAAGCTCCAGTCCTAAATACAGCTCTAAGCCAAGACCAGGACCAGCCCCTCACGCTAGCAACCACAAAAAGTCCTAGCTGTCAAAAGGTCCTTAATACAGCCATAAGACTCCCCCAAAAGAAATCATAAAAATAAGGGTAATACGGTCCTTCATGTAAGCGAGTAAAAATAATTAGGGATAAAAAATAGGGATGAAAAATCCGGTCTCGCACGTAAGCGTGTAAAAAATAAGGGTGGAAAATCCAGTCTCGCACGTACGCGGGTAAAAAATAGGGGTGAAAAATCCGGTCTCACACGTGGATGTGTAAAAATAGGGGTGAAAAAACACGTCCTACACGTAAGCGAGTAAAAATAAGGGTGGAAAAACCGGTCCCCCACGTGGGCGGGCTTGTGACGTCAAAATCCAAGATGGCGTCTAGTGCCGGTCTTCTACTCGCGTGAATGGTATATAATGGTATGGACTTGAAGACTAGAAATCATCGTGACACAATATTAAAAATGTGGAACGAAAATCACGCTTACAAGAAGGAAGAGCAAATAAACAGTAGAAAAGAACTGTGCTGACGTTAAAAAGTATTCATGAAAGGATGGTTGTTGTGTATGGATGTGATGCACCGTCTTATTATTTTGGTCTAAATATTTTCGGTGGGAACGTGAATTCATCGAAGACAACTTAATAAGTGGACAGCCGGAAACGGCGACACTTGAGGAAATGACCAAAAAGTTGAAGCCATGTTGCTCGAGGATCGAAGTGTGGACGTTTCTACGATAAGTACTACTTTGGAGGATCTGACCTTAGTGTAATAATCATACTGCATCACAATTTGAACATGAGTAAGGTGTCTGCCAGGTCGATTTCACGATTGCTAGCACCTCAGCAAACACTGCGAAAATTAAAAATTTCATAAAATTCGAACACTTTAGAAGAGAATTATACCCTTATAGCTCTAATTGTAACGGGTGGCGAGACGAGTACACCACTGAAACCCTGAAACGAAATCTGAATCCAAGCGATGGGTTCAAAGAGGGTCTTCACTCCCAAAAAAAGCACGGATGGCAATTATATGAAAGTTGTCTTTCTTATGCATGCCTAAAGGATCAATAACAAAGCAAACAACTATGCTAGTACTCTGAAAATGTTTTGTAAAGTAATTAATTGGAAACGGCCCATGTTAGTCAAGAAAAAAGTTTTTTTTCTGCTTGACGGTAATGCGACAGTGTATAATGCGTCAAAAATTCAAACGATTGTTCAAGAATGCAACTTCGTAAAAATAGATCGGCCTCCCTATAGTCCGGACCTAGCCCCATCTGACTTTTATGTATTCAGATAATTAAAATATCTGGTGTAGCCAGACCACACGACCTTCCAACCTACAAAATGGAAATTAAAAGAAATGTAATATATAATGTAACCTCTTTTATAATAAGTTCATTGCGAAAACAGGCAATATTGTAAAAACAAAAACATTAATTTATGTCAAACAGGCGTTTAAAACTTGATGTCAGACACAGGTTAATAGACATCTAGGTGCTAACTTAGAAAGTTTAAAAAGATGGAATAATTTTAATTATAATTTTTTTAGGATAACTATGTAATCTGTTTTTTATACGTTCATAACGAAAACAGGTAAAATTGTAAAAACAAAAACAAAACCGCTGCAAATTGTGTCAATACTTCTACATACATTTTTAATAACTCGAAAACGATTAACTATACAAAAAAGTTACAAGAATGCTTTTCGATACCAAAATTTCAAAAAAAATCGTGTGGACGGGTTTCAAAATCGACTTCTTTTTAAATATTTCGAAAATGACAAAATTTTCGAAAAAATTGTACAAAAACACTTTTTGTTAGAAATTATATTTCCTATCTAATGCTATTTTCACTTTTTCAATATTTTAAGTAGTTCCGGAGATATTTAAGAAAAACTGGTTTTTTAAAGTGACGTTTTTTTGATAATATTGATATGTTAAGTCCTTCGAAATTTATGGAGCACACACACATAGACAGACATACAGACAGATGCACAGACAAGATTTTTTGCTCAAACTTTGTTTTTTGACGTTTTCGAACATTTTAAAGCGATTGTGCAAATAAAAATTTTTGAACATTTTTTAGCGATACAGTACTTGCCATACGTTAGATGTAGAAGTAAAACAACTGAAATCAAGTAGGTAACATCCAGAGAACTGACAATCTATCTAAGCTTTTTGCACATAAAACATCCTTTTTTTCACAAATAAAAACCACTAAATTTCTGTGTATTTGTAAAAGTAGTGCTAGTGCAATACTATGGTGCATTTATCAGAAACGCAGAAAATGATGGTCGGTTATAGAGACCGTAAGAGGACACATCAAGAAATCTGTGAACCTTTTATTGCAGTTTATCCAAATTGAGCACCAATTACTCAATTAGTACTCAGCAAAACAGTAAAGAAGTGTAGGTAAACAGGTCATGCCAAAGGATCTTCCAAAATATGGTCCACCAAAAGTGGCAACAAATGAAGATAGAAAATTAGAGGTATTGTTAGAGATCACACAAAATCAACACACTTCAACGCGTCAGCTGAAAAAAGTAAATGTTGGGGTTGCTGACCGGTCAGATATTCATCGGAAATATGGGAAAAGGCAATATAAGTAACCTCGAAAAACTGTTAAAAGAAGTTGTGGAGTACAACAAAATTAAAACTTGTATTAAACACTTTTTTTCCGTAAGACTCCAAAAAAAGTAACAATCAAAAAAACGTATTGCTTTCTTATCTGTAGAGATATCTATAAACCAGTTTCGTTGAGGTCGCGACAAAGTAGATTTACTCTATGAGCTAGAGATAAATTCTGGACCTCACACATGATTGTCAAAATTTGTCCAGAATGTTGCCCAAAATATATTTTTTTCCACCAATTTCGTTATAGTTGTGATAAAATAAATTCAGTAAGACGGCTGCGAAGGCTGTTTCGGCGACCCCCCATTCCATACTTACCCGAAGATAACCGGATCCTATCCGAACATTGACAAGTACGTCCGCTCACAAGACCCAAGGCCGGAAACATTCTCGTTTTTCGCGCGATTCGCTCTTTAAAGTGTAACCGTCATCGAGTGAGCATTATTATAATGTATTCTCCTGTTTATGAGCCAACATCGGCGGACATTAAAGATTTTACTGACTTGTTAATAAACTATTACAATTCAAGATGATGATGGAAATGATGACGTGGATGAGATGAATGTATCTCAAATCCAAGATGATGGTGATGATTCACAGAAGAGGAAGAAGAGCGATGTGATAGATGAGAAAGAAGGGTCTCAAAACCACGATGATGTTGATGTCGCTATCATCATCATCACGGTCGAGGAAGAAGAAGAAGACTGATAAAAAATGTTATTAAATAAATGATGTATTGTTTTTTATATTTCATATTTATTTTCATATTTTCAAACGCTAAGCTTTCCTTCAATTTTTATTAATAAACTTGTTTTCCTAACGGCGTTCGAACCTGCACTAACAAAGTTAATCCGAAAGGATAATAGATGGGTAATTATAATAAGTGTGAGACTGGTTTTCTTTTGCACACTATAAGTTAAATCAGAGTGCTATTTTTTTAATTTAGAGCTGATTTTGTATGATTAAGTTGAATCAATTTGGAATTTTTGAATTATGGTTGGTTGGTTTTAGCTAAGTTTAAATTAGTCCAATCTGTATTTTTGAACTGTAAGCTGGTTTCGCAAGCTGTAAGTTATGATGGATTGATTGAGCTTGATCTGATTGTTTGATTTGATCGAACTTGATTTGTTTGGGGTTGATTTGCTTAATTGATTTGATTAATTGATTTGTTTGTTTGAGAAAGAGACGGGGGAGAGACGAGCATGATCAACCTCGATTACAGGAAACATTCATTAGTCTTTACACCACTAGATGGCGTCACAAAAAAACCCTAATTAGTCCGAGAAATATAATACTAGGTGGTGGCACCTTTATTACAGGAAATATTCATTAGTCCATACACAACTAGATGGCGACACAAATTCAAATTTCGCAACAAGGGGGTCACGACCGGAAGGCGCAGACATACAAGTTCCTATAATTGTCTTATAAGTTAGCATTAGGGCCCCTTATTGGAGTACTATTTATTGTTAAGGGCCCTAACACAACTTGCTTTATGAGATATAATTAGGGCCTCCTTATTAGAATACTATTTTTAACCAGCCACGGCAAGGGGGCGAAGGGCCGAGAGCAAGTTCCTATATCTGTCTTATTTGATTAGCATTTAAAAATTACAGGGTCGACCGTTTCTATAAAATATCAATAATACAGGGTAATTTCAAATACGTTGTAATTTATATTTGTGCTAATATTAGTGGTTCGCTGAATTAGTAACAATAGAAAATATCTCAAGATGAGATAGAAAGCATACTACTGGCTCGAAATAGGGTAAAGATAAATTCACGAAGATGATGAATACGGCACAGCTTGTGAGAACGAGGCAGAAGGTTTGAAAGCGTGTGTAGTATTTACAGGGCCGTGCTGGAAACAGCTAATTTAAGAATAATCTCATATCTGTGTAATAATAATAATGGTAGCAAATAAAGATTGTGTATTATCCGTTGTATGTATTTAAAGCATAATTACCACCGAGTGAGTATGATTATTATTATTATTATTATTATTATTATTATGAAGCAGTATCAGGGGTATTAGCTGTTTTACTTGTTAATAAGCTATTGCAATATAACCGCACAAGATGAAAACGATGAAGTTGGTAAGATAAACTTATCTCGAACTCCGGATACTGATAGTGATGTTCTCTCTCGATAATTTACTGCTAGACGTAACATCTTTTTGCAACCCTGATCTATATAAATAAAAAGTAGTTACCTTTCATTGATATTATAAGTTTATGGCTATGAATATATTTTACTATTTTTAAAGAAAGCATGATATTCCATATCAATAATCAATTTTACGTAATTTAATCTGGGTACTAAAAGTAATACGATTGATATTAAAACGTCATCCCTAAACTAAGACACACTTCCTTATGAGTGAGGTATAAATAAGACCCCAATTAATCATTGTTAATACTAAGACAAGCCGGTCAATTATTAAAATTCAAACAATTTTTACACTATTAAAAGGAGCTCACAATGAAATGTAGACAATCTATAATACATATTCGTAGCCATTTAATGCATTTTAATTCTGCTTAAACTTTGTACATATAATTTAACACTCTCAAACGTCAAAATCATTTTAAAGCGTGTTTTGTACAGCAAACATCCAAGTTAACAACTCATTTATATGTATAATATTGAAGGTGACTTTTTCTCAAGGTAAAAATAAGTACGTTATTGTAATACAATTCGTATATAGGTAAAGGCCACAACCCTCAAATGGAAATTAAAAGAAATACAAAAACAATTATGCAGTCTTTTTATAATAAATCCTATTACGAAAATCACGTTGTTAAACACTTATCTAGGCCATAATTGCATTTTTAAACTCGGGTAGAAATTGATTAATAGGTATAAATACAATATGTTAAACTTAGATAGTGACAAAATCTGAGCTAACGCTTAAAATTCAGACTTAAAGACAGAATATCATATAACCGTTTAAGGTCTAGGTTTTTATATCTTTGAGATATTTTTGATAAAAATTAAAACTGGCCCTAATAAATATTAATAATAATAAACACAGATTAAATAACATCTTTTTATTATGAAAAACACTTGTCATCTTCTTTACAAGTCTTATCTATTAATTCTTCTTCCCCATTATTAGAATACAATTTTTATGACAGGTACTAAATCCGTGAACAGGTTCCTATAACAGCCTTACCAGACTAGAACCCCATATTAGAATACAAATTCCAGCTCAAGATCAACTCCGCGGGCAACCCCTAGAGAGACTAACTACAAAACCAAACCCGAGATCGATCTCAAGGCCAAAATACGTCCCACACGTGTTTGACCTTGGGAATTCCCAAGGTCAAAAAGTGATATTTAAAGTGCCCTTCTCTCCCTATTCTACTTATATGTATAATAATTAATTATACTACAAAAGTCTACAACAGTTAAAACCAACTACTTACTAGACATTTCCTTGAATAAAACACATTTATTGTGTGTTAAATATTATGTTTGCTCTATACCTATACTAAAAGGTGTCCAAATTTAACTTTCCGATTGACTTTAATAACAAATCACTGAAAATATTTCAAATCTAATGATTATTTCATTTCGAAGTACATGTGTTAAGCTTAACAATGAAAAATTAGATCCTGCGAGTGACCCCCTCTGCTCCTTTAGCATGCTAGTATTCTTTTTCCAAAATTTTCAATCACATTTTCGCAGATATTCTGGTCAATTTCTCCAATTGAATGAATAATGTTATCTCGCAGCTGTTCAGTTGTTTGAGGATTATAAACCCTTCCCTTCAAGGAGTCCACAAAAAATAATCTAGTGGTGTGAGATCACAAGATCTAAGCGGCCAATTAACTTCAGCTCTTCCAGAATTATATCCAAATTTGACCTTCCGATTTAAATTCCTCGCCATTTTTAGTACTCTTGCTTAAATGTCATGTCATAATGACATATGTTAAGTGAAATTTTTGCGATTAGTTTTAACTTGCTCATCATGGAACGATTTTCCATCGAAGAAAGTGTATTTACTGTAAAAACGTATTACCAAAATGGAGCTTGTTTTGTTGAAACTGCAAGAAAATGTCGTACGCATTTCGGACGAAATATTGCACCGTCGGTGAAAGTGAGAAGTGAGAATGTTGTAAAAAAATGTTTACAATGGTCGTGCTCGATCAGAGAGAAGTATTGCTACGGTACGCATTAAAACATTATGACCCATAATAACCTAGGTTAACTTTCCTTTGTATTTCCATTTTTTAGATATTACCCTGGAAACAGAATGTGATTGGTGGGTTTTTCGCGCTATTGCTAAATTAAGGGTCATAATGTTTTAATGCCTACGGTACATGCTAGTGCTGCTGAAAATCCGAAAATTTCAATTCCTAAACGTTCACAGTAAGTGAATATTAAAAAATCGAGTCTGCATAACATTTTGAAGAGAGATCTTCATTTAAGAGCCTACAAGATACATTTGACAGAAAAACTGAAGCCAACCGATCACTTGTCACGTCGTACATTTGTTAACTGGGTTTTAGAACAAAAGCGAGAAGATAACGATTTTAGCGATGAAGCTCATTTGGCTTGGAGGACACGTTAAGCGGAAAAATTTTAGGATATGGGCCAAATACAATCTAAGAAAAATGCTGGAGAAACGACAGTATCCAGAAAAAGTGGCTGTGTGGTGTAGTTTTTGGGCTGGATGCGTGATTGGTCCCTATTTTTTCCAGAATGAAGCTGGTGATGCGGTTACTATAAATTAGGGTCACTATGTATAGCGAAGAAAAAAGTATTTTATTTTTCGAAGTAATAGTTCTCAAAAGTGGCATTGCGTTTATAACTACAAGAAAATGTAAAAGAAGTTTCGATAACAGTGCACTTTCGGCTCGCTCAAACTAGCCAAATATTATGAAATTGTAGTTTTCACTGATTTTTCAGAGATAGTAAAAGTGTAATTTCAATTTTTTATTTATTAGATTACTTGCAATCGTCAATAAATTTCTAGATATAGTACTAAAACAATAATTAACTGAAAATTCCAAGCTTAATTAAAAAAAATCAACATAGAAGGTAATTGAGATTTACCAGAAAAAGTATATTTTAAAGATAACTAAAGCCACTTAAAGTCTTTTTTGGATTTAATTATAATTTTCGTGAAATTGTGCTTGGCTGCAATAAATCCTTCACTCGCTGTTTGCCGTGCGGCAGAACCTGCAGCTTTAGTTATTAATTTGACGCATTTTTCTGCAGACTGCGGTGGCAGGGAAACTTGGGAAAATCGAAAATTTGGATATTTTTTTCGGCGACTACTGTCCTGAGCTCATCCGTTTCTAAGTAGTCTAGTAGTGAGCGATGGTTTAATCAATACATGTTTCTCGTCCTGCGAGGACATAAAGTCGTAATAGTAATCACTCTCAAAATTGATTTGTAGCATGACAAAGGATCTCGACAACGGTTTTTGTGAGGCGCGAGTTTTCAAAACTCTCCTACACTCAAGTTCTCTTATAACTTTGCCATCTGTCAAAATAAACAACAGTAAGTTTTCAAGGTGCGCAAAGTATGCGTTACTCTGAATGGCTGGATTAACTACACGTTTTATGTTATCAGGCAGATATCTTGATTTTTTGATGAGAAACCACAAATTTTTGGCACCATCCTTACCAGAGCTATCAATTTTTATTTGCAACCAGGTGGTAGTGTATGTTTTACAGACATAATCCGACAACAAAATTAATTCACTTGTTGGACGTTCTGTTGACACGTAAAGCCGTAGTATTCTATTGGCAGAGGTTAGTCACCTGGCATACGACATTTTCCCTGGAGATCTTTTTCATAAACCGTTGCTTACCACACCGGCTGACACGACCAGACAAATATCGTACAAATATTTTTGATTTGTGCTTAATTTTGTTGTTGGGAGTTCCGGTAATGAAACTGCAATAGGTCCAAACTGTCCCATGGGGCCTGAAAAAGCATTTGGTCCAGATAAGTGGTACAATTATTCCGTTGTTCATCCCATCATATCCGACAACAACCAAAGAATCGAGTTTAATACTCTTTTCGGTGAGAGAAGAAAACATAGCTTGTTCGATATCTCTAGCTGTTCCTGCAGGTGGCGTTACATGTGGAAGATAAACTGGTCCTGATTCTTGAAATAACGTGACACGCTCTTCAAGTTTCATACGACAATACAATTTATTTCTATTTCGAGCGTAGTATATTATCAGAGTTGCTCTTCTTTTAATTCTAAGACGTCTCAGCTTGCTATGGTGTATAACAATAGGGGGCGAAGTCGGTGACATCACTCAGTGTAGCTGAAGCAATGGCGGCGTCAGCTCGGTACGACTCACCATAACGATCGCATACTTCAGCCAAATTTTCGTATTTTTTTGTACCCATTTTTCCTTTTCTTTGGGCTTTCTAGGGGCTGAGGTACTTGGTATGCAATACCCTCAGGTATTTTTTAGGTCTCATTGTCAGAAGAATTATGGGAAATAAAACTGGAGGTACAAGGCTTCGGTGCACCGTATTTGCGGTGTTTTTGTAACCTTTCCCCTTTTTTTTAAGCTTCTTAGTTGTCTTTTTGTCAATGTTTCCAATGCCCATGGTTCTGAATGTTCTTCGATCTTCTGTAAACAGGCGTTCTTTAACCGGGACCGTTTTTTTCCACATTTACAATTAGAATACTCTTGATATTGCACGCAGCAATATCAAAAAGAATTGTAGATTTAGTGATAAAGTTTTGTATTTTATTGAAATATGATTGACGTTTGGGTTCTCTACTAAAAATTTCAACTATAGTATGTACTAATTGCAATAAGATAGTGTAAACTGGCACACCCTTGCGTCAGTGACGGTTGGAATGCTTGCTTTTTACCAAACTTCAATAACGGATTGAGCCACTTCAGAAGTAACGATTTTTGCTTGTGGTTCTAAACTATTTAACATGACGCACCCATTCAAAATGTCTTAAAACATCCCCATATGTTGGTAGCATTATAAATTTTTCGGGATATTTCCCAATAATACGCCGAATAAAATGATAACAAACTGTCAAAATAAACTTAAATTTGGTGTTAATGTAATGTTGGGCATGTTAATATTAGAGAAATAGCGTTTAATTGAAAATGCATTGTATAAACACAACAAATATATCGTTTCAATTGGAACGTTATTTTGTGCCTTTTTCTACATTTCAAAACCATTGAGCGAGCCAAAAGTGCCAGTTTTAATGAAAACTGTCAATGCAGTATTTAATTACACACGAAACCGCAACTTTTGAACACTATTAAATTCGAAAATGCGAGAGTTGAAAAGAATGACACACACTACAGTAAATGGAGCTCGATACAGGACAATGATAAATTATTTATGGAATAATAATAAGGTATGAATGTCGAGAATGTGTGGTTTCAGCAGGATGGTGCCACTTGCTACACTGCGAATGAAATTATCAATACTTTAATGGAAAGATTTTGTGGTCGAATAAGTTCTTGAAGAGCTGAAGTTAATTGGCCGCCTAGATCTTATGATCTCACACCACTAGATTATCTTTGGTTAGGCTTCTTGAAGGGAAGTGTTTATATTAACAATCCGCACACTACTGAACAGGTTCGAAATAACATTATTAATTCAATTGGAGAAATTGACCTGAATGTATGCGAAAATGTAATTGAAACTTTTGGATAAATAATGTTAGCATACCAAAGGAGCAGAAGACTCACTTGCAGGATATCATTTTTCATTGTAATCGCAAGATTTGTACTTTGCAACATTATTTTGGCGTATCGTGTATATGCATTATTTTGATAAACGTATTTTGAGTATAATTGAAGTGTTTGCACGAAAAAAAAATTGTTGTGTATGCAGAATGTAAATTTGTGTAAATGATGCGCCACTGGAATTTTTAATGAAGCATTACTTACCATATGAAATAATATATGAATGTTGTAGAAAGCTTTTTATGTTGAAAGCATTAAATTTGGTTGAAAAATAATTTTTTGGACAATTTTTACTGGGCCGACACTGGTAAAAGACTACTGGTTTGCCACTGGTCCTTTACTGCTGTGTACTAAAGAATTCAGATAGAAAGAATGGATGTAGACGTATGAGTGAGTGAGAGTATGACATATTGATATTGTATTAATGTACAGTAAGCAATATGTATGCATATTTTTGTTTGTAGAATTTTTGTAATAATGGTGCAATAATGGGAAAATTGAATGCGTGTTCAAGAATAAAGTTGTTCGAATGTGATAGAGTTGGTTAAATTGTGCGGAAATAGGGATCGCCCATATGCGAAATTTCCATAGAAAGTTGAGTTATGGTCTGAATAACGTACATAGAATATAATTACAATTAATGGTTTTTTCGGAGAGTTGTGAGTGAATTTACAAATTAAATCAAGATGGCTACTTTGGACAGAGGTGATTCCATTTCGGACTTCGACGCGGCAAAGAAACGCACGAAATACACGATTGTGATAGGTAAGTTTTGATATTGGCGCGAAGAAATTGGTAATATGGTGGACAGATAGTATAAAAGCGAAAGCCTAGTAAAGGGTGAGAGAGAGAACCGTTCGGTTAGATCTTAAGTAATGGTCGGTCGCGCACGTTTTTGAAGGGACCATAGGATGGTCAGTATTTGATTTTGTTTATAAAAATTTAGTTCAGCAGTACATACATAAGCGACCCATAACGGGGATAAAATCATATATAAACATTCATAAATAAATAGTTTAAGTGTGAATTGAAAAAAGATAATAGTGTTTTACTTGAAGAAATTTAAAAGTGAGAAAGCATATTTAAAAATAAAACAGCAAGAATTTGGTTGAGTGTTCACTAATAGAGCGCGTGACGATATGAATAAAAAAGAAAGCCTGAAGTAACCCTTTAAGTAACAGAATTACAAGTTTGTTAATTTAGTTAAGAGATTAGTGGTCATAATTGGCATTGAATGAAGTACATGTGTACGGATTATTTATCCAGTACAGCCATCTTCTGTATTTTGTGCCAGTGTGGGTGCAAATTTAAAAAGGATTACTGGAATCAGATCATATGGACTTCACTACATGACGGACAGAGGATTAACTATCGTAAGTTCATTCTTGTTTGTCGAGTTAACAGTTTTTTTTATTATAAGTAAAAGGATAATGGAACTTGATGTATTTTAATGTACTTAGTATTCAAGATTTTGGGGGAATTTTTAATTTATAAGAATTGATTTTTGTTGTGCTTTTCGGAGTCACGTGTTTGTGCATATTTATAATTGCAAATTGGTCAACATATACCCATTATTTAATTTACTTTTGTGTTTTTTTGTGTCAACTGAGATAAAATCTAGCATTAACCTGTGTAAAATTGCATAACGGGTTACATCTACGGGTACTTGAAGTGATAATGATTAATGCTAAATTGGTTTATGAGCCAGATCGATCACAAAATTTGATTATTTTGAACTATTTGACAGTCGGTAAAATACAGAACACGAATAACAAAATATTTTTATTAAGTATAAATTACAGATTTGGAGTATTAAAATTCAAACCTATTGATGAATGTTTAAATACGATTTTTAAAGAGAAAGTATTCAGAAAAGATACCGATATTATTTATGATTGTTATATTTTAAATTTTTCAGCAACAAACGAATGTTTTGTTGATATAACAACTATTAAACCGGCTTTTCTTTATTCTTTTCTAAATTAGGTAATGTTTATTTAATTCAGAGTTTTATAAAAGTTGGAAATATAAATTTATATTTAATCGAGGGATACTTAGAAAATATTCAAATTAACGTTTTATAACTTGGAATTTTCATATGTACACCGGTGTGTTTCAAAATTTTATTAAGCTTTTGGCTAAATTTCTTTTCAAATGTGATTTAACTGGAGTGGTGTATGATTGTACCGAGTAGGCTACAATCCTATCTTCCACAGTCAGGTAGGATTAATTTAACACCCCGCCTAAGACTATTTATTTTAGAAAAATGTAAGATTGCGGTGGCGCCTAGAGTCAATTTTCCTGGACTGAACATTGTGAGTTATAGATTTATGGTAAGTGTAAGGTGTTTGAAACTGCCTTTCAATCATTTAACTCCTTATTGTTGTGTAACCAGTGCTTGTTGGCTTGGCAACACAGCATTACGCTCTCAAAAATAGACAGTTGTGTGATGTCAGTCAGAAATTACGTTGCGTGCCATAGTTTAGTGTAAAACCTTATATACTCCAGAAATAAATACATATTTAATCAAACACACGTTTGTCATTCAAAAATACATAATATTTGGCGACGAAGAAAAAAAAAGAAGAAAAGGGTTAAATTTTGTGTAGATCGTGATGATCATTTCCCATATATTCGAGTGAAGTTGGCTTCATTTTGTAGTAATTGGGCGAACAGTGTTGCCTAGTGTTGTTAGTCAGTAGAACTACTAAGTTGTAGAACTACGACCCTAGTGTGGTGCGATTGCACAACTAGAAACGTGAGACGGACATTATCAATTCGTCAAGCAAATATAATTGCTAGTGTGGTTTTGATATGGCTTTAATAGGTAATATAGAACCTTTTAATGGTACTCCAGAGGAATTTGAGGCCTACGTGGAAAGGCTAGAACATTTGTTCACTGTAAATGTTGTGGAAGAAAACATGAACGTTTCAATGTTAATTACTTTAGGAGGCACATTGATTTTTCAGACATTAAAAAACTTGGTAGCTCCACGTAAACCCAGTGAGTTTAGCTTCGAAGAAGTAAAGGGCAAGTTGATAAATCATTTTTCTCCACCTGTTTCTGAAATCTACGAACGCTTTGTTTTTAACCGTTGTGAACAGAAACCTGATCAATCTATTTCTGAATTTAGTGTAGAACTAAGAAAATTGGAAAATTCTTGCAATTTTGGACAGTTTCTAGACGAGGCTCTTAGGGATCGATTTGTTTGCGGAATCAGGGATGAGGCAATTCAAAGAAAGTTATTAGGAGAAATTGGATTAACATTTCAAGGTGCATGTAAAATAGCTTTGGCTTCTGAAGTTGCACAGAAGCTAGTTGTTGTTATCAGATGGTGGTAATATAAATGCATTAAACAAAGGTACACAACAAAAACCAAAATTTAAAGCAGGTGCTAGCACAGGCCAAAATTCGTATAAACAACAGACCACAAATTGTAAAAATTGTGGAAGGAATCATTTTAAGGGCAAGTGTCCTGCAGAAAAGTGGAAATGTTATAATTGCTCAAAGTTTGGATATATTAAGTCTTTATGCCCTAAGATTCAAGCACAACCAGTGAATGCAGTAGAAGAAGCAGATGACCTTAATCAGGAGTGTGACGAAGTTAATAGCGACTTATTCAGTCTTCACACAGTGAGTGATGTTTCAAATTCTGCACATCGAGTAACATTAAAAATAAACAATAAAAAGTTAACTTTTGAAATGGATACTGGTGCATGTAAATCAGCAATGTCGGTAAACAAATTTAATGATGTTTTAGGTTTAGCTTTAGATCCTGTAAAGTATAAACTAAATGTTGTTTCAGGTCAACCTATAAAAGCTGTGGGCGAATGTATAGTAAATGTTGAGTATGGTTGTAAAATGAGCAAGTTACCATTGACAGTCATAGAGGCAGGTAAGGAGTTTACACCACTACTGGGAAGGAACTGGCCCAATGTCTTGTCTCCTGATTGGAAAAGCATATTTTGCATAGAAAATCAAATAAGTCATATAATTTAGTGGAGGCTATTAGAAATAAATACAAATTGTTATTTGGTGGTAATATGTGTAGTCCTATCAAGCATTTTGAGGTAAAATTTAATATCAAAGAAAATGCAGCTCCTATTTTTAAAAAGGCATATTCAATGCCTTTTGCTATTAAGCCATTAGTTGAGAAAAAATTAGATCAGATGGTTCAGGTAGGCATTTTAAAACCGGTAAAGCATAGTGCATAGGCTTCCCTATAGTAGTTGTTGCTAAAAGAATACAGATGATGGAATTTGTACAGATTTTCAGGTGTCTGTAAATAAAGTTTTAAAGGTTGAACAGTACCCATTACCATTGCCAGATGACATTTTTGCAAGCTTAGCAGGAGGTAAAATATTTTGTTGTATAGATTTGTCAGGTGCTTATCAACAACTTAGGGTAAATTAACTATAAATATACATATTGGGTTGTTCAGATTTACTCGATTAACTTATGGTATATCCAGTGCACCAGCAATTTTTCAGTCTGTAATGGATCAGATCTTAGCTGGTATACCAAATGTTCATTGCTATCTGGACGATATTCTTGTTTCTGGTAGTTCGGAAGGCCATGTAAATAATTTGCTCGAAATGGTATTTAACAGACTAAGCAAGTACAATGTCAAAGTAAATTCTCAGAAATGCTCATTCTTTAAGGATCAGGTTGAATACCTAGGTCATCGTATAGACAAAGACGGTATTCATCCTACTAATGATAAAATGAGAGCTTTAAAAGAGGCTCCTGAACCTAAAGATTTAACACAACTCCGTTCTTATTTAGGATTAATTAATTATTATGGTAAGTTTGTGGCTATGTTGTCAGGCCGCTTAAAACCTTTATATAAATTGTTGGGAAAAGATGTGGAATTTAATTTTGATGCAGAATGTAAAGCCGCTTTTTGTTTAAGTAAAAAGTTAATAGAGACAAATCAAGTTCTTATACACTATGACCCAAATAAATTGATTGTTGTCTCTTGTGATGCTAGGGGTAGGGGGTGTTCTTAGTCATCGTGACTCTGATGGTACAGAGAAACCTATATATTTTGTCTCTGGAACTTTAAGTAAGGCAGAGCAAAACTATTCACAGCTTTGAACGTGAAGCACTAGCTATTATATTTTGTGTTAAGAAGTTTCACAAGTACTTATATGGCAGACAGTTTATCTTAGTTTCTGATCATAAACCACTTAAAGTGATTTTTAATCCAGATAGAAATATTTCAGTTATGTCCGCATCTAGAATAGTACGTTGGAATGTTATACTATCTGCATATGATTACCAGATAGAGTATCGAAAAGGAACTCAAATGCATGAATCAGATATGTTGTCAAGGTTGCTACTTGGTGATTCTACAGAGGTTGATGGTTTTATAAATTCTTTCAATTTAACAGAGGAACTACTGTTGACCTTTGAGGATGTAGCTAGGTTGACAACCAAAGACATGGTGTTAGTTAAAGTGATAGATTTTGTAAAGACAGGATTGCCTAATAAAGTCAATATTCCAGAGATAAAACCATATTTTTTAAAACGACATGAGCTGTCCATTAAGGGAAACTGCCTACTTGCAGGCATAAAAGTAATAATTCCTTCTGTTTTGAGGAATAAAATTTTAGAGTTAATACACTAGAACCATACTGGTATTGTAAGATCCGAAATGCTTGCTAGGTCAATAGTATGGTGGCCGGGAATACAACAGGATATTGAGAAGTTGATTTACAATTGTAAAATTTGTCAATTGTCACAGAGTAATAGTGAAACTTCCTTGATGCCTTGGTCTAGAACTGTCAATGTTTTCCAGCGTATTCATATTGATTTATTTTTTATTAACAATGTCTCTTATCTGTTAATAGTGGACAGTAAATCTAAATGGTTAGATATACATGTAATGTTAAAAGGTACCAGTGTAAAACATACCATTAAACTGAAATTAACATTTTCTGTAATGGGGTTGCCGGACATTATTGTAAGTGACAACGGTCCCCCCTTTAACTTGGAAAGCTTTCTTAAATTTTGTGAAATAAACGGTATTAATGTAGTAAAGTCTCCCCCATATCACCCTCAGTCTAATGGGACTGATGAACGGCATGTACAGACTGTTAAAGCTACGTTAAAGAAATTTCTTGCAGAAAATTCAACCTTAACAATAGATCAACAACTAGTTAATTTTCTGTTTACATATAGAAATACACCTTGTGCAAGTACAGGCATTACTCCGAATGAATATATTTTTAAAATTAAGCCAAAAACATTACTTGACCTAATTAAACCAAAACAGGATTATAACATCCATAATAACAAATCATTGAACACAAGAAAAATTGATTTTTTCTCTGTAGGGGAAAAAGTATTAGTAGGAAGACAAGGTCCGTATATAACAGATAAGTGGCAGGAGGGTAGTGTAATAAAATGTGTAAGCCCAGTAACGTATTTGGTTCAAGTGAATGATAAAGTATTATACAAACATGTTAATGGTATTAGAAAACTTTTGGATAATACACAGTTGAAAGAACCAAATACATCACAGGCGGAGAATAACTTGTTAGTGAATCCGTCAGGATTTAAAGAAAACTGTACTTCTGAAATTGTTGATTCATTAAGTCCTAAACAGTCGCCCATTAAAAGTACTGATGAAAGTAGTTCCATTTCGGATGGGGTGCAGCTCGGAAGCTCTGAGAATGTGTTGGAGAATCAAAAAGAGGTATTATATACTCAAAAGGATTCAACAAATTCAGAAGATTTAAGTCCAAAGTGTATGCAACTAAGACGTAGTACACGTATACGTAATGCACCTCAACGTATGAATTTGTAATTCGTAAATATATGTAAGGAGGGAAATGTTGTGTAACCAGTGCTTGTTGGCTTGGCAACACGGCATTACGCTCTCAAAAATAGACAGTTGTGTGATGTCAGTCAGAAATTACGTTGCGTGCCATAGTTTAGTGTAAAACCTTATATACTCCAGAAATAAAAACATATTTAATCAAACACACGTTTGTCATTCAAAAATACATAACACTTATATCGACTCCGCCCATTTCCACTGAAGCTGGCTTGGCAACCCGCTTACTTCGGTAAGCCTGCACGACACCTAGTGTGGTTTGGACGTATAACAACTTCAAAATGAAATAATACAATTTTGACATCCTTTATATTCTTAATGTATAATGTTTGTCACAAAATATTTCCTATTTAAGGAAACTTCTAGTAGGTAGTTGGATTTAATTATACAGTGTTTATCGTTGATTTTTTAGCATCTCTGATAATGACCTATTATTGTTAAGAATCAAAACAAATATATTTGTTGGATAACCAATTATTAACATAGATTTTTTGGGATCAATTGGTTATGAGTTTCCTATACCTCACTTTCATTTATTCGCCAACTTTGTGTTGGAGTTGCGGAAAAATGGATTGCCTTGATGACAAAAGTAGCATACTGCCACAGAAGTGTCCTTCACTACATCAAGTATGCTACGGCTTACGGATTTTCCTAATGTGTGGTGCAATACAGATTTTCAATATGACGCATTCAATATGGTGTGAAATAACAGAAACTATAAAAATCAGTATTTATTCATCTTTAGCTTAATTTAATCTCAGTACTGAAATAATTAAGAGCTAATTAAAAGAAATTTGTATTTTCACTCTTTATTTTATACTCGCAAAGTATTTAGCGGATCTGAGGGAAAAAGTTGTCTATTTCACAAAATTAATAATTTTGTTAAAAAAACAAACTAAAACTGATGTTGAACAAAATTAAAGTGCAGTTAAGCATAAGGTTTTAATCAGGATCAACATGTATAACAACGTAATATTTAAACTAATCCGGAATTAATAGAGAATCAAAGGACTAACGAGTATTTGCATATTAATAACTATTCCTGTTATAAACGTTTAAAACGAAAATCAAAGAAATATCGCTTTCATTTAATGAAGGCCATCATTCCATTAAAGTTGAAAACGAATTAAGCTTTAAGCCTTATGAAATTATGTCGACAATTTCGTAAAACTTCAATATAGATGATAAAAGATAAGTCTAAGTTTAGTTCATTGACAAACTTAATATGGTCTTGAAAAATTCAGTTCAACGGGGTAACGGAGGATGGATTCATAAAAGCTTCCCTTTATTTCAGAAGCTTCAGAGCGCTCCTTCACTAAAAACAATCTCGCTACAGAATAATGATCAACTTTAGTTATGTGACAAGCAAACAAACTGACATATTTACAAGTCAAGTGGGTATGAACTACGCTGTACTAAATTATGTCATACGCAAACAAATATTCACTTGCTGAAATTATATAGCAAACCAACCTGGTGTTGATAGATATGAAACAATCTCCGTTAGGAGGACCTCCTTCCTGTAAAGCGTTACAGTTGTTCGGACATTGACTAAATAGATTCATTTATTACGAAACGAATCTCTTATCTTTCGTCCTTAAAATACAACCTATCTTTATTTGGCTCAATATACTTTTACGGAAAAGACACTGAGAATAAAATATACCGGAAGATAAAACGCATCTCAATAAATGTCCCATAAGAACTTCACTTCGTTTTCGATAGAGAATGTGTTGTAAAAAATACCCTTATTGTTTTTATACCTTGACCTAATTGGACTTGAATTGATTACAGACTTAGACTTAGATTCTGAATTGACGTTCAATTACCGAGTGTGATATGGAAATTGGGTTACCTTTTTTGTAACACACATCAGCTTTCGGATTACGCGAATGTTTAATGTATTTTTAATTACTGCATTTACGCTCACTTTAGTTATTTTCCAATCTTTTTCTCTCTAGGATCATTAAACTTCCTACATCACCTACCTAAGCAGAAGTTTTCGATTTTTTACAGCAACACCTCAGATTTCAAGGGTTTATGCTTCGAGTCGTAACGTGCAAACTTTATTGAATTTTTATTACAGTTGTAATTTTTTGATTATTAATCAATATAAATTATATACAACAAAAATTGACATTTGGTTCTTAAATGTAAAGTTATAAAATGAAATTGCAAAAACTAACGTAAATTAATGTTCAAAAATGCCAATTTTTAACTAAACGAATCCTTAAGGGGGTCTCGATAGATGGTTAGGCAACACATCAAACCCCCGTAAGAGCAATGTTAAAAACGTTCAAACTTTTTATATTATTATGAAGTTATCTGAAACTTTAGAGAAACGCGTAAGTCGTCAAAATAGTGCTGAAACCTTCTAAGTGTTTGAAGATAGGATTTTTTTTAAATTTTAATTTCTATAATTTTTTATTGAATTTTTTTTCCAGTAGTGACTAGATTGGAATATTTTTATAAATAATCATATTTTTAACAAAAGCCATATATTCAGACATAGGGTTTTCGAAATACGAACTGTTAAAACTTTGAAAAAATTGTAGATTTATAATTTACTATTTAAAACCATAAAAGTTCTGATGTCAATAAGGTAGAAATTCCATTACAAAAATATAGCAGCATAGTCTGCTCGATAAATGACCCGGGGGCACAAAGATCTTAAGGTATTCCTTAGCAAGTACCTATTTCTATTGAAACACAAACGTAATCGAATTAACTTTGAATCCTTCAAACTATTTGTATACTCCATGCCAGCCGGGGAGGTACCACCACCCTTACCATGGGCTCCTTAATATTGGGTCTCCGATTTTCTGAGCTCGGTAAGGGCTGCCGGTTACCTTTTCCATCATCCTCAATCTATTCTCATCCTTATTCTTCCTTCTCACCCTCACTGTCTTCCTATCGGATTAAAAGTCCCACATTAAAAAATAAGATGGCTGTGGTTTCTAGGGTTATAAATTCCGGACGTAAAATCCTGCCCCATTCGGATGTCCGGGAGGGCAGGGCCCAAGCGACCTCGGTCATCGAAAGTATCAACTTTCTGATTCACTACTGCAACATCCGCGGTATCAGGTCTAATCTTAATGCTATTCACCAACATCTTGAACAATTACAACCTGATATATTGTTTCTATCTGAAACACAAGTCTCCTCGGAAAGCTCCGAGTCACCCGACTTGCAATTTCCTCAATACCATCTTCACTCTAACTTTCGATATAAAGGAGGCGTATGTGCCTACATCAAGGACAGAATTGCTTGCAAGAGGGTTTCTTCCTTAGAAAATAAAAATTTTGACGTGATTTGGTTTAAACATTGTGGTCCTAATTTTGTGAAATTCTACTGTTGCATTTATAGGTCTCCTAATGACAGCAACTTTCAAGACTTCTTCGATTACCTTAGTACGAAAGTTGACTATCTCCTGTCTCAGTTTCCATCTTGCGATATCTCATTTGTAGGCGATTTCAATGTTCATAACTCTAATTGGCTTCAATTTTCATCTACTACAAATCCCGCTGGTCATAGTGCAGAAACATTTGCTATTTCATGTGATCTCACACAAGTGATTTCTGAACCCACAAGAATCCCTGATAACCCTAACCATACTCCACATCTTCTAGATCTCTTTCTTACATCAAACCCTCTTGTTTATAAAACTTCCGTTCTTTCGCCTTTAGGTCTTTCCGACCATTGTCTAATAAAAATCATTTCTACTGTACCTAATTCCACTGTTGTTCGCAAAACCGATAGAACCTTGTGGTGTTTTAAGTCAGCTCGATGGAGTGATTTACGGGATTTCTTTGCAACCTTTCCATGGCGTGAATATTGTTTTAAGTCGTCCTCTTCTTCGGACATCGCTCTTTCAGTATCTGAAGTCATCCTCATGGGAATGGAGTTATACATTCCGAAAAACAGTACCGTGTAGGTCATTCACGTTCCCAACCCTGGTTCAATAAGGCTTGTTCTGATGCAATATCTTTAAAAATAAATGTTACATTAAATGGAAATCTAATAAATCGGTTGACAGTCATGTAGAATACGTTGGTGCTAGAAATATCTGCAAAAGTGTCATCACTAAAACTAAAAAGTTGTTCGAACAACGAAAATGCAATGAACTAGCTACATCTCCTTTAGGCAGTCGTAAATTTTGGTCTTTAGCAAAAGCCATTAGTAAAACTTTCGAACATCTTCATTTCCCCCCCTGACATCTATTGACGGATCGGTAGTTGCTGATTCTGTAGACAAAGCCAACGTTTTTGTGGATTTGTTTGCATCAAACTCGTGTCTCAATGATTCTGGAAATGATGTGCCCCTAGTCAACTCTTCTTCATACGTTATGAAACCAATTCATTTTCGGTACAAGCTCTTGGAATCGATCATCAGTAGGCTTGATCTCAATAAGGCGACTGGCCCAGACGGTATCCCAGCTATTGTCTTAAAGAAATGTTCCCCCGAACTAGTACCAGTCCTATCTAAGCTCTATACGATCTCTATATCTTCTGGGGAATTCCCTTCATCATGGAAGTTAGCAAATGTTCAACCTATTCCCAAAAAAGGTGATAAGACCGATCCCTCAAATTACAGACAATTGCCATCACTTCCATTTTGTCTAAAATCATGGAAAAAGCCATCAATCAGCAACTGCTCACGTTTCTTGAAACTAACAAACTCCTTAGTGACCATCAATATGGGTTTAGGCAAAGTCGTTCAACAGGCGATCTTCTTCCATATGTGACCCAAGTTTGGAACAATACAGTAGAGCAGTCCGGTGAAACAGTTGTAGTCGCTTTAGATATCTCAAAGGCATTTGACCAAGTTTGGCATAAGTGTTTACTTGCCAAACTCACCTCGTTTGGGTTAAATGATGCGCTCATCAACTGGGTTTCTAGTTTCCTTGATGAAAGACGAATATGTGTCGTAGTTGATGGCTTTTTTTCAAAAGAAGTTAGCATTAACGCGGGCGTACCACAGGGATCCGTTATAGCGCCTACACTTTTTCTGCTGTACATAAACGACCTTATTTCTTCAACAACTAAGCCCATCCATTGCTTTGCTGACGATAGCACTCTTCACTGTAGTTCATCTCAGTCTACTCATAGTGATAATCCACCTTCTATGTCAAATCAAGAAATTAAAGCTGAAATGGCAAATTCAATCAACAAAGACATTCAACGTATTCTCGAATGGGGAAGCAATAATCTAGTTAAATTTAATGCTAACAAAACTCAGTGTTGCCTTATGTCCGCCAAAAAAGATCGATCATTTCCTGTTGTAAGTATGAATGGCTCAGTTCTTAAGTTTTCAGACTCTATTACTCTGTTGGGTATGACTGTATCTTCAAATCTCTCATGGGTTGACCATCTTCTGTCAGCTACCAAAACAGCTGCTCGTAAAATAGGCTTTTTGTACAGATCTAAGCAGTACTTTACCTCTCGACAACTCCTTTTGCTGTATAAGGCCCAAATTCGGCCTTATCTGGAATATAATTCTCACCTTTGGGTTAGTGCTCCCCAATACGCTCTCGATATCGTTGATCGTATTCAAAAGAGAGCGATTAGGCTTACAAATGACCCGTCTTTAACTTCTTACATACAGTCCCTTGAGCATAGAAGGATGGTTTCAGTTCTTTCTTTGTATTATAGTTATTACAACGGCTATTGTGCTGGTGAATTACATTCTTTGATACCATCTCCGGCTATCTTTGCGAGAAACACTCGGTTCGCTCAATCACATCATCAGTATGCAGTACAAATCTCCACTTGTCGTACCAAACGGGCGCAATCCACATTTTTCTACACGGCTTCTAAACTCTGGAATGATCTCCCTAGTTCCTGTTTTCCTCTCACTTATGATATGAGAAAATTTAAGGTAGCTGTTCATAGGCATCTATTGGCAATTCATTATCCCTCTATCCATCCTCCTAAGTGTTCCTGAGTGCTTTAGCACGATAGGCCTTATTTAGCCTGTTCGGGTCCTCAATTATAAAAAAAAAAAAAAAAAAAAATTAAAATCACGCAGATGGTATGTACGTTATGTATGCACCTTATTATATTATTATTATAATGTATTGGTATCAGTCAAAATTAAAATAAAACAATTAATTATTCTATTTATTTATTTTGTATCAAAGGTAAAAACAAAGTTTTCTAAAATATTGTAAACAGATTATAGAGGTGAACAAACAAAACAATTTAAAATTTAATTGGTCATATGTACAGTTCGAAGATTTAAATTACGACATCTTCGTAGATCCACTAATTCCGGTAATAAGGACTTATAGTAAAATTGTTCTATTTTTTTTACCCTATGATCCTATGAATTTAAAGGATCAATGTCGCCGCTTTTTAAAGAGCTTTTTATTTCCACCACTGCATCTTCTTCTACTAGTGCGTCAGTCGAACATGCTAAAAATGTTTTACGCAGTTTGCATATTTTCCCAAAACTGCATGCCGTTAAACGTTTTTTACGTTCTACTCTCCACAAATCACTTTCTGATTGGGTCAAAGTACCTTCTTCAATCTTTTTTTGTCGACATTTTCCAACAATTCCTACTCATCTTTTGAAAGAACGGGTGTGATGGACTCATTTGCCAATCCATAATCGTTATCCGCGGATGCAAATGTACTGTTTTTAGAGTGATCTGAAATCAAAACAATAGGCAGCTACTGTAATGAAGAAGTTTCCATAGAAGAAAACGTTATTAAAATAATACACACATTTTGTTACCTTCTTCCTACGACTATTAATTGGTACAAATTTTTTTAAAGAAAAATTGAGTCCTTTACCTCCTACAAATTTCGCAACTACCGAATTATATGTTTCCGCTGGATTTGTATCGGTATCGCAGAGCAAACTAGATGTTTGATCTGCTAGTCGTTCTACAATAATGTTTATTACTGGCAACATGCCGCATTCTAAATATACATCTACCAAATCCTCCTACATTAAAAGAAATAGTTTAATAGCAAACTAATATTATTCAAAAATATTATTACCTCGTTCTTCTTAGTGCTATTACAAAAATTTTCTTGGCATTGGTCGTGTCTGCCCAAAATATGCAAAGGGCAACTTAATATATCTTTCTCTAAATTTTCAATTTAGCTATTGATAGGTTCATCTTCAACTTTGCGGTACGCTAACGCTTTCACAACTGCATTACGGACAAGGCCTAAAGTGGAAGGTTGGCATATATACCGACTTCCATAAAAATGGCAACACCTAGAATTAATTGAACGATTTTATTAAAATTTTCGCCAACGATGTCTTTCATTAGAACAAACAAACGATTAAAATATGAAAACAAAAGAACAAAAACTAAAATGTTTTTTTCAATAATGAGTTGCTCCACCACAATTTATAATGCACTCATTTAGACGGCGTGCTATACCAACCCAAGCTTCTTGATTCCGTAGCCGGAGATCGTGTAAGTTATCTGGAGGGTGTGGTAAATTACCCAGTCGTCTACCGACCTCATCCCATACATGTTCAATGGGCGACAAATCAGGCGACCGAGCAGGCCATGGGAGGACGGCAATGTTACCTTCTTCCAAAAAACGTGTTGTTGCCCTTGCCCTATGATGGCGCACATTATTCTGTTGGAAAATGGGATTTTCCAGTCCCTGAAGATATGGAAGCGCAACGGGTTCTAGCACATTGGCAATATAACCAGCGCCGTTTAAGTTGCCATCAATGAAGACCAAGGGTGATCTGCTACCGTAACATATTGCACCCCATATCATCACTCCTTGTGTGAGGGCTATGTTGCGTTCCACAAAAAATGTTGAATTTTCACGTTCTCCACGCATCCGTCTGACCCTCCTACGACCATCGTGGGCCCACAAGCAAAATCGGGACTCGTCACTAAACACAATTAGATGGCATTCTTGCACCCAATTCGCTCTTTCGTTGCTCCATTCTAGCATGCGTAGACAGTGAAGTGGTGTAAGAGGAAGTAGAGGAAGAAAATGGACGATATGAACAAGACCTTATCCGGCGATAAACAGATGACATTGACATTCTGGGTCCTATACCTCTCATCCAATCATTTGCAATCGATCGAGTTGTTGAAAATCTGACCCTTGTGGCCAAAAGTCTTAAGCGACGTTCTTCGCGATCTGTAGTCCTGCGGGGACGTCCAGATCCAGGGCGACGTTGTTGCACCCCTTCCTCTAGTTGAACCAACATCTCAATACCTTTGTAACATTTCGGTTTACACTACGAGCAATTTCTCTTAGCGAAAGTCCGGCCTCTCTCATGCCAATAATACGGCCACGTTCAAAATTAGTCAATTGGGAAAATGTTGATGTTGACGTACTCTTGGCATTGTTCCCAAGTTCAGAACGAAATTGTGGAAGAACAATTTGCAAAATTGACAGTTAATTACACACTGATTGGTTTATTTCTTCAGATTTATTGTTACTAAGTACAAAGGAAAAAACAAAACAAAAACTACTAGCTAGATTCTATTCAAATTTTAATCGTTTGTTTGTTCTAATGAAATACACCGTTGACGAAAATTTCAATAAAATCGTTTAACAAATTCGAGGTGTTGCAATTTTTATGGAAGTCAGTATATAATCTCTTCGCCTTTTTGGATATCGACAGTCTTTACTAAGATCGCTGAGTCTATTGATGTAATTACGAAGCAAATGATTCCGACATTCTATTTTTCTTATATAAAATAACGGCCGTACGGGGAAGTTTGTGTTAAATGTTTGTATACACTACTGTCTCCGTCACCAATCAATTGGCCATAAATTAGGTTATGCCGTTAAATTGATTCTGCAAATCCTTCGCAAATAATACCAGATTGTATTGCAGTGGAAGTCTTAGTCCAGCTCCGGAAACATTCATGATCATCCACATCATGGCATCTGGCACACAAACAGCAATATTTGTTTTTTACACCCATATGCAAAATCTTTTAAAAAAAAAAAAAAGATTTCATTATAACTTACAACTCCAGAAAGTGCACAATAGTTTCTAGGGTAAGATTTTTCCCTCAAACTCCGTCTGCTATCACTGATATAATTGAAATGTTACCCTTTCTGCTGTTGTGGTATTTTAAATATGTGTCGTTAGACATCTGTGGTATATCCATTGCTGAAACAAGCTCAGCTAATTGGGTATATCCAATCCCGATTGATACAACACCAATAACGGCAGCACGGTTTGTTGGACCAAAAGAAGCATCAGTGCCACCAGTCCTTACTACACCTGTCTTTCAAAAAGAACAACCAAAACAAACGTGTTTTAGTGATTTCAACATATTTAAGAAATATTTTATAACTATGATCCTGCGGCTTGATAAATTGTGTTTCTGAGTGGCATATCGTTTTCAAACACTAACGAGGAATCTGAACCGTCTTCATCAAAAGAAATATCATGTTGGTCTTCGGCTTCAGTATCTGCGTCTGTCACCATTTCTTGACAATTATCAGTATCAGACACCAAAGAGTCTTTGTCATCATTATGATTTAAGCTAATGCTACAAGGTTCGTCTTCCGAACGAGGGTGGATGCACGCTTCTGTTGAAATCTTACCCAATTTCCTATCAAAGGAATTTATCAATAAAAAATTCTGCCTTTTAATTTTTTTTTACATATTCTGTCATTTGAAAACTAACAAGAAATAATTTCGGGCCACTTTGCATGATTTTTGTATTTATGATAATTACAGGACATTTTAATAAATTGTATCAAAGGGAATATTTCAATAAAATAAGATTGTATATAGGTACTTACGCTTCTCTCGCCCTTTTTAATATACTTCTTCTTGGGACACTCACACTTTTTCTTGCTTTAAGCATTTTTAACAGAAATTGAGCTGTGAACAAGCCCAGAGAAAACCGACAAATTCGGCCTTAGAGTAAGTCTAGTTTAAATGTTTGAGCGGGAATCTTAGTGGTCACTATTCTTGGACCATTTATTTTTGAGGAAACTTTAACAGTCGAAAGATATTTAAATTTTTTAAATAACGAGCTGAAAGATTATTTATTAAATGTACCTTTAGCCTCTGGTTCCAACAAGATGGTGCACCACCGCGTAATACTAGACTAGTTTCGGATTTTATGAGCAACGGATTTGCAGGCAGGTGGACAGGAAACAGTGTTTTGGCAGTCTGGCCTGCACGATCCCCCGATTTGTTACCCCTACATTTTCATTTATGGGGAACATTAAAAAATTTAGTATATAAGAATAACAATATTAATTTGGAAGATTTAAGGAATCGCATTTTGAATGCATTTACTTAATTAAATAGCAGAAGTCTTCATAGGGCTATAATGAGCTTAAGAAGAAAAACCAATCAATGTATTAGGGTAACCGGTGGCCTTTTTGATCATCTAGCAAAGAATTAACAGCCAACGTAGTAATGAAATTAGAGCATACTAAGACCATCCTAACATTACTCACCGTGTTAATAGCATAGTTAGTTTGGTTTTATTTTTTATCGCCCATAACAATGTACGTGTTCAGTACTTATTTAATATTTAATATTTTTATATTTTTGAAGGTTGTAATTGCATTAAAAAATTAATGCAAATTCATGGCATCATATGACTTATTTAAAATAAAATGTTGATAACTGGGTAACTAAAACTGATAACATAAAATGCTACTGATTTATCGCAGCCTACTATTTAAGTTTAAAAAGTTGCTTTTTTTGGAAGAAAGAAATATCTAAAACTTGGTGTGATGTATCGTTGAATTCGCATTGAGGAGTTCCATGGAATACAAGGAATATTTTTTACCGGTCCATATGAAAATAGAAAGTTGATGATGACTTCTCAAAGCCGAAACGTCGTATCAAAAATCCGTTAATATGAGTTTACAGAGCTCTAAAAGTTGCTGAAAGAAAGTGTATTTTATTTTTTGGTAACTTTTCAAATAACCTCAGAAAAAAATAAAAACACAAAATCGAATTTTCGCTTTTTCGAATATTTTCATGTTTTTCTTATATTTTCTTTCAAATTGTAATCTGTCATTTTATAGCCACTCAAAAAGGTCTCAAACGTGACTGAAATATATGGTTAAAATGCTAAAAATGTAGTTTTATTGACGTTAAACCAATAACTGAAAATTGAAATATGTATATGTATATGATATATATATATATATATATATATATATATATATATATATATATATATATAGGGTGTGTTTCGACGACAGCATGTTAGACGACTAATGAGAACGGAAAAACCGATTCAGCTGAAAACTTGTAACTTTATATAAATGAACATGGTCTACTTACTGAAAATATTTTCATGGCGGTGTCACTTCTGGTTATACCGGAAGTCGATACCAACTTTGTTATTTTAAATACAATGCCCCAATTTTTATTTTATTTTCGGTTTGCGCATAACATTTTACGTCTTCTACTACCAGGTTTGGTGTACCTATCTATTAACATTATTAAGAAAAAAAATAATTTCAGGCGTTAGCAACGAAAATTTGAATCTACTGAAAAATTAATATTTCATGAAACATAAAAGCCAGATAACTTGTACAACGCTTAGACATGATATTGGACTATGTTTTCAGTATTAGACATTCTTTAAATTTATTTCTAGGGAAGGTCCGGGAGTAACGGTAGTTAAGAAAATTAAAAATGTCGAAGAGTCATTTCTTTTAATTGCAACTGGGTTTTTTACATTCTCATTCGATGCAGAATTTAATTACCTATCTGCTGATATATCATGTTCCTATACCTAAACTGAATGATTTTCGTGTTACCTGCTTTTTTCTACTTTTCTTGGAGATGGTGTAGTAAATACGCCGTAAAGTACTAGTGTGCTTTGCAATCTGTTTTGCTGCCTGTCGTATGATACCTTCAATCAGTTGGCTATGCAATTGAACTGTTAAATTTATAGTAGATGACAGTTATTTAAGTTCTTTTAGGATTTAATACCTAAGATTATTTGAATTTTTTGGTGGTATACCACGAATATGAAAGAATTATTCAAAGAACGACTAGAACCTTTATTCAGAAATATTTACATCGGCCTCGTCCTAATTCTCGAACAGTTAGATCTTTGCTCGAAAGAAGCAAAAGACATGAATCCTTAAGACATACTCTCCAGAAAAGGAATGCATCTGCTAATAAGGCATGTTTTTATAACAACACAATTTTTGAAAAAATCAAGATATCTAAGAAACAGTTGAAAAAAGGTATAGGAAACCCTTATAAGACATCCTAAAATTTTGTGAAGAATCCAAAAATAAAATAATACGCAGGGTGTTCCATTTAAAATAAAGAAGTTAGTGGCGACTTCCGGTATAACCGGAAGTAACATGACCTTGAAAATATTTTAGAATGAAAGAGAATCTTAAATAACCCTTAAGTCCAAAAATTCAGATTTCTAAATTGTTTCTAACCACATAAACTTCTAACGAACGGCTACCGTGGAAAACCCTGTATATTACGTCATTGTATAACAATGATTACGTATACAAACATAATTAACACTTCGATACCTATTATTTAAGTGTGTCGCAGTGGTGACACGACCTGCTTAGCATTCGGGAGGTAATGGGTTCGATTCCCGTTACCGTCTACCTTGTATGAGGTTTTTTCAGGGGGTTTTCCTCATACACATGCAGCGGCATGGTCACTGCGTATATGCACGCAATGTGCGGCTACTTAGACGAATCCTTAATCCCACCATGCATATATACATAATGTATCCATGTATGCTAGGAATCCATGATTGTGGCTGAAGGAGCTCGGAAAGCTCGAGCAGCCCACCCTCCCCCTTGGGGGAGGGAATGAAATACGGGGCCTTTTCCCTTTTTTCAAAAATTATGTTTGTATTGTTAGTGGTAGGAAGTCATTGGATGGCTTTTTTAGATACAAAGATATATAAAATATGTGTGTGAACATTTTCTTAAAATTGAAATTTTTCATTTAAGTTTAATCAATTAAAGAAATTAGTATGTTTTTAAAATACAGATTAGGAAATTATTTTTTATTATACAAACAACATTCCGCGACTACGTGAAAGTGGATGTTTCAGTTTTATTTTTGTTACTTATGGATTCTTAATTACTCTAATTATGCTTGCAATTAGTGTCAATTGTCAATGCGTTCATACGTTCATTCTCGCTTTAAATTAGAACGACAGATATCGTGATTATGATCCCTACGCCTACCGTATGTCTAACACGTGACGTGTACAATTATTTTAAAACCATTAATCGTTCGAACACATTAAAATAACTTAAAGAAATAACATGCCCAGCAACTAAGGTGTCTATTGCTACGGTGTCCAGAATTATCAAGGAAGGCGAAACTGACGTAGAAGAAGGGAAACCTCAATTTTCGAGCCCGGGAAAAAACGTCCACGTGAATCTTAAGTAACGCATCTATAACCATACGAATTAACGATTTTTCGCAACTTTATATATAACTTCCATAAAACGGAGGCTGCTAGACTGAATGTAAATGCTTTGCGTAATAAACTTATGGCGGATTTTGATTAAAAGGAACTTGGTTTTAAGTGTACAACTAAAAACAACAAAAAACTTCTTATAGGAAGGAACCATATTCGAGCACTGAAGATTTCCTACTGGCAACGAATAAAATATTACAGGGAATTAAAACGCTCTATTGTGTACCTGGATGAAACGTTTTTTAAATACACAGCAGTTTTTTCAAATTTTCTCGAAATTTTCAACTGTGACTATACCATTATTTTATCACAACCAGAAAATACAAAATATTGGTGGAAAAATCAGTTCGATATATTTATTAGTTAAAAAGCTATAGCAAAATGAAAATGCAAAACCAAATTTTTTATACCTAGGCATGTCTTGTTTCAATTTTTTTCACGAATAATAAAATATTGTCTTCATGTACACAAATATAAAAAAATGTCTATTTAAAATGTATACTTTTGGTAACACTTTTCTAGTTTTCAATTTATTATCTTTGAATTTGGTACTCTCTGACATAATAAGCATTTAAACAAAGAGGAGCACCACAGTTTTTATTTTTATGGAGAGAAAAATGACGCTGTTGCGACATCCATCAGTAATTTTAACAGATGTCAAACAGTCTAATAAAACAAAACGCAGTTTTTCGCGGGAAAAATACGCGGTACCTCCAGCGTGTTGGTACCACATTGTTTAATATTTAACCGAACGTCTTCTAATAAGCCTGCTCAAATAACCATTAAAAATATGCGAGCCCATAATTGTATTTTACAAAATACCGCACCAAACATTTACACTCCACTGGATTTGGTGGTCCACTCTTCTTAACCAATAAGAAATATTTGCTGACCAATGATGTATACTGTGAAAAATTTACTCCTCCGGTGTTCGTACAAGCTGCTTCGTCTGGCCACAAGATTCGACAACTAAATTGCAGATCTTCTTCTACCATATTTTTAAATCAATTCCAAATATCTAATCTGCGGTGAAAATCACCTTCCACCAGAGCTGTTATGGACTGTCGTTTTCCTATCCCCTAAATCATTCGATATAGTTCTTACACTTAAATGTGGATCCGCTTCTACATACGTAAGGACACTCATAATTGAATCTTCATTTCGGACTGGTCGGGTATGGGATAAACATTTTCAGTTTGTCTAAGACGACTTGCCAAATGCTTAAACTTTTTTTTTTGCTATAATGTTGCCTTTCAGGGTATTTATCGCATATCGAACACCCCTGCGGTAGAATACGATATTTTTAAAAACAAGTCAACAACAAAACAACTCAAAACCAATTTGTAACAACAAAAAAAGACAATAAATAAATATCAAAAGAATTTTAAACGAAAAATGTTAAAAGTAGGTGTCAAGAATTAACAGAATAATTAAATACATCTGCCATATTAGAGAATCCATTATTTTTTTAAAGCATTCTAGATGAAAATGTTACACTGCCACGGTTTCTTTTTTTTTAAATATTTTTCACGTCAAATACGGTTAAATTTAAAGTCAATAAATTAAAAAGTAAAGATTTTTATTAATTTTTATATTCTTTTGTTTTTTTTATTGATTATGGGAAATTTAAAACAAGAATATTCTTTAACATATTTGGCCATTTGTTATACAGTACAACCAGAATAATATCATCATACAGTTTTAGATTATGTGAACTATACTCAAGGAGATGTCCAAATCGTGTGTTGTATGAGTGCATGCAGTTGAGTAGGTAATAAAATATAATAATATATTATAGTCATATTTTCATTCTGCTATAACTTTTTAACTAATGAAGATATCGAACTACTTTACCAGTGTTTTACAAATTTAAGATATTTTCTAACTAAGAGAAAATAAGGGTTACATTTAAAAATTTCGGAGAAAATCCCCTCTACCGTTGGTTTTAAAAGCAAAATATTATAAATTTTTACATTATGCTTAAAAAACCATTTTTTGTCAAAAAATAAATTCACATTTGATTTAACGAAAATTATAGCGTAATTAGTCAGGTGACTTTCGCCTTCTCCTCCCACCCTTATTTCGCGGCCTAGACCTGAAAGTGCATTATAAAAAGTTTCAAAACATTCCAAACTTTATATTAATAACATTTGTCTTATACACTAATCGCCAAATTTTGTATACAAAGGCATTTCTAATAAGACCCTGTATGCTGTGTCATCTAGCGGTAGAGGAACGAACCTCAAACTTTATAAACTTTTTTCCGAACGCGCTGCGATGAAAGAGCGCTGAGATAACTCCAGACGCCGACCTTACTGGGACACCCGGTATACGTAAAATTTAAGCAATGTCTGAACTTAATTAAAATCGAAATATTCTGTACGTACTTTAACCTGATTTAATGGTATTTTATTATATTTGCATATTGAACCTTTTCCTTTCTCTGTTTTTTCTTTCATTTATTAATGTACAGGGAGGTTTTTTTTTCGTTAATATTATAGGGTATAGGCCAAACGGTAAGAGATACAAAAAAACTAAGATGCGTGTCCCGTTCTCTTTTTTAGTGTTTAGTTTAATGGCGCAATCGGATCTACGCTAACTAAATTGGTTTCGAAGATACAGAATGATTCTCAAAATCTGCCAGTTTTTATTATCTCTTATGACTCGGTTATTTATGGAGATAAAAAAAAGCTTTGGATACGAAAGTTTTATGACTTTTTACGTTGAATCCAGCGGCGTTCTTAAAAAAAATATAGATGTTTTATTTTTTGAGATATTATCAAAAGTAGCATTTTCTTAAATGGGACACCCTGTATCTGATAATCTCAAAAAATTTCATTTTTTCTTGAGATTGCCACAATATATAACACTTAATATTTTGCATTGTCCTAAATAGCTAAAATACTAAAAAAATATTTTTTTTTAGTTGGCCATTAATTGAATGTTTTAAGCAATTGTTTTTGTTTGTATACATGTCATAAAATTCAGTAACAATTATGTATTGGTACTCTTATTTCGTTTCCGATTATATTTTTTAAAAAAGGTGATTAAAATGAATAACTTTCAAAATTATGAAAAATTAAATATGCTTGAGTGCTACATTGAGAGTAATAAAAATAAAGACGCAGCTCTAGACTTATATTTTGAGCGTTATCCGGAACGACGATAGCCAGAACAACAAATATTTGAAAGATTATATCATAATTTAAGTGAGTATGGATCATTTGGAAAACCAAGAAGTAAGATTTACAATAAGGCAAATAGAGAAAGAGATGAAATAAATACATTAGCTTGTGTTGCTGCTGATCCCACGATATCTAGCTGTAATATTGAGAAAGATATTGGCACAAGTAAATCTAAAGTTTTAAAAACGTTAAGAAAGCATAAGTATAAACCATATAAAATAAGAAAGGTTCATAACTTACATCCTGGAGATAAAGAGCAGCGTTTAACATTTTGTCATTGGTATTCGCAGCAGATTAATCGGAATCCCAATTTTTTTCAAAATATAATATGGACCGACGAGGCTTTTATATCTAGCGAAGGAATTTTTAATCGACATAATAATCGATATTGGTCAAACATAAATCCTCATCAGACGGTCGCCAGGATACAACAAGTACGGTTTGGGTTCCATGTATGGGTGGCGCTATATCAAAACAGAGTCCTTAACGACAGAATTTTTAATGAAAATTTGAATGCTCAAGGATACATCCAAATTTTGGAAGAATGTGTAATAATGGAGTTGGATAACATGCCATTAGCTGCAAGAAATAATGTTTATTTACAACAAGACGGTGCTCCAGCACATAATAGCCACATGGTAAGGGACTTACTAAATGTCAATTTTTGCGAAAATTGGCTTGGTACATATGGACCAAACAGATGGACTCCGCGTTTACCCGACCTGACGCCACTCGACATTTATTTTTGGGGATCTATCAAAAATGAAGTCTAACCCGAAGTAATACTGTAGAAGAACTCAGAGCAAATTTTATTAATTGCATTGGAAGAATGCCAAATATTCAAATCTATAACGCCACTCGCTCAGTTACAAGCAGAGCCCAAAAATGCATCGAGCAGAATGGAAGACAATTTGAGCACCTTTTGTGATCAACCACTTATGCTAATTGTTATATATAAGTATTTGAAATAATTACTATTGAGTTGTTATAAATGTTTTCTTGTTTTTTGTAGTTGTTGTTTTAGTTTATTATTGTTATTATTTGCAATTTTATTATGCCTATTATAAAATAAAGAATTGATTAAATCCATGGCCAACTAAAAAAAAATGTTTTTTTAGTATTTTAGCTATTTAGGACAATGCAAAATATTAAGTGTTATATATTGTTGCAATCTCAAGAAAAAATGCAATTTTTTGAGATTATCAGATACAGGGTATCCCATTTTAAAAAATGGTACTTTTGATAATATCTCAAAAAATAAAACATTTATATTTTTTTTAAGAACGCCACTGGATTCAACGTAAAAAGTCATAAAACTTTCGTATCCAAAGCTTTTTTTTATCTCCATAAATAACCGAGTCATAAGGGATAATAAAAACCAGCAGATTTTGAGAATCACTCTGTATCTTCGAAGCCAATTTAGTTAGCGTAGATCCGATTGCGCCATTAAACTAAACACTAAAAAAGAGAACGGGACACGTATCTTAGTTTTTTTGTATCTCTTACCGTTTAGCCTATACCCTATAATATTAACGAAAAAAAAACCACCTTGTACATGTAAAATGGCTTATTGGTTATAATCAGGATTTTGTTGATGATTCTTTCCCAGGTTTGTAATTAACGGGCTAAATCGTCATTACTCAAAGCTCGTTAATTCTAAATAAAATGCTTAGCATTTCGATAACAATTACTGTTATCGTCCTCAGTAAATGGTAATATCGTATGCGTATGGTGAAAGTTCACATTTTCATATTTCACTCGTTAATTTGAGTAATTTTACTGTTTACCTGTCACGCTACGACACAACACCTAACCCCATCCATACCTATATAATTCAATTAACACAAGGTATCTTACCACTCACGGGTAATTTTTTTTATCAGATTGTGTTTTGCGAGTAATTCAATATTAGACTTGTAAATACATTATAAGGTTTTAATTATTGCGAGGAAAGTGAACGTGATGTAAACAATTTGAGTAAGAGTAGCATAATTGCCAGTGAAGTCATACATCTATTAGATACTTCTTTGTAAGAATATGCATCATTGAAAATAAGTTCAATATTATACTCTTAAAGATTTAGTCTTAACTATTAAGAGTAACTTCAAATTACACTTTTAAGGACAGAGTACCTTTGGATACTATAACAATCAGCCAATTATTATTAGGTTCGTAGTCAAGCTTTAGGGAGAAATAACGTCTTGCATGTTCACAAACACTTTTTTAAACGTGTAACTTGTTAACCGCAACAAGTCGATATCACTAAGTATTGTGGAACAGTTTATTTAACAAGTTACGCCTGAAATTAATTTAACAAAAAATCATGCTGTTGTAACAATTAAGTTTTAATGACAACGATGTCAGCATAACCGTAATAGTAAACGACTCTTCCTCAACTAATTATATACAGGAATCCCCAGCAGGCATTTTCTACATAACTTAATACGGCTATGCTTTAATAATTTATGTCGCCTATTGAACTTCCCTGCACGAAGCAAATTTGACAAGTCAAGTACCGTAGGTAACTCAGTAGTGACTTTATTAGATTCGATTATACATAACTCGAAACGCAGTTTACATATTACATGCATAATGTAAGTTATCGTTTAACGGAACAAGCATAAATCGAAAATTTTAAAATAATAATTTCGAGAGCTTTTTTCGTAGCTTAAAGAGTAAAGCTGAATATGCATCATTATAAATTGTAATATTTCACATTTTCATAAAGTAGACTTTATTTTCAGCAAGTAATACTGATATTTATGTTCCTGAATCCGGAATCTTGTAATGAGCTTAACTCAATAAATTTCTAGTTCGAGCGTGATTTATAACCACAGTTTTACGAAAACTTTTGGATTAGTTTATCATCTTGTAATTGGTTTCAGTTTACCTTCTTCTAAAAGAGAAACTTCTGTTTATAAAAAACTTTAAAAATAAATTTTGTGCCGTTTTAAAACTTTTTTTGCTTCAGTATACAATGGCCGATTTTAATTTAGAAAGTTCAAAATGCAATTTGAATTTATGCTGTGACTTTGTGTAAACTTTAAGATAAGACAGAGTATATTTAGCATGAATTTTTAAACACTTTTCTTATAATCGGCTAGATTCCCCTACTTGAATATGTCATTTGCATTTAGCAAATTTGCATTCTGAATTCTTTTTAACTTTCTTCTAACTTTCAGAAATAAATTTATTCAGGTCACAGTCATTAATTAGGAACATCCGTACTACAAAATTATGCTTAACCAAAGAATACAAACCATAAAAAGATTAATCGCAATACAAGAACATATATCTAGTGTCTGGTATTAACAAATTTGTGGTATAAGTGATACTTTTAAGCTACATAGGGTGACGAGCACCAAAGAGGAGAATGTAGTATATAACTAAAAGAGTAGGAAAATAGTGATTTTATTTAATATTTACACTACTTTAGTATTCTGATTTCAAGAGTTTTACTCCTGGAGTATTTTAGATTACTCTTTAGAGGAAGTCTAAGTGTGGTTGCACCAGTGTTTGTTCAGAAGAGTAAAACTGACTGGTTGAGAGTTGTATTTAATATGTATATTTTTAATAACAGGAGAATTTTCACAATTAATTAGGTTACTTGAACCTTGTATTATTGCCAAATTACCTAATATTAGAAAATACAAATATTAGGTATGATTGGAAACTTACTTAAACTCCTAATTTAAAATTATAATAAAAATATGGTGTCTAACACCCCCCTCCTTAAGATTGATTTATGGTGATAAATCAATTAGTAGAAAATCATTGGGCAGCATCTGATAATTTTATTCTTTATTCCGAGAAAAACAGCATAAAATTTTCTTAAATATTTGTAAACGTCCAAACGTGTTTAACAATTTATAAGTTATAAATAGTCCTAAAATTGATCCTAGTAATGGAAAGAAACCAGAGTACCAATGAGGTTTGCAATTTGGTATTTCTTCATTTAATTGTTGTTGTAAACTGTCATTTAATTTGAAAATGTAAACTTTCACCATTAACACTCATAATAAAATACTTATCTTTTTTGGGGTTTTTAATGGTGTATTTAAATTATACAATCTAAACGTTTCGATAACACTTACAGTTATCTTCGTCAGTAGTAATATTTGTAAAAATTGTTAAAGATGTTGTAAACAATTTTGTCAAAGTTGAAAACTTAAAACATAAACATCAGCTTGCTATTAATACAACAGTTTGAGAAACGTATAAAGCCAACTATAAAAATTAAATTTTAATTTTAGTAAAGAATAACTAGAGGTCATTAAAATTAAATATTGTTAAACTGCCTTAAAGGTGACAAACCAGAACACTCTCTACGACGAAAGCTAACAATGAAATTTGTCAGCCAAAAAACATATTTAACAAAATTTAATCGAGTTATGATGTAAGTGTAAAATTGTGAAAAACTTCAATTTGAAAATGATAGAAGCATTCACAAATCCAAACATCACATCAAATAAAATAACCCAGTTAAATCTAACAAATCAATGATTGGAAGTGTTATTAACAATGAAAAACATAATGTAGAACGTTTTTTGTAATTTTTTATTTTAATTTAATTTCAACTACTTATGGTAAATTATAGTGCTGTGGTAATTTAACATATAATTGATAAAGCATTTACTTCAAGGTCTAGGAAAAACACAGCAAAAAACCTAGACATACCAAAAGCTAAAATTAAAACCAAAATTAAGACGTATCATTATGCCCTTTTATAATTATAAGATGCCAAAACCTATTTAAATGGAGATTTTCTTCTTGTCTATTAAAATTATTCGGGTGTTTATATATTTCAATAGCTTCACGTTGCAAACGAACATAATAATGAATTTGTCTTGACAATATTTCCATATTGTCAAATTGAATGCTTTACCAATTATATGTTAAATTACCACAGCACTATAATTTAACATAAGTGGTTGAAATTAAATTAAAATTAAAAATTACAAAAAAACGTTCTACATTATGTTTTTCATTGTTAATAACACTTCCAATTATTGATAAAGATATCTCTTTGCTAGATTTAACTGGGTTATTTTATTTGATGTGATGTTTGGATTTGTGAATGCTTCTATCATTTTCAAATTGAAGTTTTTCACTTTTAAGGCAGTTTAACAATATTTAATTTTAATGACCTCTAGTTATTCTTTACTAAAATTAAAATTTAATTTTTATAGTTGGCTTTATACGTTT
This sequence comes from Vesta saturnalis, assembly GCA_036346205.1. Classification (NCBI taxonomy): domain Eukaryota; kingdom Metazoa; phylum Arthropoda; class Insecta; order Coleoptera; family Lampyridae; genus Vesta; species Vesta saturnalis. The sequence continues at coordinate 2,132,940 of JARFJB010001545.1, forward strand.
CTCAAACTGTTGTATTAATAGCAGGCTGATGTTTATGTTTTAATTTTTCAACTTTGACAAAATTGTTTACAACATCTTTAACAATTTTTACAAATATTACTACTGACGAAGATAACTGTAAGTGTTATCGAAACGTTTAGATTCTATAATTTAAATACACCATTAAGAACCCCAAAAAAGATAAGTATTTTATTGTCATTTAATTGTCCTAATTAGTGAGATGCTAACCTCAATTCTTCTAATTTTACATTAGTCAATCTAATTGGTTGTAAGTGTATCGGTTGAATTGTTAAATTATGTTCTTTCAAATTACAGCAATCATCTTGGATGATACCTAAATTTGGAATCTGGTGATAATAATTTGATAGTATTTCACCGTTAGCTTCCAAAATATTGGTAGGGGTGTATCCTTTACATCATTTGTTTAATTTTAATATACCCCTTTTTTCAACGTTGTAGCAAATTCGGGAATTTATTTGAGAATTTTAGTTAATAATAATGTTTCGCAAATAGGCTTTTCAATGGTCCTTGTAGTGCTTAATTTCTAACAGATGTAATATTCGGTGAACACTTTAGTACATTGATCCAGATTCAGCAATTGAGCATAGTAAATCTTTGTATTACTCATAAGTAGGTAAGAAGAAGATGGATAGATATAGGGTTGATATTGGGATAGGTTATGAGGCATTGGAAGTGGTAAGGTTTGGTAAATATTATAAAATGTTTAATCTACAATTGGTATTTTGATTGCAAATATCACAATATTATATATATATATATATATATATATATATATATATATATTGTAATGGCTAAATAATTGGTTTAAATAATTATTAATGTTTATTATAATATATATAATGTTAATCTTTAGATCAATCTTTGGGGATAGAGTTCTACACTTGGAATTAAATTGGCAAATAAAATAAAAATATTTAATCTTTTATTATAATTATAAAAATTTAAATCTTTTCTAATCTTTTTCGTGAAATCAAAAGAAATTTCATTTCACACATGGAAATATTCATGTTAATAATTAAATCGCAATTTGTAATTAATAGTTTCGATGTGAAACAGACTTCGTTGGAATTTGCACAAATTACGCATGCGTTGCGCCCTTGCTAACTTAAATAAATGCAGCCTGTCAAAAATTTCACCAAAGGATCTAAAATTAGTGAGTACAATCTGGATTTGCTTCAAAGTAGAATTATTATTTTTATAATTACACCTGTTCATTGACTTTTCAGATATTGATACATCATGTCGCACAAACATTTATACACAATCAAAAGTAGGTAAGAT